>JAHWFO010113124.1:232907-288131 GCA_023313115.1 Rhysida immarginata | reverse complement strand
TTTATTTATTTATTTATTTATTTATTTATTTATTTATTTATTTATTTATTTATTTATTTATTTTAGTATTAACTGGGTAGAAGTTGAACTAGTAAAAGAAAACATGTCTAGAGCAGAGGCATAACATGCACTGTTGTGCCCATTTTAAATGACCAAATGACCTCATGAAAACTTCTGTCCATACTAAGCATTTTTTGAAAATGTTAGTTGATTGACTAGTTAATTTTTATAAGATTTTTGTGGCAATACACAGAACATTGCCATTTAGGAGATTGTGTTTAATAAATACATGCAATGGGATGACTTTAACGTAATAATAAGAAGAAGCCTTCGTGTGATCCTAAATCTGTAGCTTGTGAGAGAGGGGGGGGGGGGGGCAACATCTTAGGGGGATGGCCCTGGCTAACAGGTCTGATTTACTCTACCATGATTTAATCTACCATGACAGAATCCAGATGACCCAGCAGGGCTGATGAGCTGATTACTTTGGCCAAGGGCCTACTAATGATGGAGAATGGCTAACAGGACCACCCATATTGGTGATCATTACGATTAGTGCTAGTGCAGTATTGATATCAGCTCAGATGTCACCCGGCTTACCAAGGTCTGTGCTCATGAGGCTTAGGCAGAGGCTCATATTCAAAAAATATGCCATAATCTCCCAGGGCCAACTAGCGGCAAAAGCAGCACCAACCACTGCTTGGCTACTGCAATGTCGAACTTGTCCCTAGTGTTTCTGGAGCTCCTTTGCTCTCGACTACTAAGAGAGGCAAGTCACACCAATGCTTGAAGTGCACAAATTACATAAACCAGTTTATCCTACAACACAGTCACTAAATTAGAAACTGACACTACAGCTTACAGACACCATGTATATTACTTGTAAAGAGACATATCCTAACATCACTGTTACTGAATAATGCATTACAGACCAACATCACACAATAATTAAGAATAATTTAATACCCTTACCCACACTACAAAAAATAAAGCAAGAAGTTGCACAATAGTTACAAGAACACGAGGCATTTACTCAGCACATGAATTCCAACACTAACACTGACATCACCGATGAATTTAAGAACACACGAATTTCACCATTATACTCACCCACGACAGAACAAGAATAGTAAACATTAAATGGCACTCAACAAAGATACTTTACATTTTACACAGGAACACAACCCACACAAAGGCCTGGTATTAAGGTGACCAGATTTTCAAAAGGCAAAACCAGGACACTCTGCGATGACCAGAACCGGAAATGAATGCATATGGCAGTGTACCGGAAGTTGCATCAAATGAAGTCGGAAATGACCGGAAGTGACGTATTTTGATTATCAAAATTCAACTGGAAGTAAGAAAGCAAGTAAAATACACAAACGAAAAACTCTTTCATGGAACTTTTATTACATCTACAGAGTTGCCAACCTCAAGGAAGTCACTGGCGGGAGATTCGATTTTCCAAAAGGAGTTATGGAAATCACACTTGATATTAAAATTTGCATAGTATCAAATTATCTACATAGAATTATTATTACAGAAGAATAATGTTAATTAAATCTGTAGTGAATTAAAATGCTTAAATAAATTTAACCTACATTTTTATTATATAATATTTATTTAACATCAGTATAAATAAACTGGGAGATAACCTCATTAAATTCTAATTTTATTAATAGAAGAATTTTAACAGTAATGATATAACTCATATTGTTGATTGTGTATTTTTTTATTCGCATCGTAGTGTAGAAATAAATTTTCATGTTCAATGAAAAGACGATCCAGTAAAGACGGTAGCGCCCTTGTGACGATCCAGAAAAGATAGTAGCGCTCTTGTGACGTAATTTCAATATAGCGAATCATGGCAAAGATAAATGGCGGATATTTTTAAACTAAACTTTAAAGTTCTAAAAGAGAATCTTTCAATCGAATTTTTAATTTTACAACTTCAATTAACTTTCGGGATATATATTAATAATTGACATTTTCGTATCGGGAGGCGGGAAATTGTAGATATATCGTGAGTCTCCCGCCATTATCGGGAGAGTTGGCAGCTCTGCATCTAGCTGAGAAAAAACGGTACAATTCGGGACATTTTATTCAAAACTGGGACAAATCCGGGACATTTTTTCAAGCTGAAGAAAGAGTCAAAAACCGGGACTTCTGGTCACCTTACTGGTATACCTAAAATAAACACAAGCAGCAAAACAAGGGAAATTTTATTTTACATTAACACATACAACTGACCACAGTATATTGAAGAAAATCTAACTTTAGAACAGATACACCACCTTATTTACATTGGGGCTCTTAAGAATTATATCCACACAGAGAATGAAACCAATCCATAAATACACACAATATTACTCACCCAACAGAAACATAAAAGGCAAAACAGATTGAGACTGATATTGATGAAATTCACATGCAGACAAGACTTGTACAATACTCTAAGAACAATCATCTCAGACAGTTATTTAAGAAAATTAAAACACACCAACCATGAACAGCATAATCAACACTTTAATAAATAGATGGACATACAAAAACAAAAGCAGCAAAAATACAAGACCTGAAGAGATACAAAACTCAACGTAAACAACAGAAATTGTTTGCTAACAATGAGAAGACCGTTAAACAAAGACTATGCACATGCACAAAACACTGATCTGCCAACACTAACAACACTGCAACATTATTGATCGTCTCTTTGGTCTGTCTCAGTGAAACATAAATCGGCATCCTCACCACCAAACACGCTTTATATTCAAAGAGAAGATAATATAACTGAAGAAACTATTTAAGCATATAATTAGAAATAAAAAAGGGAAACAAAAATTCCGTGACATGGACTCAAATCAGGGATCATGTCTTTGGCTGGTCCGCTCTTACCAACTGAGCTGCCATGGACATATGCCAAGCTGTTATATGTAAGGATAAGGAGAATTCCCAATTTGAGAGTCAGGGGCCTGCTCTGCCAATTGACCTGATTTCTGGCTTCAAAAAAGTCCAAATTGGAAATATCGTAACACCAAAAGAACTTTTTATTAGTTGCCAAATTTTTCTTTCCCTTTTCTACTTGTAATATGCCTTATATTGACATAACACCAGAAGAACTCTCACAAGCCATCAAAAATACAACTAGAAGGCTCCAGAAGTAGACAGGATTCAGAACTTTTGGTATAAGCAATTCACCTGTTTGCATCTGATCTTTGCAAAACACCATAAACATTTTCATACTTCCTCACACAAGGAATAACTTACGTGCTACCGAAGTCACATACATTCAGTGACAAAAAATTAGCCCCACTATAATTTTCACTTAATCATTTTTAATAAAACAAAATTAAAACTTTTTTTTTTTTGAATGCAGATACTTTGTAATATTAGAAATAACTTCAGTATTAAGAAAATCAAATATTTTATAATTTACATCTCTTAAAAAAAAATATTCTGTTATGCAACACTTTTTTAAGCAACAAAAAATTAGTGCCAGTTAGTAAAAAGTTAATTTGAATACGTATGTGCTCATTTAAACCAGTGGGGAGGTGAGAACTTTTTTTTTTTTTTCCATTTAGAAACATTCATTTACTTGTGAGAACAATTTTTTCCCATGTGAATAACAATTCAAGTAGCATGGGACAAGGTTCTGTATTATCAGAGTACGAAAGAGGTTAGATTGATAGCCTCAAACAAGAAAATGTCTCGACTTGTGAGATTGGATGTCGATTAGGGGTCTCACATTTAAACGATAAAAAAGTACTAATCAGATGCTAAAAAAGGTACTAAAAACTTCTATAAAGTACTAAAAAAATAAAAAAAGCTTTAAATAAAAATTGTCATTTTGCATCATTTATTTGAATTGACAGTAAAATTGATTACAAGTGTAGCATCAAGCGTAAAAAAATACATGTTAAAAATATGTAAAAGTATAATCTTTTCACATTACGAATGTTAAAGGTAATCCTTGAGACAATCAGAGGAAAGCCAATTTTTCTTCAAGTTATTGAAAATTTGCACAGTAAATATTACTTTTTAGTGCGAAAACCAAAATTCAGGTTTTTGAAATTGTTTTTCATTTTCTATAACTGTTGGTATTATAAAAGTATCATAAAATTATTATTGTTTGAACACGATTTCACACAAATAAAGCCTGAATTAAAATTCTATTTTCAATGTTCTTTCAATCAAATGAATCGATTCAATTTTCAATGAATCGATCTATTTTCAATGTTCTTTTCAATCAAATGAATCGATTCAAATTTATAGAAAAAAATAATAAAAGGACATAAAATTAGTCAATTACATCGATAGTAGATTATAGTTTTTTGTAGAAACAATTCTGAAACAAAGGTAGCCAATCAAAGGGAACTGGGGCGTGTCAATCTTCATGCCTGGTCATGACGTCATTCACTCCAAGCGACATGAAGCAACGCCATCTATAACGATTATTTCTAATCACGTCGCCTAGACTTGATGAATTAATCGATTGCAACTACTCTCTGAATCTCACATTTTTCAAAATTCTATTGTATTTTGATAACGAGAAACATTGTACTGAAAACTGACCATTTTGTACTAAATTTTTGCGTTTCTTATTAAAGCTTGTCACCGTATCACTGCCGTAGTAACGGAGAACAAAAAGTACTAAATCTAGTACAATGGTACCCCAGATGTCGATTGAAGATAAGTCCAAGGTTATTTCCAATTCTTGAGAAATCCTTAAAGGTTCTGGATGACCTCATGCACATAACCAACAGACAACTCGTCACATTCTTAAACTCCATCCAATTGTGGTACAAATTCGAGATGGTCTTGAGTCAACAGGAACCTGCGAATGCTCAACATCGGAGTGAATGTTGGCATCTTTTACGGGAGTGCATCAAGAGGAAATCACTGCTGAAAAAGTGCCATCAAGAAGACAGACTTCTTTTTGCTAGAGAGCACATGGGGTGAACTTCAGAATGGAAGAATGTCATCTTCACTGATGAAAAGAAGTTCAACTTGACAGACCAGATGGTTTCACATTATTTTTATGATTTATGAAAGGAAACAAAAGTTCTGTCAAGAAGATAACTGGGTGGTGGATTTGTAATCATCACTGAAGGAATCAATTCATCAGGCTACCTGTCAATGCTACAAAGCATATTCCCTAATTTTGAACAAATCATGGCAGGCAATCAATGGATACTTCAACAAGATAATGCGCCAATCCACAAGGCACAAATCTTAACATGATGATTTAAAGAGCAGAACATTATTGTAATGAAATGGCCAGCTACGTCTCCTGATTGAAATGAATGAATCAGAAATGACCTCTAGCATGTCTGCCTACACTTTAGAAAATAATAATTTCCTGTTTTGCAAACAAAATCTATACACATAATGACACAAACAACATGCTCACTGAGCAACAAAGGGATGCCATAAAAATCACATGGGCATTAAGTGATGTGATTTACAGTTTACCAAGCAACTCCTGATACTATGTAGTCCTATGGCAAGCACATAATAAACATCAACATCTCCTTGCAGTCTGTTGTGATTACAGAAAGCTTTTGATAAACAGCGTCACGTTTGCATCGCTTTTACACACATCGCAATTATACACTGTGTCCCGTAATAAATGAATGAAAATTTGGTAAATGGTTGTATGCGCGATTTTAAGCAAAAGAGTTCATATAAATATGGGTCCAAATTTGAATGATAACTGAGATATGAACAGACATAATAATGTCGCCACCATTATAAACAAATTAATAACTAAGGTTCTGTAACATCTAAGATGATGAAATTTGGGGGAATAATAGAGTACATACAACTCTGTATACCGTTAAAATTTGATCAAATTCCAATTCCAATAATTCGAGACAGGTTAAACTTGCAATGAAGGAACAAGTACAGTTGCGACATCATCGTATCAATGCTCGGGATCAATAAGGAAGGGGGGGGGGGGACTAATAAGCAAAACTTACTCTAAAGACAGAACAATAGAATTATTTGGATATTGTTCATGCAATCTTATGTAAATATTTAAAACTAATTGCTTCATTTGACTTGTTAAGGGTGTGTGATTTGAATAGCAACGACATGGAAACCATCATGTAACCATGATAAGACAGTTCTGAAAAGGTGTCTACGCATGTGTTATTAAATAACAAGTATAAGATAAGGCATGGAAAGTGATGTATTATGTTTGTAAAATATGAAGAGTAAATAATTTTAACAGTGTATATTCGCTATATAATTATATTAAAAAAAAAACAAAACGCTAGGAACTATATAGTCACTGCGTAAAAGTTAACATATCCAAAAAGAAGGAAGTACATGCACAGACGTTACATAACAAAATGTAATGTTCTTGTGCATGCGCACTAGTGCTACCAGTGTAATCCAACAAATGTATGGGATGTCTGGTTTCGCTGACCATATCATAAAAACAAACATCAATTTGGGCCAATTGACCAGGATTTGAGCCCGAGAAGATATTTGTGAAGCTGTGGAAACACTAATTACACACAAAGGATCTGCAAATAAGTTTTAATACAGAGTGCAGCACGTATTTGAGAACACGTATTCTGAAACGAGGCAGATAAACATGGCAGATCGAAAGATAACCCAGCAAATGAAGCGACATGCTGTCATCGTCTCCTTGGCAGCAGGGCACTCCGACTCCAAGATTGCTGCATTCCTGAAAGTCGCCCGTTCATTCGTGTTCAAAGTTCGGGGAGAACTGGACACTGCCAGTGGTGTTGTGCCAATCGTTTCACAGAGGAAATGACGTTGTCAGCGCTCGGACTGATCAGGACGCCGAAATTCATCCATTTTGTCCAAGCTGCAATTGATGAGAACGCTGGGAAGTCCATAAGGGCACTCGGGAGGCAGCTGCAGGTTAAGGAGGCGACCATTTGTGTAGTGCATGAAGACCTCCATTACAAGTCATATGTTTTTCAACAGGACTGTGCTCCCTCTCAACGACCACATCCCTCCCAACATGTGGCCCCCCAGCTCCCCTGATCTCAATCCTTTGGACTATTACGTCTGGGGCGTCGTTGAGAGGGAGTCCAACAAGCATCCACACAACACTGTCGAAGCTCTCAGGCCAGCTAATGTGGAGGCAATGGTAGAAATCCAGAAGACCCACCTCATTGCTGCCTGCCAGCGGTTTTGACAGCATGTGGAGGCTGTCCTTGGGGTGGACTGTGGTTTTATTGAATAACAATATGTATTTTGTAATCCTTTGTAAAAAAAAAAAATGTAAATTGTATTAAAGGCTCTGTGGTATCTTAAGTGTCTGCTCCTTTTACCTGCGGACGTTGTTTTGTTCTCAAATACTTGCCGCACCCTGTAGAGATCCAATATTAAATCTATTTAATGACACACGGAGATGGACAATAACAGCACACCCTTGCCACTTGAAACTTTTTTTTTTTTGTGAGTCTACCAATCAGGTCAAAGTGTGTTAAATTTGTCAGAGGCCAATCTTTGTAGTTTATAGCCGTTAATGGTGTTTATATTGAAACAGATCATGAAAGATAAAAATTGATATACTGCTTTTTGTTCTTCTACTGCAAAATTCTGGGGCGTTTTAAAGAACAGGGTAAGTTCTGAAATTTCCTTGTGATACTACAAGTGGTATCCAGTGCATAGCATTTTATGCTCTGTTAATAAGAGACTATCATTTTGGGAGCTTTTGGGTTACACTTGTATATAATAAATGCATATAACAAAAAACAAAAAAAAAATTCTTTCAATAATATAATTATACAAAATGATTATGAATCAGAAATTCTAATAAGATTAAAAAAATTTTTCCATCTAGTCTACTTTACCCCTCTATCAGTTGTTTCAGCTCGTTCAACTTTCCATGACAGATCTTCAATTTCAGCTTCTAACTGTGCTTGTTGAAACTCAAACTTATGAATCAAAAATTTATAATTAAAAAAAACAATAAATCTTGAGAAATTTAAAGCATTATTCAATAAACTGTTTTCTTACCATTTCTTTTCGTGGTCCAGATTCCATAAAATACGCATAGGGATAAGTGTACTGAAGTGTATATCGACACTACATGAATAGCCAAAAACCATGTATTATTTACCAACACTGTCTATCCATTGCAGGAAAAGGTATCTTTCAAATTTTTCCATGCACAGGTAAAGTATAACTAATTTAAAGGGATTAAATGCAGATTGGAGGCTGTTGTAAAGGTTAGATAGGACAAAAACGTCATTACCAATGCGAGCTTTGAACCCACACTTTAATGCTCTCGGTCAAAGAGGTTGACAAAGAAACATTAAGAATACAAAATACAATTTTAAGAATATTGATTAAATACAAAAAGAGAAAACTTTGAATTCTTTGTTTGTTAATCCAATTTCATAAATCTAAAAAAAAAAAAAATTTAGAGAGAACGAGAACAAAATTTAAGTTCCTATATCAAATAAAAAATCAAATTTCATTATGTTATAAAATTGTTACCTTGAATTTACAAGGAGTTACTTTGAAATGATCCACCCAAATATCTACAGATCTATTAAAATTGTCAACACTCTGTTAATACGATACTATAGGAAAGTGAGGATGTGCAATCTGATCCTCACGTCAAATTTGACCTTTGACCTCTTTTAAGAGGTCATGTTTACCCCTAAATCAACCATTTTTACATAGACTTCTTTATTTCACAAGAAAATTACAGGAAATGTTCAATTTGGTTACCATCTGAAGCAAAAACATAACTGAAATCGTAACACCTGATTTTAATACACATTAGTAAATCTTGTTCGTGAAATGTTTGTACATGCGTATTGAATTCAGGTTTTCAACTTATCCAAGTCTCTGGGAGGAGTTTGATACAGAGCATCCTTCACATAGCCCAAAAAATCGTGTATTGCTTCAGATGGTAATCAAATTGAACATTTCCTGTAATTTTCTTGTGACATAAAGAAATAAGTTTTGCAATAATGGTGATTTAGGGGTAAACATTGTGTGTTCTACAAGTTTTTCACTGCCACTTTTATTGTATCATACACTGTTAAAAAGTTAGGTCAAAGGTCAAACTTAAAGCGGTCAAAGTCACATTTCAGTCATGTGCATGCATCTTGTGTCATATAGTAGTTGAGCAAACTTTTCATTATTTTTGGACCATAGTAACTTTTGGTTTTCACCCATAAAATGAATAATTAGATGGCGAACATAAAATTTGCCAGTATTTTCAACATAAAAAGAGGTGGAAAAGCATCCAGCTGAGTACCTGCTATTACAAAATTTGAGGTTAAAATTTTTTTCGATGTAATTAAGACTCCAGAACATCATGCCACCTCTTCATAGTTTTCGATATTGTTTATAAACAATAACATCTTCCTCATTACTACTGCTACACGTAATAACAATTTAAGTCAAAATGTCAACAAAACATCTCTCTACAGTTCTGTTCACGTTTTCTTCACTAGACAGGTTGCGACATACTGATTTCATTTCGGTCAAAATTCAGTTGCTCCTCCTGAAAACAGCAAAAACCAGTTTGCAATTATTAAATCATCAAATTTTCAATATCGTCCTCGATGGCAGAAATGACGAGGATGGGGTAAGGTTAAGATGTTACCAGGGTTCTATAAGATAGAAGGTTTGAACCCTCCACAGGCCATCAACTAAAGCTACAAAACCAATTCATCTCAAATCAGTTGATGGATGTCTGATGTTTTTACAGTAAGCCTACTGTAGGTAAAGAGCAGCATGTTAAAATGGCAATTGTTGTGATGCAATATTATTGTTCTGATCATAGTGAAATGGGGCAAATGTCAGTTTCTTGTAAAACCCACCATTAAGTATGTTCATTAGCTACAGCAGACTGTGCTAGTTGGCATGTGGTTTAAAAAAAATAAAATCAGCTTTTAAATAGAACATTCTTTGAATATATTCTATTTATGTTAATGCTAAGGTAGATGCATTTACTCTCAGCAAGATACTGTTTTGCTTTTATTTCTAGATCAGGTGGTTTCAAATGCAGCCATCAAAAATTTTACCACCACCACCACTACCTGGAAATACAAAAACAAAAAATGTTTCTCTAGAATCCTTTTCTAAGATAAAGTACCTATTCTTTTGAAATTATTTAATTGCCTATTTTCACTCATAGGAATAATGAAATATTTTTATTGAAGTACTTTTAATTCAAAACTTTTAAAAATTTTTGCTACCCTTAATTATGATACTTTAAACATCATTCTATGCTAAAAATGATTATACC
The DNA here is from genome assembly GCA_023313115.1 of Rhysida immarginata. Classification (NCBI taxonomy): domain Eukaryota; kingdom Metazoa; phylum Arthropoda; class Chilopoda; order Scolopendromorpha; family Scolopendridae; genus Rhysida; species Rhysida immarginata. The sequence goes on along the minus strand of JAHWFO010113124.1, from coordinate 277,879 downwards.
CACTTTTGCCAATAAGCTTGCTGCATCCAAAAGATCTTGCCAATCAATCCACGTGCCTTCATTTTTTGTAACTTTTTCATGTATGCGGTTCTTGATCGTTTGTAAAGTTTGTTCCTCCAAACGAAGGCTTTTGGAGTGATTCTCCCACTGTAGAAAAATAAAGAAGAAATAATTAAATTATATCTCACCATGCTATAAAGAAAGCACAAAAACTTAAGTTGATAGATAACTTAAGCAAGACAGATTAAATTCAATTTACTGTTAGTAAGAGAATGTTGTTTTGCCATAAAATCAGGACTGACAATAAATAAATTTTTGCCACAGGGCTCATGATCTAGGGGCATGTCCCACATTTTGCTCTTGTATAGTTTGTTGAGGAAGGGGGGGGGGGGGGTGAAATTTGTAAATACCACCATTCAAATAACTTTTCTGTTTTGCTTAAAGAAATAATACCATAATTTTGTTTTTTGTCTTAACATGAATGCATAGGAAGGCCATAGGCAAAAACAGGAGGAATATAGCATTCATCCCTTCAAGATCTTCATTTCATATACAGATCCAGCCTCCAGTCTATATGTAACTTTTCTTTCTCCATCACCTCCTAAAAGCAAGCCACTCTTCCCATCAGAATGGAGAAGCTAGGTGTCTGCCTGATTGAGGTATGCTCTCTCCCAGCCTTCTTGCCTTCCTCATATTCAGTCAACAAACTTGTCTCCTTCATTCTTTCAAACGCAGACATATCTAATAATCAACTTGTTGCCGAGACAGAATCTCTTTGGGTGCAAGACAAGTTACCGCTTTCAGCCCCCAAAACACACACTCAAAAACCTCTCTTCGCCGAAGCACCCAACACTCAACCGCCCACCTACATGCCGTCAGCAGTAGAGAATCAGGGAGCTGGTTACATGCACTACCCTCCCCTTTCCCGTGTACCTTGCCCGATAATAATTCCATCCATATCACTGTTGGCCTTTGTTTAGGTACCAGCCTATATTTCCAACACCGTTGCCGCTGTGGAGCTACAATCGATGACATATTTGTCAAATAATAATTATAGACTATTACCCTGAATAATCACTTTATAAATATTACAGTCATCGGTATATTGTCGAAGCTGTATTCTAGAATTTTGAAATTTTGCCAATGTTAATAGTCAAATGCTTATTAGAGTAAAACATATTTTTCATTGATTCTAAATGTCAATTGCTTTATAATAATAATAATAATAATAATAATAATAATAATAATAATAATAATAAATGTAACAACAACGGGAGAAAGGGAGAAATAGCAAACCAGAAGAGCTGGAAGCTAGGTACAACCCCTGTTGTCCCCCAACAGACAAGAGACCAAAGCGGGACTAATAATAAAATAAGTAAACAGAAAAAGGTTAAAGATAAAAGTTATTCAACAAATAATCTGCTTGTTTTGTCATTATAAATATCTATGTTAATAAAATTTTTGTTGTAGATATCAATTAACTTAAAGCCAGATCTAAATTAATCAGTTTTGTCAGTCCTTTACATTAAAACACCAATGTTTGAAAATTCCTTTTATAAATAGGGACTCGAATGCAAGGAGCTGATATTTATTCTAAGATACGAGGAGCTGATATTTTACCATGTAATAAGTTAATTAAAGTATTCAAAATTTTTTTCTTAATACAGTGCCCCCTCTATATAACAGCACTCTACATAAGGCCAAAGTCTTTTTCCAGAAAATTAACTGCATTATATGGACTTGCAGTTATAAATTTAGCGTTATGTAGAATCCAGTTATATAGAGGGAGCACTGTAATATGATGTGGATTAAAAAGAGAGGTCAGAAGATGGGTTCTGTTATACTCGGTCCATCGTAAGCTTGCACGAGATGTAAACAAAAAATCACCACGAAATCACCAAGTATCCCTGCGCAGGCCCCTGTGATTGGAGGAATCAATTTAGCTTCCCCCTGATACACATGGCTTGGCAAGGCCAGATGAATCCCTATCTTTCTATCCTTTAATCCACTAATCCCTTATGCCCTCAAAAGATTCAATTGAAAGTCTTTAGGGCTTTTTACTATTTATTAAAAAGAAAAAGTATCTATTTTAATGAAAAGTTATAGCAAGAAAGACATTTATATAAAATATTTATTTTATAAACATTATGTATGAAAAATAATTTATGAAAATCATCTGATATATGATTAATTCAAAAAACATTGAAACATTTTTTACAAGCTTTATAAAAGATAGACATTAATTTATGAAAATCATGACATATTATTTATTGTAAATTATATATTAAATAATTATCAAACAAAAAATATATATTGAATTATATAGAGAGGTCCAAAGTATAGCAGGACAGTGCAATTTTTTATTTTTGCTTTCCATCATAAAATCATCTCAGATGCTGGAATTAAAGCTTTTTTAAAAAATTAAAAATGAATGATTGTTGAAACAATGGTATATGACGATTTCAATTGCTATTTAAATTGCTATTCAAATAATCATTATCAATTTTATAAATATCGTTGATTTTTTGAATAAATTACACAAGGAATAAATCTATATATATAAAGAAGGATGTTTGTTTGTGGGTTTGTTTTTTATACAAATCTACAGTTTTATTCCGATCTTGATAAAATTTTGCATACTTGACCTTCAAAGCATGAGGAAGGTCACTGTATACCTCAGATTTCGGAAAAATAACAATTATTGATAAAAAAAATCGATATTCATGGTTATGGCAGGGCATATTAATGAGAAATATCTCATGACCAACAATGCAAGGCAAAGTTAGTGCAACAATAGGTATCAACAATGGTATCAACACGCAATTCACCAATAACAATGAGCACAAAATGATGATGCAATGATAGAAAGTTCATTTCAAAGAATTATAACAATGAACATAAAATAATGATGCAATGATAGAACATTCGTTTCCAAGAATTAGTAACAATGAACAGGAAATGGATATAATAGACGATATAGATAGGGCAGTCTCTCTCGATGAGGCAAAGGAGATACACGTGTCTTCCTTCAGCTCCCTAACAAGCGTTCAGACGATTGGGGAAAGTGTGTATATGTTTCTTTGTGTGTGTGTGTTTGTGTGTTTGGCAGTTTTAGCAGTGCATAACTTATTGCAGTTTATTTCCAAAAAACACATAAGTTTATTTAACTTCTTGAGATTGTTCTGTTTACCTACTGTGTAATTATCCCGGGCAACGCCGGGTCCTCTGCTAGTCTTCTATATATAAAGAAGGATGTTTGTGGGTGGGTCTGTACGTTTTTTATACAAATCTACAGTTTTATTCCGATCTTGATAAAATTTCGCATACATGACCTTCAAAGCATGAGGAAGGTCACTGTCTACCTCAGATTTCGGAAAAATAATAAATATCAATAAAAAATCGATATTCATGGTTATGGCAAGGCATATTAATGAGAAATATCTCATGACCAACAATGCAAGGCAAAGTTTGTACAACAATAGGTATCAACAATGGTATCAACACGCAATTCACAAACGCTCTGCATGAACCAACAATCAATATCTCATGACTAACAATGAAAGGAAAAGTTTGTGCAAGTGTAATTATCCCGGGCAACGCCGGGTACCTCTTCTAGTCTTAAATAAAAGTCTTGGCTGTAAGACATATAAATGCCATGTACTGTATTCAGGTTGTCTCAGAATGTGTTATGATCGGTCTTAAATTGCTTTTCGAATAATCATTATCAATTTTATAAATATCGTTGATTTTTTCAATAAATTACATGAAGAATAAATCTTAAATAAATGTGTTTGAGGCTCCCAGATACATGTTTTATTTCCTGCACAACAATCTTAATCTCTTAATCAATCTTAATCACTTAATCCCATGATGGTGATTTCTGTCCTGTTGTTTGGCAGGAGAGTTGTCGATTTCTCCGGTGTCTATTTTTTTTTTTTTTATATATTTCTTTAAAAAATGATCAATTTATGTGGAATTTATTATCTTTTTTAGCCCAATGAATAACATTTAATGATTTTAGTTGTTTTCAGAACTGATTGTTACAGTTTCAAGTCAGTTTTCCCGTTTTCTTTTGTGAACTACATTTTCATGTGCGCCCAGGAACACGGAAGTTGCAAGGCTCAATCAGCAAATAGAATTGCACTTCACCACGTGCTTTTGTTTACATCCCGCGCAAGCTTACGATGGACCGAGTATAGTGATGGAAATGCGACATAAAAATGACTTAAAACTTTGAAGTTTAGATATCAGATGTTCAAGTAAATGAGTTATGCAAATACCAGATCCAAGAGGCTTAAAAATTTTTTTCGAGGACAATCGTTTTATAAAGTGTTAAAATAGTACAGTGTCTGGAAAACAACAACAACAATAATGAAAAATATTTTGTTATAACATTTTAAATTTTAAATTGTAGAGTTCTCACACTGTAAGGTGAAATGGAAGAGTTCACTCAGTAGGTAGGGACGTCATAGAGATAGTAGACTATGTCCTCATGCGTGATCTGTAAGATGCTTTTTTTCACTCAAGCCTGTTCGCAACCGCTCATTACAGCCTATTGTTGAAGTGCCAGGATTTAGGAAAACTAAAGCATTTAAAAAAAATTTACTCTACCTGTAAAGCGTGAGAACTCTTTAAATCTACCTTACCTGCAAAAAAGTGAACTCTTCCATTTCACCTGACAGTGTGAGAACTCTACTAGGAAATAATATACAGTGGAAGCCGGATAATAGGACCACATCGGAACGGTCCTCATAACCGGTTGGTCCTATTATCCGAGATAACAATACAGTATAGATCGGGATTGGGACCTGAAGTTTGGTCCTAATAGGTGGCTGGTCCTATTATCCGGCTTCCATTGTATATTAAAGCCAAAGAATGTTATTGAAGCCCTAAATCATGTATTTTTAAAGATAATATAAGAAGGGTTTAAAAATTTTATATTTTTTGAAGCTTAAGAGGTTTCATATTTATATGAATAGCATAGGGATAAGAGAAAAGCAGAATTGCAGATTTGTTGAAAATTTTCATGCCTGCTGTGATAATTTAAGATTTTAACAATTCTTTTATTGAGATGAAAAATAGTACGGTCCAGTTATTTTTTTTTATTTCTTTTTTTCCTTCTTACCCCTCTATCCTACAATGTGGAAAAAGGGGCACACATGAGTTGTTGCCTCAACCCTTCCTTATTCGAACAGTTTTTTACAAATTTTGAAAACAAAGCACTTACGGTAATGCAAATGTTTTCTTAGTGTAGACATGCCTATGACATTTTTAAAAATTTTTGAATGTAAAACTCAAGATGTTAACAATATTGTCCACGACTTCAACAACTTGTCATCCTCCTTAGCATTCATTAAGGAAACCGATCCAATTTTGCACTTAGCAATTCAAGGAAAGGACTGTCCCTCTCTTAATATTGGCAGGCAAGATCTGTCACTCATTCCCACTTACATCCCTGAACATTGATATGCCTACAAAACAGCTGCTTTTAACCAGATGAAACATGCCTATGAAAGACGGATCAATGAAATTTAAAATCCTCCAAGAGCAAACAATTTGCCCCAAAAAATAGTTATAAAAGTAATACTACAGACCCCGTCATTAGTAAACAAATGAATAGGAAAACACCTTGAGGTTATAAAAAAAAAATTTCATCTACCCATATAAGTACTGTCAGGGATGGATGAAGGTCCTACCTTCATCCATACCTAGTACTGTATAACAAAAATCATCAACAACTTTAGCTCAGATATTGTCTATAAAAATACAGGAATTTGGAGAGCTTATTAATATGGTTAGGATATGTACAAACTTATTTTGTTTACGATTACAATGTGTGGTTTGTTTTTTTTTAATTTACCGTATATATTCGTGTAAAAGTTTTTTTGTTTTTTTTTCCCCTCTGCAAAACATAACTCCTAAAAGGCACATTCGACTTATTCGATTTATATTTTTGTTGTGGTCAAAGAGTCTTTTATTTATTTTATCTTAATGTGGTGTTTCTCTACAAGGTAGCAATCAAAAAATTTTCTCTATCTTTAATACAGGGTGGTCATAAATTATTAAGCACATTTTGATAGTGAATATTTTATTAACCAAGAAATGTACACACTTCTTGTGAACATCATTGAAAAGTACAACTCAAACAGTTTGTCAGGTGTCACTATCACCACCAGGCGGCAGCACTGTTTGGCGTAGGAACACAAAACGCGAAAATGGCGACCGTGCAGCAGAAAGCAATGTGCGTTCTTTGGTTTCATGAGCAGAAATCCGTGATAGCAGTTCAACGGCAATTCCGCTTGGAATATGGACAACCTGCTCCTGGAAAGGATTCCATAAAGGACCGCATGTACTCCAGCAAAGTGTGTGATCTTGATGAATTGAAGGAAAGGATTGTGGCCGTCATTGCAACAGTGACACCTGAAATGCTGCGGAATACATGGCGTGAAATCGAATATCGAATGGATATTCTGCGAGTCACTGCAGGAGCACACGTGGAAGTGCTGTAACTTCGGAATATTACGGAAAAAACTGTTTGAGTTGTACTTTTCAATGATGTTCACAAGAAGTGTGTACATTTCTTGGTTAATAAAATATTCACTGTCAAAATGTGCTTAATAATTTATGACCACCCTGTACTTTTCGACTTAGGAAATGGATGACTTTAAATTTGGGGTTAAGGTCAAATTTAAGTGAGGCAATGCATCCCCCCCCCCCCTATTACTTACAAACCACACCATTCAGATCTCACCTACCAGGCTATGAGATATCTGCCACGTTACCAGACTTTTTGGACATCCTGTATAATATGACTAGCAGACCCGGCAATGCTTCGCTGTTGTTATACGAGTGTCTTTTAACAATCAACTAATGAAGCGCCATCTTTTGACTTTTCTACGAACTGTACTAAGCTGAGCATACTCCAAAAACTTTAAGATTTTTTTTTTTTCGTATGTTGCCGCAAGCTACGCTCAACTTACCTGTGAAAACCTCATTAAAATTCGTCAAGTAGTTTGGAGATTAGCGTGTTCAGACAGACAAAGTTTTTAAAAATGTTCTTATTGTATTCTGTTGCACTCCGCTCCAATTATCAGCCCTTTAGCTGAGTGAGTTTGACGCAGTGCCGGAGAAAAAAGGTGGAGAATAATATTCACTTTTTCTGTATATTCATATTCAGCAATTGCAAAATTTCATTCCCTTCCTTTGCTTATCCGGGCTCTTTAGAAGGACAGAGATGTGACACCGTGAAAGAGACACTGACGGAGAAAGGCCGAGTATAAGAGAACAGAGTACTTTTGAATTTTCAGTCGTGAATTCAGCACAGTTGTGAATTGAGCAGAGCCATGAACTGAGCAGATTTGTGACCAGAGTTGTAATTGCGGTGGGTTTTTTTTTTTTCCCCCTGTGTATTCATTTGTGATTTTGACTAACTTTTTACCATCAGTGCGTATAGTCATTGCACAGCACTCTGAGAAACATTACAGTCAAATCTGTTCTGCAATGGCAACAAAACAAAAATGCCGGCAAATTACTCTTGGTGAAAAATTGCAGATGATCGAGCAAGTAGATGGCTGGGAGAAAAAAAAAGCTGCTAAAAATTTCGGCATAGCTCCTTCAACATTAAGTACAATTTTAAAAAAACAATTGAGACGCTTGCTAAGAAGGAAATCGGTCCACAACGTAAGAGAATAAGATGTGCTAATTATGAAGATGTTGAAAAAGCTGTTTTTCAATGGTTTCAAGAAGTAAGATCCAGAAACATTCTAGTAAATGGTCCCCTTGTTCAAGGAAAGGCTTTAACCTTTGCATCTGCCCTTGGGGCATGAGAATTTCAAAGCAAGTTCAGGATGGCTCTACAGATTTAATGCACGTTATGGTATTTCATCGAAAGCAATTTGTGGAGAAGAAAATTCTGTACTAACGGATCAAATGAACACGTGGGGAACAAGAGGCATAAACAAAATCATAAAAGACTTTGATGCGTGCAACATTTTCAACGCAGACGAAAATGGCATCTTCTACCACTTGCTGCCACATCGTACGCTGGCTGTAAAAAGAGAGTGCTGCAAGGGAGGCAAGAAATCAAAGCAAAGATTGACTACACTGTTGTGTTGTAACTCATTTGGAACTGAAAAATTGAAACCCCTAATCATCAGAAAATCAGCGAAACCTAGATGTTTCAAAAACGTGCGCTCATTGCCTTGTGAATATCGTGAGAATAAACGCGCATGGATGACTCAGGACATTTTTGCTGAATGGCTCAATAAACTTGATGCAAAAATGAAAAGTGAAAATCGCAAAATCTTGCTGTTAGTCGACAAATGCTCAGCTTACAATGCATCACCATCACAATTAAGAAACGTTTGTGTTGATCCACCGAATTGTACAGCAGTTTTGCAACCACTAGATTTGGATATCATCCGTGCTATTAAGATGATGTATACAAGCAGATTACTACAACAACTTTTAATGAACATTCCTTTTGATGTGTCATTGCCTTTAATTGACGTGAAGCAGGCTATTGATTTGATTGCTGCATACAGATACTTAGTGAAGATAGAAACAATATCTAAATGTTCGAAAAAGGCTGGATTTTTGATTCATTGCGCAGATAATGACCATGCTGTATTAGACAATGATAATTTGATGAGTAATCCTGAAACACAAGAAGCTGGACACATTGATGAAGCTGTCGATTTTATGGATTACACCGTGATGCCGCTAGGCAAAATCAGCGTGGCGCAGCGCCATGCTGCCCCTTGCCCCGCCAGGCCGCCCCTCGACCCTGCCATGCTGCCCCTTGGCGCTGCACAAACGCAAGCAACTGAAACCAATAAATGCCAAAAATGTGCGGCTTAAGTATTCATTGGAGCTTATCATTGAGGCATGAGTGATTTGAACCCTAAACATTTTAATTAAACTGCTAAGTAGATTCATTTAAAATATTAACTAACTGCATTAGTTTAGTTGGTTGCAGTGACGAGTTGTTTATCGCGTTACTCCCTGTGCTATTTTTTTTATCCTCCGCGCTGACAAGTCGAGCTTTTTGTTATAGTGGCTATCCCCTTCTAGCCATTATACTTTTGTATTCCTGTGGTTGCTTTACTGTCAAAACAAACAGCTTCGTCCACGAGAAGTATTCCTCAATAAGCTTTCATGTTTAAATTAGCATTAATAAAATGTTGAGGTTAATACAGATCAACTGTATAAGGTATAAAGTTTAAAAATCTTAAGGGGTCATTCAAGTATTACGTCACGCTGATTTTTACCATTTTCATACCCCCCCCCCCCCCACATCACATTCCGTCACACACGCCTTGACTCCCCCTTAATGTGACATCACAAAACTTTTACCCCCCCTATTATTTAAAATATTATAAAGAAATAAACTACTTTATAATCATTATACAATTTGCCATTATTTCTAATAGGTTACTTTTTTTTATTCCAAGGGACATTCTAAATGGGATTCTATTGATATTAAATTTACATTTTCACCATTTTCAATATTTGGGATTATTATTTTTTCCTTATCAACGAACTGCTCATTGATCCATTCCATGTCATATTGCTTTTTATCTAGGCCAACGAGATAACAAGGCCTGGAAGCGAAAAAGTCACCTGACCAACTGGGTGCTAGCAACAATCCAATCTTCATTGTTTCCAACAAAAGGAAAAACGCTGATTGTTAACGTCCAAGATGGAGACAATGAAGATTGGATTGTTGCTAGCACCCAGTTGGTCAAGTGACTTTTTTGCTTTTCAGGCCTTGTTATCTCGTTGGCCTCGGCTTTTCATTGATGTTCATTATGGCTAAAACTTCATATCGTTTTCTCACACTACGAGATGGCGATATTTTTGGCATAACAGGAACTATGCCACAGCTCTTTTGATGACCCCTCAAATAAGTGAGGCATGATAGGTGCTCACTACAAATTATTTTTCTTGTTTCATTTTTCAGTGATGGGACTGCTATGTTGTATGGTATTTCATTAAATTCAACAAATAATGGATTTTCTTTTAACAAAGTGTTTTGCAAAATGCTACTTTTAAAAACAGATGGATAGTTTCCATTATCTTCTTCTGCTATGTTGAGTCCTGTATCATTCTAGAAAATGGGCACTGGAGGAAGTAGAAAGCAATTTGGATTATTCTCAATGAGCTTCGAAACGGTGAACAACATTGCTGATCCGTCAAGAAAGGTCACGACTTATTTGCAGGGGCTTTATTCGGATTTGGAATAAAAAAAAACATAAGGACTCCCATTCCTATACTCAGGACTGCCTCTGAAGTGACCATGACGTGACACAGTGTTTGATCCCCCTCCCTCCCCCTCGTCACAAATCGTCACAGAATGACAACCCCCTCCCCCCCTAGCAACGTGACATAATACTTGAATGACCCCTAATGCAATCAATATTTGCAAATTTATCGTGCAAAAATAGTGCATAAATTGTTGAAAAATATACTTTAAAAACTATTGAAGACTGTACCACCAGATGATATCTTTTCGTGGCATCACAAAGTAAGGAAGAGATTAGCCTAGAAGAAATTAGAAATTTCAACATGCCCTAATAGTATACAGATTGTGAAGTTAGCATTATGCCTTAAAAATATAAATGTAAGTCACTGAAATGCCCATGTACTTTTAGTAACTTTAAAGTAAGAATTTAGCTGCATTCAGTGCCCCTTTCAGACATTTAGTGCCCTATTGTTCACTTGCTGCCCTTTGTTTCTGTAGCCATCACTGTTACATCAATGTTGATCAGGAGGTACTTATGTGCAGTGAAGTCACTGACGCTGATATTATTGCAATGGTGTCTAATGCACCCCCACAGGAAAAAGATGATGAGGAAGAGGTAGACATACAAAATGAAGCGATCGACTAGCCACGCATTACCACAAAAGAAGCAAGTGAACATTTCTAAATGAAAAGAATTTGTAACTAGTTGGGAAAATGTTCCTCAAACTATATTTGAAAACATGCATGCACTAGAAGAGTTCCTGTTAAAAGAAAATACTAAAAATTTTGTTCAATCAAAAATTACTAACTTTTTTTAAGCATCAGTGTGTATTTTTGTTAATTTAAATAAACTATATGTTTATTTATGTTTTAAATTGTACTGTACAGTTATTAAAAATTAAACAGGCCAATAAATTAATGTTTTCATTAAAATGAAATTTTCATCATAATGAATTAATTTAGGCACCCTTACAATTTCGTTATAACGAGGTTCGACCTGTATAGCGTAAATATTCTACTATAATGCGAAAAATTTTGACCTGAAAAACCACCTAAATTTGTGGGATCGCATTACACAAGAGGGAAAAATTGGCGCTAGAACAGCTGAGGAGGGGGGAGGGACTGACGAACTTCAAACAAATAGTGTATAACATTGAATATATTGGTATATTATGCAATATATATGGTACATTAATTCGCTTTTTATCTCAATTTCCCATCCATTTTTACGCCGCCCCAACCTCACGCGGGGGGGGAGGGGTGATAATTTTGATCTGATGAATTTCAAACGAAAACTATTAATATACTGTACATTACAGTATATATTAATATACTGTACATTACAGTATATATGTATGATATCATACAATTTAAACAATAAACATTGCATTAATTTGCTTTTTTTCTCAATTTCCCATCCGCTTTTCCATCACCAAAAGTTAACTTGGAGGAGGGGGGGGGGGAGATGATTTCAAACGAACTTCGATTTGATGAATTTCAAACGAACTTCGATTTGATGAATTTCAAACGAAAACTAGCACATAATATTTAATATATTGGCATATTATAGTATATTATGTAGTATGTAGTATATATAACACATTAATTCCCTTTTTTTCTCAAATTTTCGTCCCCAAAAGCTAATGCAAAAGTGAATTCTCAAAAACAAGATGGCGGCCATTGGCGAAAAAATCACTGTGTGATCACATTTTATTTACAGTATTATTATAATAATTTCTCTTGCTGCCATTTATTGATAATAACTGAACAATATAGGCATGACTTTAAATAAATTTGTAGCAATAAAGGTGAAAAGTGAAATAATTTTAACAGCCACTGTTCTGTCTCCTGAAATTGTCTAAAAACATTTTCTAAAATTCAAATGAATATTTATTAGAGTACTTAACGCATGAATACATAATGTGTACTTTAATAATTTCAAAAAATGAACATACAATAAAAGTACACGTAATCTACCATAACTGTATCGTTTTTGTCTTCTTAAAAATTAAAAAACCTTTTATTATTTAATTATAAACTTTTTTTATTATAAACTTTTATAATAAACCACCATCTATACTGTATTAAGGAATTTTTTGAAGAATCAGGCGATAATGCATCAAATTTTGAAGTTTTTTAATTGTATACATCCAGGTTATTCATTTTTCAAATTGTAAAAATAGAGATTTCTTTCTGTACATTATTGCATATTTTATTTCTCCTAAGTTAGCGACAAATCAAAAAATGGGGATCGCATTATACAAGAGGGTAAAATTTTTACTGGATTTTTGGCCTCCGAAAATGGGATCGCATTATAGTAGAATACTTACGGTAACCTAAATTTTTGTTACTTGTTTTTGCTCAAGTAATGTAAGTAAATTAAAATAAATAAATTGCATTAAGCATAAAAACTCATTGCCTGAGAGGGAAAAAAAAAAAAAATAATAAACCTTCACAACACAAACCCACCCCCACAAGTTTAAATCTGTACAAGTTCCATTTCAATTGCTTAAGTTTTAAAATAATTTGAAATTTCAGCCATATCATAAAATTAAAAATAAAATTCTTACTCTCTCAAAGTAAAAGAGGTATTTTTTGAGCGCTTCCCTTGCTTGGGCATGAGCTGATTCATGAGCAATATTAGGATTCTCTTTGTAGCGGCTACACTCATAATATTCACTACCATGAGATTTCCAGTCTGCAAAACAACAGGAAAAGAAGATAATTAGCCTGACTAAATGATAATCAATTTATACAAAATAAAATATATTTATAAGGCAAAATGGCCTACCTCCAAGACACATCCAACAGAAGTCATGTTTGCAGTTATAGCATTGCTAGACAATAAAATAAAACTTTTGTTATCACACAAAATGATTATACCTTTATAACTATATTGTAAATCTAATTCAAAGCCAATGAACCTATAGAACTTTACTTGAATTATAAGTATGGATCATTGTTCTGTCAATAACTCAATTTAAAATTGGATTAATGCATTGGGTGTTTATCAGAAAATGACCCGATTACGAACTAAATAACTTCAGGAAAAATTAAATTAATCACTGGGGTTGTGGTATGCTCGGTTCACACTGGGCCGGCAAAGGGGCAGCCGTTGATGCATGCGCACGACGCTCAAGTGCCGCGGCCGGCAAATAGGTCAAGTGCTGCGGCCAACAAATAAGCCAGGCGGTAAATAAGTAAGGCTCATCCAATCACGTTTGACTACTATTGATCAAAACAAATAAAGAGAATGTAATTTTATTTTGTAAATGTGAAAATATAAATTGCTATTGTCCTTTAGCTTTTTGCATCGTTAAATAGATATGTTTGGTTAAATTTTATTTAGATAATTCAGTTGGAAATTAACAAGTTTTAGAAAGAAACGTGATCACGAACTTGGTTTTCAATCGCTTCGATTGGAAATATTGCCGATCGATGTTGGCGACCAATCAAATTTAAAAATAGTCTTGATGACTTTTTATAAATACGAGAAAAATATACACACTGAATAAATATAAATAAAACTAGAGCGTTATTTGTATACTCTGTTTTGTTGGGTTTAAATTATGCTTTCTCGGCGACATATAATTGCAGTTGAACTTCTTATAACGAACTCTGATGATGGAAAAAAATAAATGAAACAATTCGGAATTCCCAACTGTGCCAATTGCCCTTTCAACAGTGATATAACAAATTCTGAATTGCCTCATATATAGCAAATTTCGGATACAACAAATTTCTATGGACCATGAAGTATAGTCCAAAGTTTTACTGCAATAACTTAAGATCGAAACACCACCGTCATTATATTTCTCTTCCCTTGAAGCTTCTCTTGTGCCGGTCCAGTGGGAACAACTCGTGTGGGCAGCAGAGAAGGCAGAAAAAGACGCTTCGCTGCTTTACCGCCTTGCCGACCCAATGTGAACGGGGCAGTAATACTTATGTTTTTTTCCTTATACAGAGTAAGGGTGCAGATTACAGGAATCACAAGAAAAAGATTTTCTTTCAAAAGATGCAGATTTCAGGGAAAGAAAACAAAGACTGAAGGGTTTCTTCTGACACTGGAGTAATTGACACTCCAAAAAGATTTTTCCTTCAAACAGACTCGCAATTAAAAAGTATAGCTATGGATGGAAGAACTGTTATTTGGAATACAGGAATGTTAGGTCCTGGAATTATTATTTGGAAGACTGACTTGGAATGGAATACAGGAATGGTCTTCATCCCGATGCTCGTAAACTTTAAAGAAGTATTATATTCCCAATTTTTGTAGCATAAATATAAGACATGAAAAACTTCACGAGGGAATGTGAAATCTGAACAGGGAATGTGAAATCTGAACAGGGAATGTGAAATCTGTACAGTGAAATCACGACTCACTGATGATGGAAACTTCGTTTCCGAAATGTACATCTGAGTCATTAAAATTTATTATGTGGAGTAGTGTTTTCGGAGTTATTTTTCTTTCTATAGTTGTGTCCACAGTTTTTGGCTCGATTCCATTATATCTGAACAGTGCTTAATGATAATAGTATGCGCAGTCATCTGATTAAAGAACTTGACACTTCATTGGATGGTGCATGTAGTGCATCACTGCCGAAAACCCTACACGAGAATCGTTACGTCTGTGCCTGAAATGCGTCAATCCGGCCACGTATGTGCCCGAAACACGTAAATCCTGCCACGTATATGCCCGAAATACGTAAATCCACCCATTTGGTTGATTTTTCTTGATAATCATGAAAATTCGGCCACGCATGTGCTCCGAAATACGTCAATCCTTAACAGTGGACATTCTACAAGAAGGAAGTAAGGCTTCTGATTGGCTTGATAGAGGAAAGAAAAGGATTATTCCAAAAATTTATGAAAATTACAAATTTTCTTGGACTACATTGACAATAACATTGAAATCAAAATGTGTTTGAAGTAAATTATTACAATCTTTCAATTTCTGCTTGTATACGAGGCCTGTGAGAAAAGTATCCGATCTTCGGCCGGGGAAAAAAAAAATTACACACCTGGAGCATTAGAAACCTAATCACCCTGAAAGTAGTCTCCTTGGGACTCCACACTCTGCTCCCAGCGGTGCCGCCATTGTTGGAAGCATTCCTGGAAAGCGTCTTTCGGAATGGAGTTTAGCTCTGCTATCGTTGCAGCCATAATGTCCTCTCTTGTCTGAAATCGCGTTCCTTTCAATGGCCTCTTGAATTTGGGGAACAGCCAAAAGTCGCAGGGGGCCAGGTCAGGAGAGTAAGGAGCCTGTTGTACCACGGGAGTCTGGTTTTTCGCCAAAAATGTCTGAATCAAGTTTGGTTTTTGAGGCGCCAATTGCCTGTTGACCACAACTGCGGTCTCTTGCGCCGCACTGCATTATGTAGGCGACGGAGGACATCCCTGTAGTACTCTTTGATGATTGTTTGACTCTGTGGTGCGTACTCATGGTGTACCACACCGCGAGAGTCAAAGAAAGCAGTCAGCATCACTTTCACATTGCTGTGCACTTGGCGGGCCTTCTTTGGTCGTGGCGACGAGGAATGCTTCCACTGTGACGACTGATGGTTTCCACCTGGCTGTCGCCCAGTTTCTGGCAAAATTTGATGCAGTAACGCTGCTCCAGTCGTTCCGTCATTTTCCTTCAAATCAAAAACCGACGAGAGCACAACACACTACCTCCCTCTAATACTGATTGCCAGCAACTGACGCTATTGAGAGGCGGGAAAAAATTCACGCGTACGCACAAAGGTTCAAGGTCGGCTCATGCAAGCGCGCGCGATCCAAATCCAACAGATTTTCGCAAAAAAAAAAATTAGGTCGGATACTTTTCTCACAGGCCTCGTACAGCTATGGTTTCCATATTCCTGATTTTTTAATTTTTTGGATTGTTTGGCAACTTGCTTAATTCCTCTATTTTGGTAAATCTAAAGTTTCATTTGATAATATGGTCCTTTGCTTCTTTTCCTTCCTGTGTCAAGCCAATCAGAAGCTTATTCTCTTCTGATTGGCCAATGCTTCTTATTTTGTTTTTATATCATTGTTCTCTGCCATTTGAATTTCTTCATTCATACTCAATAGTCCAAATGATGAAGTAATTTCTAAACATGGTAGCTGCTTAAATAAACTTTAGTATTGCTTTAACACAGATAGTTTGGTTATTTATCCTTCTGTCAGCAATGCAAGGCCTACAAAAATTGATATTTCCTGCATATTAAGTTAAAACAATGTATTAAACTAGTTAGAGCATATTAAATGCATTTGCACGGTGTGACTAATAGAGTACATGGTGTTTTCATGAAATTTATGCTAATGCAACTTATCTAAAGATGAAACTAATGTATTTTTCAAAGGAAAGGCAACGGGGTTAACAACAACAGATAACATTTATTTCAGCACATGTTGCTTTACAAAAATAGCTACATTCAACGAGAGCAAAAACGCGGGAGAAAACGAGTGTCATCCTGCAGCAAACGTACAAATCATAATTTAGATTACAAAAATAATATAAACAATAATATTAATAATAATAAATACATATCAACTATTTCCCCCTTTTAGTTTGATTAATAACGAAGTCTTGGAGTCTGACAGGCAAGCGACGGTGTCTTTCCGATCTACGAATTTCTTGCTGCGGCTCTTCACTTCGCTGATTAGAACTTCTATCTACCTTACCTCTTTCGTGATCAACTCTACTTTGTAATTCTCCCAATCCTCCACTATCCCCTCCTTCACCAAGCTGAACGATCTCTTTATCAAGGATCATATCCTCACCTAAAACAACATTCTCAGCAGTCCCAGTATCATCGAAGTGTGAATCCAACTCTGAATCATGCAAGTGTCTGGAACGATGCACATGTAGAACAAGCTGTTCAGACTGACGCTTATGCAATTGATCGATGTGATGTTTCCATTCCACACCATTGTGTAAACGGATCAAATAAGTCACAGAAGACAAAACGCTTCAAAACAACTCCTCTACCCATTTATTGGAACCACGAACAAAACAACAATCGCCTTCCTTAAATTTCTACGAACCGGGAAGAAAACAATGGAAGAATCCGAACGTGGAAGTAACAAATCCAATCGTGAACGCATGTTTTTAAGTTTTAAAAGTCCAGACAGTGACTTTCCTGTACTTACAGTAGGGGTAGTCCGATAGGACAATAAAAATTGAGAAACTGCAGAGCGAAGTGGTATTCGTTCACAAATCAATTTCTTCATAGTGCTCTTAAACACTCTAATAAAACCTTCTATTGCACCATTTGTAGCGGGATGGTACAGAGGAGAAAACGTCTGGTAAATACCATTATTGCTAAGAAAATGCATAATCTCTCGACTGGTAAACTGTGTACCATTATCCGAATGAACATGTAAAGGAAGTCCATTTTTAGCAAACTAGAACAAACTTAGTTTCCAATGCTGAAGGACTGTCAAGTATGGCTATCTCAGGCCACTTAGATGCTGCATCAACACATAGTAAAAACCATTTATTGAAGAAGGGGCCGGCAAAATCAATGTGTACTCTACCCCAAACGGTGGTAGTTACTGGCCATCGTACCTCCGAAGTCTTAGAAGGCATAGATGCTTCAAGTTGACAAAAGGAACAGGATCTCACCAATTTTTCAATATCAGCATTAATACCCGGCCACCACACTGTAGACCGTGCCAACAATTTCATTTTAGCCATGCCTATGCGAGTACCATGTAAATCTTTCAACACTAACTGTGTTAACATTTTAGGAATCACAATCCTATCATAAGAGAATAAAACTTTACCATGAATTGTGAGTGAGTCTCTAATTTTATAAAAAGACAACAACATCGGATCTAATGTAGAATATGCAAGCCACCCACTAAGTACGAATTTAAGAACAGTACTTTATCACGCTCGGTATGTTCTTGCAAATTCACAAAAGTCACAGGAAGCAAGGATAATTGAATCTGGAAAACATTACCATGTGAAAGAATAGAATCTTCCGTAAACGTAAGGGAAGTTTCACTCAACCGTGATAACCCATCAGGAATAACATTATCTTTAGTGGACACATAACGAATATCAAAGTCATAATTATTCTGAAAAACAGCCCAACGAATTAGTCTTGCTGCTACCAGCAAATTCCGACCTCTTTGTACCAAAGATTGCCAACAAGGGGTTGTGATCTGTTTCTAAAATGAAGGAACGACCATACAAATAGTAATGAAATTTCTTTATGCCAAACACAATAGCAAGTCTTTCCCGCTCTGTTTAGGAATAATTACGCTGTGCAATAGACAAAACAGCACTAGCAAAAGCCACTGGGTATCTCCGTCCATTAATATCATGAGAAAGAACTGCTCCCATGCCTATAGGAGAAGCATCGACAGATAAAATCAAAGGTTTATCAGGATCAAAGGGAGTTAAAATTTTTGCATCTTGCAATAATTTCCTAACGTGATCAAAAGCTCTCTGTTGATTAGGACCCCATATAAATTTATTACCTTTCCTCATACAATAGTAAAAAGGTTCCATAATAAACCTGAATATTCGGCAAAAATCGGTTATAATAATTAATCATTCCAACTAGCGTTTTCAATTCTGCTAAATTTTCTGGAGCTCGGACATCCAAAATTTGCTGAACCTTATTCTCCAAAGGTTTGCAACCATACTTACTAAACTGATATCCTAAGAAACATACAGTGCTTTGAAAGAATTTACATTTGGATCATTTCAAGCGAATTCCAAACTTTTCACATAATTGAAAAAATGACACTATTCTTTCCAAATGATCAGTTGCAGAGCTATCTGACAAGTATATATCATCTAAAAAAGGCTGTACCTTTAAGGGCTTAAAAATGTTTTCAACAGTATGCTGAAACATTGCAGGAGCACAAGCCACTCCATAAAATAAACGTTTTACTCGGAATAATCCCTTATGAGTGTTGATGGTCATAATCTCACTTGAAATTTCATCAAGGGGCAATTGATTATAAGCCGATTGAAAATCAATTGTCGAAAACCAAGAACCACCAGCTAAATTTTCTGCAATCGTTTCAAAAGTAGGCAAAGGATAAACTACCTTTTCTAAAAATTTCTTGACCGTCAAATTATATAATCCTGCTAACCTAATGGAACCATCTTTCTTCTCTACCGCAAGAATCGGTGTTGCCCACTTAGAATGCATTACAGGTTCAAGAACTCCTTCCAATACTAATCTGTCCAATTCCTGGCCAATTTTATCATGCAAGCCTAATGGTGGGTTACGCGCGGACAAGAACATAGGATTTGCCTCTATTTGTAAAGGTAAAGTTAATTCAACCCCATTACATACTCCTACTCCTTGTTTAAAAACATTATCATATCTGCACAAGACAGATTTTAACTTATCCTCTATAACTTGAATAGAATGTAAAGAAATATTTTCTTTCGTAGAATTCACACATTCATTTTCCGTACTTATGTTGAATTTCTGTGATAAGCAGTTCTGCATAACAACCCATTTCTTAAAAGCACTAAGTAAATCCCGACTCAATAAGGAAGTTACATATCCCTTAATTACATATAATTTGCATTTTCTTGACTCATCATTCCATTTCATTAACACATATGGTACCTAATATTGTTAAATCATGACCTCCAAAAGCGCTAAGCTTTAATTGTGATTGTTCTAATGGAATCTTCTTAAAATGTTTTTCATAATATGCTCACCTGTATCCACTTCAAAAGTCATGGGTTTGTCATTCACAGTCACTTGATCATGAAGGGGTTTTACTTGCGTAGTTGAATTTTCAACTTGGAGTACTCTTAAGGTGTTACAGTTTAATTGTTGATCTTCATTAACAATAGAACTATTTTGCTTAACTTCTGATGACTCACCTACTGATTGCGTTTTTCTGCACATGATCTCCAAATGGCCTCTTTTTCCCACACACAAGACAGTTGTAATCCTTAAATTTACACTGTGGTTTCAAATGTGAACAACTGCCACAACAAAAACATTTTTTTTTGAAGAGGAGGAAACTGACTCGTCTCTTTTAGGGGCATTTTTTTTGTTACGCGAAACCTGCCTCTCACGAAAATTATAGTGTTCAGTCGTCCTACGATTTTCAGTCTGAATGTGCTGCATTTTGGGAATCGCACATGGAACTTGATTTTCAGCATTCAATTCGACTGCTTGCTCACCTTGTATGTCCTGAACATCTTTTTCTGTTGCTTCCCAAAGCAATGTCAACTCAACGATTTTCTCATAGGAACGATCTTTTACAAACAAAAGTTTTCTTTGAAGGGTCTCAGATGCAATGCCATTTATGAGCTGGTCACACAGTCTATCCATTAAAATCATCTTGAAATTCACAATCGTCCACGACGGTTTTCAAACGCAATGAAAAAGTCATGTATCGATTCGCTCGTGTTTTGAGTCAATCGGTGAAATCGAAAGAGAGCCGTAGAAACTGAGGGTTTTGGACAAACGTATTTCTCCATGATCTTTATCAGTTGAACAAAAGTCTTTGATTTCGGCAAATCAGGAAGGCACAACTGTCTCATCAATCTATAAGTTTTCTCATCCACTGCAGAAATCAAGAATGGCACTCTCTTCTCGTCAGCTACACCATTTACCTCCAACCACTGTTAAAAGCGTTCCACGAACAGCTTCCAATCATCCCCGAAAACGAAAGTTACTGACGCGCCGAAAAAATTCATCGTCACAGTTATTCCTCAGCTCAATTTTGTGTCTCACCTTGCTCAAAAAAGTTCATCAACTTCAATCACATCCCTCGTTGCCAAATTAATGTATTTTTCAAAGGAAAGGCAGTGGGGTTAACAACAACAGATAACGTTTATTTCAGCACATGTTGCTTTACAAAAATGGCTACATACAACAAGAGCAAAAACGAGGGAGAAAACGAGTGTCATCCCGCAGCAAACGTATAAATCATAATTTAGATTACAAAAATAATATAAACAATAATATTAATAATAATAAATACATATCAGAAACAAACAGCAAAAGATATAGTAATCACATTTTACTTACCATATGATTACATCCTCCATTTTTCTCAATACAAATGTGGCACCGAGGGCACTTATAGAAAATGCAAGAAAAAGAGAAAAAAATTAATAAGAAGAGAAACAATCATATTTAAGCAATCATAAATTAAGAAAAAATTTTCATATCATAATACTTGTAACCAATAACTTAATTCAGGTTGCTTTTGATTTCCAAAGTTCATAAAATTCCAAATGTTTTGAAGCGTAACATGTTAAAAATACGTACCGTTTTTTAATAATCTGATTACTGCAATATGAGATTTCTTATATCCTTACCATTTTAACAATCCATTATACAGGGCATTAACTTTGAAATGATCGACCCAAATATCTAGAAATCTATTAAAATTGTCAACAATCTGTTAATACAAAGCTATAGGAAAGTGTGGATGTGCAATTTGATGCACACGTCAAATTTAACCTTCAAGGGGTCAAATCATAACTTTTTAACCGTGCAAGATACAATAAAAGTGGCAAGGAAGAACTTGTAAAATACACCATGTTTACCCCTTATACACCATTTATACATGAGAAAAGCGAGTTCACTATGAATAGTGACATAATAAACACACAAACCTCTTGTGCACAAAGATTTATTAAATTTATACGTATTTCGGTCTCTTTGAGACCCATTATTCAACGCAGGTTAAAACGAAACAAGTTGATAACAGGCAATTTATAAGAAAATGTTCACTTGAGACAACCAATCAGCAACAGAAAACCACAGCCAATTAGTATCTTAGAGTAAACACGTTTACAAAATAATTTATTTGACAGGCTGAACGATAAAATAAGTGTTCCCTTAGATAACCTATCAGTAAGAAAACCAGCCAACCAGAAAATTTAAGGAGAACACATTTACAAAACAAAAATTATTAACAAAATGAACAAAATACAAAGACAAACTAACTACACATTATGGCAACGTTTTAACAAAATTGAGTCGCCAAGGGGCCAAAATCATTGTTCAACAGTTGTTTCGGATTTTCCTTTCCTGTCTTTCAACACATATCAAAAAAAAAAATCATCCATATCATCTAACCCTTGTTCATCCACTTGAACGTTTTCCATTGCTACTTTTGTTCATCTTACATGGTTAAAAAGTTTTGTTATGATTGCACAAATTCAGTTGTTCAAAGGTCAATCTTGACGTGAGCATCAGATTGCACACCCTCACTTTCCTAAAGCACTCTATTAAAAAAATTACGGACAATTTTAATATATTTGTAGATATTTGGTTGGACCACTTCAAACTAAACACCCTGTCAAAATACAGCTGGACCGCATTATTAAGAATTTCATGGGACCTAAAATTTTGTTGGCATTGTTCGATAATGAAAGACAGCCCCATTGGTGCAGCATTATGAATCAAGCCTCAGACTAGGTGGTTAAAAATTATCATCATTCGTTTGTTTCAGTAAAAAAACTTGGTTACTGAAATTTATAATTACAGTGATACCTCACATAGCGGACGACACCTAATAGAAGACACAGCTAATTAAGGGACAGCTTAACACGTCCCATTCCCTTTGGTAGGTACTCTTGTTTTCCCTCTAAATAAAGGACACCTCTATTTGGCAGATAAAATTCATGGTCCCATTGGTGTCTGCTATTTGGAGGTTTCACTGTATATAAGAACAAATTTCCACAACTGCTTCCCTCCTTCATTAGAACAAATTTGGTGACTTTAAATTCAATTATCTAAACTTATTATTTTATTGTATTTTATTTTTATGTTTATTTTCATTAAAAAAGGAGTTTCATATTTATATTACCGAATTATTAGTGAAATTTGTTTACAATGAATGAACATAATTTTGGTTGCGAAACTTGACGGTATGTAAACACTGAAAACAAGTGGAATTTGTATTCAAAGTTTTCTAATTTTCCAAGCGCACTAAGAGAAAACTTTTCATTTTAAACCTTAAACATACAACCTCATGACAAAATCCTGCAACATTCGATTTTGTGCGCATGCTTCTACAATTAAGCAATAGTAGTAAAATGTATGTTAGGGTTACGGCTTGAAAACTATATTGAATGGATTCTACGATTATTGTTACATAGGAAAAAAAAAACAAAAAAACATTTTATTTCTTATAAACTTAGAGGAAATGAAAAAGCAAGTGTGTGACAAAAGTTCTGCAACACGTCAATCTTGTGACAACACTGCAATTAATAATGATTTTACACCATAACAATATTAATTCTTTAAAATATTATTTACCCCACAAATGATAATGAGATCACCTCGTTTGCATAGAAAGTTTTTTATGACCAATTAACTCATAAGGACATTGATTTTCACCATGGCTAAGACATGCCTGCCAGTGTCGATCGAAGTTAGAAAATTAATTATTGAAAAGCGTCACCAAGGCATCTCGAATTGTGATATAGCAAAGTTTGTCAGTATTCATCGTTGGAAAAATTATTAAGACTTACGAAGAAACTGGGAAAAATGATGTGAGAGTACGGCCGGGTCGTCTCAGAAAAACAATAAAAAGCCCAAAACAATGTACTAAGGAGTACTGTGAATACCGTTAGAACGAAGACTGCTGCCATGATAACTCAAGAATGGTCCAGCATCATTAAAGGGCAACTGACATCAAAATTGGACATATTTTTTGGCCTAAAATTATAGAGGGCATTGAAAAAATAAATTCTGCACAAAAAGTTTTCAAATATCACTATTATTTTAGGAGTTATTTAATTTTAAAAATTAGCGCCTGCGTCAGCACACCTGAACGCCTGACGTCAGAGGCGAGTACTCGTTATCGCTCATACAGATTAGTATTTATAATCCGTTTCTTTTCAACGCTATTCGTCGCCTAGCTGTGCCTAATTTTTACCGTTTTTTGACAGCAGTAATAAGAGCATGAACTGCAGAATATTTTATTTTGACGTTTTACCGAAAGATGATAAAATAAGGAGAATTTGAGTATCCACTTTGTCTATGTGCTCCTTTGAAATATTAGGCCGGGAGGGGGGGGGGGGGTGAATAAATTTTTCCTTCGCGATATAATCGTTTTTATATTTAATTATATTTCGTTTAAAAAAATAACTGCTTTGGTCACTGCTTATAATCAAACTATATTTATTTTCCTAATAAATTTTTCCATGTATTTTATTCTACTTAAAACTTTTTTTTTTTTTTTGGTTGAACGACTTCCATTATAACAACGACGCTCAACAGATAGATAACGATCCAAATGTGACAGATTTAGATATCGGAGATGCTTGCTTTTTTATTTTTTTGCAAGCATTTACATATGATATCAAAAATCCCTTATTAAGATGAAGTAAATTAATTCTTTTTACCTCTTTTTTTTTCTTCTTTTGTGAAATGTATAACTTAGTGAGTGAGCAGTTTCGGAATATGTTAATCTGTGGCTCGAACGTACGCGCCTCCACGCTGAGTCAAAATGTTATACGCTCAACGTATGAGCGTTGTTGGTTTTTATCGATGACCAAATGCGCCTCAGTATAAATCAGTAAATCCAGAAGCTGTGATGGTTATTTATACATGTGGTCTCATGCCATCTTTGAATTACTGAATAAGCTGAGAGTAATAAAATTCTCGGACAGCTTGTAGCTCATCTTTCCCGCGCGCCTCAGCCTCAGTTTCCTTCAAAGCGTGGCTGTTTTGTCTCGCGGTATCTTCAGGAGGTTGCTCGCTCGGTCCGTACGCGGCTATAAACAAAACATCGACATCAAGGCAATTTTTTTAAATGTTTCATCCTTACAAATATGGAAGTAGTCACCTGGAATTATGTATAAGTATTTTATTTTCATAAACATTGTAAATTAGAATTAAAAAGTTAAATAAAATTTCCATAACATTCGTGCATCGCTTAGATCGCTTTTTTATGCAATTTTTTTTTTTAAACTAATTTTTTTTTTTTAATTTTTATCACCGGTTCATACAAATACGGTTACCTATTATTTGTAAATTCAACATTTCAATATGATCAAATTCATTTTCATAAACGATTTTCACCAGCAAATCTATTACAAGTGTATATGTGGATATTGTCTCATGCAAAGATTTCAAACGAATTTCGCCTTTGACGTCACGCCCCGATTCAAGATGGCGACGACGATCGTTCATTTTCGTGCTGAAAAATGCTGTTATTGTATAAAAATAACGAAAATTAAAAAAAATGAAATGTGTTGCAATGTTTAGCAGTTCATAAAGAATAGATTTAGGGAAAAAAAAATTTTGATGTCAATTGCCCTTTAAAAGTAAATGTGTCTGAAAGATTGGCAAGACAATGTCTCGCAGAAATGAAGTATGGCTATCGAATTGCAAAGAAGAAACCACTCCTTAAGGCTAAAATAAAAAATAAAAAGAATGGACTGGTGTTGCAATATCGCAGTTGGACTGTTGAAGAATGGCGACGAGTAATTTTCAGTGATGAAGCCAGAGTTTGCTTGTTTCAGGATGGAAGAAGAAAAGTTCTCCATAAAAAAAGGGGAAGAAACACAGGGTCCAATATCTCAAGAAATACATTTCTGATCAAGAATAGAGAAAAATAGGTGTTTAATATTTTTTGGAGCTCTATTCAATTGTACAAAAATTAAACTGCTATTATCCTCCTTGTGTGGGACAGGGGGCAACTTTGAAATTTTAAATGGAAACCCCCATTTTATTGCAGATTCTAATTCTACATCAAAAATTATGTAGGACTTATCTAATACATTTTGTCATTACCCAGGAACAATGACGTAGATATACACTGATTGGAAGAAAGCAATTGGACACCTCGCACAGTGCGTTTCTTTGCTTTTATTGATAACATCTAATATCCTGTCGGCCCCCCTCTGGCTGCAATCACGGTGGCCACTCTCCGGGGCATGCTTTCCACAAGAGTACGTATGACCCCCACAGGAATCTCCCGCCAAATGTCCCGTACAGCCGTCCACAGTTCAGGTAGTGTTTTGGGGAGTGGGCTACTACCCCTCAACCGACGCTCGACATCATCCCACAGATGTTTGATGGGATTCAGGTCGGGGCTCTGGGCTGGCCTCTGCATGTGTTCAACATTATTATCGGCATGCCATTGCAGGGTATGAGCTGCAACATGTGGCCTGGCATTGTCGTCTTGGTACAGGTATGGCTCTAGACTGCAGGTTTGCCAAAGGGTTGGGAAAACGGAATTGTCCAGAATGGTAGTGTAGTCTGTAGCCCTCATGGTGCCTTCCACCTTCACTACCGGGACTATGCCATACCAAGAAAAACAGCCCCACACCATAATTCCTCCTCTGCCGAACTTCACTGTTGGGATGCAGGGTTTGCTTTAGGGAGAATAATTACGGAGTCCCCCGGACCCCATGTATTTCAGTTATTGGGTCCCCTCTTATTCATTTAGCGTACTCTTTCAAAAAAATCATGTTCTTAACTAATATTTTCTTCTACTCTTTCAATGCCGGTTGAATTATTACTAGTAACCGAAGGTGAATCGAATGAAACTTTTCCTTGACTAAAAAGTCCGTCATTACTCTAGGCCTCTTACAAGTCTTGCTGTCAGAAATTTCACTTTCATTCTGCTTTTATGTCAAAAAACCTTGGTTATGATGTCGGTGATCACATGTTACATCTTAGCCAATTAACAATTAAAAATCGCACCAATCATAGGGAATTTTACAAGTTAACTTGACCAGACAAGAAATCCGTGATATAAATTTAGCGTCTTCCCGGACGCTTAAAAATTTCAAAATAGCACTCAACAGGTAAGTATTAGTGTAATTTACGCTAAATTTAGCGTTAACGTAAACCCTAAGGATGATACACTCAGGAAGGAGCCGTTCTCCAGGTAAACACCACACCTAAACTCTGCCATCCGATCGAAACAATGTGAAGCAGGATTCATCGCTCCAGAGAACAAGTTTCCAGTCCTCAACGGCCCAATCTTTGCATTCCCTGGCCCATTGCAGTCTGTTCGTTTTGTTTGCTGGTGTGACTAGCAGCTTGTGGGCTGCTGCTCTGCCGTGATAGCCCAGCATGTGGGCCTCCTTTCGGAGGGTCTTGGTGGATACGTGACATCCAGATGCCTGCTGCAATTCCCCGGCGATGGTGGTCATTGTCAAACGTCGGTTCTTCCGTATCTCCCACTGCAGCACCCGACGGTCCCTGTCAGTCAACGTGGGTGGACGACCAGGCCTTGGTGCATTCGTACAATGTCCATTGGTCCTGTACTTCTTCAGCACATATGCCACTGTTGATTTCGGGTGGTTCCGGCTGCTGGAAATCTCTCGTATGGATGCGCCTTGGAGCGACATTCCAACCAGGACACCTTTTTCGAACTCTGTCAGCTCTGCCTGTTGCAGCATGATGCTTCAGTAAGAGTCAATGGTGTTGTCTGATGACTACCTATGCATTTCCATACAGTAGTGACACGTGTGGTAGCGGAAAGGTCCATTTTTTGCCGGGTGGATGGGTGTCCAATTACTTTCTTCCAATCAGTGTAGTAGTTTTCTATGTATCGTGATTAAGCTATGCATTATCCCAGCAGAAGTATTGGTCATGGAGGTCCTATCTCTTGGCTTCAGAGATCCCCCGATCTAAATCGTTTAGAGATTTTATCTTTGGTTTCACCTAAAATAGCTACGCTACTCTACAGAATTGATATCAGTACTCGTGGGCAGTTACTCCAACAGATAATTGATGCAGCCAATCAAATTCGCTATGATGATGCCATAGTTCATGTTTATGGTACGATGATTCATAGGAGTCGTGCTTGTATCCAGGCTTTAGATATGTGCTTGTAAAGAGGCACATTTTGAGCACATTATTCAAAATCATATAGCCTTTTTTTTAATGTTTTTAAAAAATAAAATGTATAGTGTTTTGTCATTAGAGTGCCTTTATAACCAGAAAATAGCCATACATGGAACAGTTTTCTTTTGGTTGTTCATTGTCACGTGTTATTTTCCACCATGTTGTGTCCAACTGACGAATATTTAGCACAAGAGTTCAATGTTTTTTTTTATTATTTTAAAAGATATTATTGACCACAAATGCTTTACTGTGTGAAATTAGGGTATTCTGAAGTTGGTTTTATAGTGAAACATTCTCCTTTGGGATCCAGAAAGATGTTCAACTTAGGTTGCAAAGATGAAAAGAGAAAAGTGGAAACCTTCGAACTATAGTTGCCTTTATGAGGTCTATTTGTGTGTTAAGATAGGAATTTTGGATATTCAAAAATTCAGTACTTAATAATAAAGGACCCGGTTGAACGTGGGAGCCACGATTCAGTGACTGTGTAGATCGAACGATGATATACTCTCAATCTATATCTCATTTGTGTAAATACTTGCAAAAAATCTATAATGATCAGTTTTTCCTTTGTAGTTTTCTCAACAATAAAAACAAATTTATACTACTCACTAAAAATAAATAGCATTTAAATAATTCAAATTTAACAGTAATTTAACATACATCTTTGGTGTGAGCACTAATATAGTTAGCTGTCTCAGAATCATCTGCACATTTTGTCAGCCATTTTTTGATGGTCTCACAGTCCGTAGGGGCATGGTAATCAGTTCCACATTTAAAACTGTTTTAAGAAAAAAAGAAAATAGCATTAGTCAAAATCAGTAGCTTTGCTTTTTTTTTTGTTTTTAAATATAAAATTATGATTTGTACTCTCTCTCTTTAATCTGGATTCCACCAGTAAATTACAGTGTTTAAACAGAAGGTTTGATATATTTTGTTTGAGATGCCACGCTTCACTAATTCAGAGATGGCAAATATGCACTTTGCATACGGCGCTGTTTTTAAAAGTGGTCACTTAATTCTTTTAATATCAAAACGAATTTAATTATCATCACATTCTTTTATATATTAAATGACAAACTACTGTACGGAGAAAGTGAAACATCCTGTACGAGACATCGGAAACTTTATGAAAACTAAATTGTAAATAAGTTGGCATCTACAAATCAGGCAACTACTTACTTACTTACTTACTTTTCAAACCCGCTTATCCGTTAGGGTCGCGGGGGCAGCAGCCCTATGGAGGATCTCCAGCGATCGCGATCTTCCGCCATCAGGCGCATGTCCTCCCTGGTAATGTCCAAGCGACTCGAACCCAGATTCTCCATGTAGTCTAGCCACCTGGTTCTAGGCCGACCCCTTGGTCTCTTACCCACCGGCTTGGAAAATAACAACTGCCTAGGAAGACTAGTTTGCGGCATCCGTATCACGTGGCCATACCAGCGCAACTGAGATCTCTCAATGCGGAGAAGTAGCGGCTCAACACCTAAAGATTCCCTTATTGTGCTGCTGTACACTCTATCTAGTAGGGTAACACCTGCCACACCTCTCAGGAATCTCATTTCGGCCGCTTGTACCCGCGATCGCACTCTTTCGGTCATTACCCAAGCCTCATGACCATAGGTGAGAATGGGGACAAAGATAGATTTGAAGACTGAGAGCTTGGCTTTGTTACCCAGCTCTCGTTTCGTTACCACGGATCGCCATCGGACACAGCTTGCTGCACCGATCCGAGCATCCAATTCTTTCTCCTGCCGTCCATCACTCGTGAATGCAATCCCGAGATACTTGAACTTCTCCACCTGTCTCAATGAGGCTCCCCTAACATGGAGAGCGCACTGAGCAGGCTGTCTTGAAAGAACCAGAACTTCGGTTTTAGCCACACTGATCTTCATCCCAGCTTCTTCACATTTGGCTGCAAACCGGTCTAGTGCATGCTGAAGGTTCGTGCGAGAAGACCCAAGCAGGACAAGGTTGTCCGCAAAGAGCAACCTCTCCACCAGGCAGTCGCCCACACAAACACGCTCATCGCCTCGGCTGCCCCTGTCTATCCAGTCCATAAAGATAATGAACAAGATGGGCGACAGTACGCACCCTTGGCGGAGTCCAACACCCACGGTGAACGGTCAGGCAACTACTCTTCACAAAAAGAGGTCTACACATGAGGACCTTACCAAACATGGCAGAGCTCATATGGTGGTGTAGCTCCCTCTGGCATTCAGGCAGGTGGCAATTCGATGGTGCATTGTTTCGTACATGTGCCAAATTGTGTCCCGAGATGCATTTTGCTATTCTTCTTTCAACTACACTCAGATTTCAGCAAGAGTCGTCGCAGGTTGCGAGTGCCAGCGATGACACCTGCCCAGATGGTCCCACATGTGCTCTATTTGTGAAAGATCTGGTGATCTCACAGGCCAAAATAGATCCTGTTGAACAATGGCTACGGTATGTGGGCATCAGAGAATCCGCATGTTACCCACTGCCATAACTTTCAAAATAAATTTGGAATAAATTTATGGGCTGGATTTCACGGGAATTCAGTTGTAAGTAAAAAATAAGAGTTTCCACTATTTTCTATGACCTTTTTGTATAAATATCAATTATAAAACACAATAAAAAGAATAAAATGTTACATGAAGTACTTAAAAAGTCTATTGTTTGACATTTTTTCTTAATTACTGTACGTATTTATTTAAAATTTAGTTTAATTACATTTACTATTATCACAGTGGCGAAATTTAAATGGCTAAATTTACACAGATTTTATCCAGAACAGGCTTCCAGTGTTACTGGAAGATGTGCCACTTATGGATCGTCTAAACATGTGGTTTTAACACGATGGAGCTCCACCACATAATTCACTTCTAGCACGCCGTGCGCTAGATCATGTCTTCTCAAATAGTAGATGGATTGGAAGAGGAGGAGAAATTCATTGGCTGCCTAGATCACCGGATGTCAATCCTCTAGATTTTTGGCTCTGCGGGCACCTAAAAACTGCCGTTTTTCGTACACCAGTTAACGACATTGATGAATTGCGAAACAGGATCACCCAAGCATTGGAATCCATAATACCCGCGATGGCAATAGCAGCTTGCAACAATCTTGTTCATCGCACTCGTCTTTGTCTCGATGCTGACAGTGGCCACTTTGAGCATTTAATGTGAATTAAGATTCCATAGATTGTTATTAATAATTATGTTTACCTTTTATTTATTATTAGAAATCAGTGTTTATAAATTTTTAATTCCGTTACGTTTACCATTTGTAAAATACTATGATTTGAGGTTAAGTTTCACAAATTGCTGTAGATTTTTATTTAGACAAGTCATGACTTTGGGCAACACTGTCATAACACTGACAATCAATTCAGAACCCGTATCCCATGAGTTTACGTTATTATTAACGAATTGTATGCGAAATTAGGGTAAATTCGCTATCTTTGAAGACCCGTAACTCAAAAATGAACGATCTAAAACAAAAATTGTATTCGGCATTTTCGTCTCAGTTTTTTTATGTAGAATACACTCACGAAGTTTTTTGTACCTGTTGTGGGACACCCTGTATAGATGCAACCTATAATATTACCGTAAATGCCCGATTATAAGTCTCCCCCGAATATAAGTCGCACCCCCAAATTTAAGGTATATTTTGGTACAAAATTTTTTTTCCCCTTAAAATTCAAGCCATGACATCATAATCGATAATGCTAATTACATCACTGAAAAATCAAAACAAACACACTAAATGCAATGTTGAAACTAGTTTATTTACATAAAAAACAAAAAAAGGTATCAAAATCCTTCAAAACTTTCATCCTCGCTCTCCCCAAAAAGTTCATTCCACGTCTCTTCCGTCAGCTCTATGTCAGTGTCCCAACCTGGACTGTCCTCTTGTTCCTGCTCGTGCTTCTCCTCCTCTTCATTGTCATCTTCCTGTATCCATAGAAAATCGTCTTCTGTTCCATCCAGCTTGTTGGCTATTCCAGTTTTCAAGAAGCTTTTCACGACCATTTGAGATGGAATGTCATCCCAGCTGGATTTAACCCATGACGTTATCAGGGAAAAACTGGGTTTCTTAATGTTTCCTCCCTTGGTCAGTTCTTTATCTCCTGACGCCATCCATGAGATCCATTTCTGCCGTAGTCTGTCTTTAAACGGTTTGTTTAAGACAACATCCAAGGGCTGTAGTAGAGGCGTGAGCCCCCCTGGTATGACTGCCTGAAAAGTGTTCAATTTTTTGAGTTCCTCTTTAATGTTGTCCGTTTTATGGGCACGAAACTGGTCCAAGACGAGTAATGCTTTCTTCCTTAGAAGGGCACCAGGTCTTACATTCCATACCTTGGTCAGCCAGAGGTTAACTCCATCCTCATCCATCCACCCCTTGGGATGGCAGTGTACCACCACTCCAGGAGCTAGCTTCTCTCCTTTTGGAATCGTCTTCCTCTTGAAGATCAACATTGGTTTTAACTTCGTGTCGTCAGCCATACAACCAAGTACCACTGTGAAATGCGTCTTCTCATGGCCTGTTGTACGAATTGGGATAGACTTCTTTCCTTTGGCATCTACTGTACGATTACCAGGAAAAATTTAGGGTTTTTATAGCAATCACTGACCAATCAATGAAATGTGACTTTTATTTATAGGTGCCAGTTGGCTAATCAGTAAATAAAGAATTGTACTATAGGACGTTTGTGGTAGGGATGCAACATCGAATCAAAACATGGATGTTTAATATCATATGATAGTTGAAATTAAAATATCAATATTTCGATATTATTGAGGAAAATACAGTGATGTCGTTCCTATTCCGCATTTTTTTTTGGCTGATTTTGTAAAATTCTTTGATTTTTTGTAAAATTCCCGGTCGCTAATCACCCTGTTATTAAAACTTATAATTAGAAAAATTTTAGGCTAAATTAACGTAGTACTGGGTAGAGCCGTGCGATGCTTAAAACATCGCGACATCGAGGTTAGCATCGATGTCAGAAAAGCTACTCGAGGTTAACGAGAAAACATCGAGGTTAACATAAATGTCAGAGACACCACTATTCCGCATAAATGAATTTATAAAATTAAAAACCCATATGTACATTTCGGAGATCTGTCTCCTTCTTCTCTTCTGTTGTTGTTAATAGCAAATAAAAGAAAGGTCTTCACTTTGAACCCAAACACCCCCACGTCTGCCGATAACAGCCACTCTCTCCTCCTAGGCGGTGCCCGTCTCATCATAGGCGGTCGTGGCTACGCTGATAGCTTGGCTGTACTCCCGCTCTCTGCTTGCCCATTCCCGTGCTCGCTCGCTCTCGCTCTCTCTCTCTCTCTCTCTCTCTCTCTGTCTGTCTCCCTTCCCGCCAAAATGTTGGGGACAAAGGGAAAAGATAAATAATATTCTGTAGTCGATTAAACAATAATAAATACATATTAATTTAATAAAATTTAAGTGCTGTGACATATACCGTAAGTTAATTTCGTATGAAGTTCATCAGGATAAAATGCAACTCCGTGGCTGTGTTCGTTATTCAAAATGGCGGCATGCGAAGCAAAGTCGTGTTTATATCTCCTTCAAAGTTAGTTTCCTCGATATTTTCCATAGATAAATAATTTTCTATAGGTGATTACTGTTAACAATAATAAATTTATCAAATAAATATCTGTTTAAGTGGAATAACTACTTGTTTGCTATTCAATCAAACATGGCAACAGCTGGTATCGAAACAAACTATATCAACATCGATAGGTAGCTCATCGACAGGTAATTTTTGCTAGGCTCGAGTAAACGTCGCACCCCTGTTTTTTCACTCAAAATTTGGTACAAAATTTTGCGACTTATATGCGAGCATTTACGGTAATTACTGAATATAGAATTACGATTTAATTGGAGGCATCATTCTCGTATTTCAAAAGCAACAGGGATAAATAAGCAATACTCTTTTAACAAAAAGCTTTAACATCTTCCCGACTTAAATTTAGTTTACGTTATTTCTCGTTTGTTTCAGTTGTTGTAGTTGCTCATTCTTATCGCAGGAATTTTGGTGCCAATCAAATATTCATTTGTTGCTTCCGATTCTTTAAATAATTCTTTAAGCTATTGTAATTTTAATATAGTAATAAGTAAATTTTAGTCCTACACTGTAAACTACTATGATCGTATTTTTGGTGCCATATTTAAATCGGCGTTCCTGAAAACTGTGAGCGGCATTGTCTCCTTGGATTTGTGTAATACTTTTAATATATGTATAAACTTCTACATCTCTTTATAAATGTACAAATAAAATTGCTTTTAATTGGTGATATTTCTAGTTTATTATGGCAATTGGCCATTTTGAACAAATATTCATGCATAACTTCCAGTAGCAATTGATCACATGACCCAGAGCCAGATCGATGTTTTGTTATTATTGAAGAAGGAGCAAAAGAACTGCCATCACTAATTCGACTAAATGGTTTTTTATTTATAAAAAAAAAAAAAAAACAAAGAAAAAAAAATTTAATTTGTAAAGCCTCATTTATTTACTCTATTAGATATAAACACTACCTTAGGTTAATTTAGCCGTCGTGTAATTCTCTTACTCGTGCTCTCTCTCTCTCTCTCTATTTTTTTTAAACTTTGGTTATTTGAACACATACTTTTTAAATCTGTACAATCTTCAAAGAAAAAAAAACTTCTGGAAGATGGGGAAAAATAAAAAAAAAATGGCCATATCGATCTTTGTGTTAAAGAGTTACAACAACACATGAATTTCCCTGACTTTTCCCAGGTTTCCAGACACATTTAAAATTTTCCTGACAATTCCTGGTTTTCCAGGTTTTCCCGGTTGGTAGACACCCTGGCATATCACAGAAGTGGCAGGATGACAGACTTCATTCACTGGCACTGCATGCCAGAGTGTGCATTTAGTTCCAAGGGAACTACTTCGAAGGACACTAAGCCCAAACCGATATACACTCACTTCCAAAAGTTAAGCACGGGGAAAAAAATGTTAACTTCCGTAAGCCAATCTGAATTAAAGATGCTAAAATTTGCTCCAAATGTAGAAGGAAGTATGCAAATATGTTAGGTGACAGCCAATCACAATTTCGCGTCGAGAAATATGCAAAACAGGCAGTCGTATAAGAAGCCGACATTGTGAAGGGTTATAGGAGTTGCATATAAGTGCTGGTAAAAGGTGTTTAGAACATTCGTAAGATTTGTTTTCAAGCTAGACGTGTTTCTATGGCTTCCAGAAGACGAATGGAAGATTCTGAATGCTGGCGGGCTGTTGGACGCATTGAAGCAGGACAGTCTATCACAGATGTTGCTAGTTTCTTCGGCGTTCATCATTCCGTCATTTCACGATTATGGAAACAATTCCAAACCAGCCAAACAGTTGTCCGAAGACCTGTAGCCGGTTGTCCAAGGGTTACGACCCCCTCGGAAGATCGCTATATTGCTGTTGTAGCCAAGCGGAATCGAAGATCGACCACCACACAGTTGACATCTATGGTTGCAGCGGCCATTGGTAAGACGATATCTGCCACTACTGTTCGTCGAAGGCTACACATGAATGGTCTGTACGCCCGGGTACCACGCGTTTGTGTTCCTTTATCCGTCCAATCCAGACAGGCACGATTACAGTGGTGCTGCCAGCATGTGAATTGGATTGTGTCGGATTGGGGCAACGTTATGTTCACAGATGAGTCCAGATTTGCCCTACAACCCGATGATAAGCATGTAAGGGTCTGGAGGGAACAAGGCACACGCAATCGGCCCGAGAACATCATCGAACATCACGCATTCCGCGGTGGAAGCATCATGGTCTGGGCAGGGATTGCATTGGGATATCGCACAGACCTGCACATCTACAGGCGAGGTTCTGTGACGGCTGTACGGTATCGAGATGAAGTCCTAGACCCCATTATGAAACTGTACGCTGGAGCAGTTGGACCTTCTTTCGTTTTAATGGACGATAATGCCCGTCCCCATAGAGCTGCCATCGTTGACGACTTTCTGGAGAGTGAGGGGATTGCACGTATGAAGTGCCAGCTTACTCGCCGGACCTTAATCCCATTGAAAATCTTTGGGATGCCCTCGGCCGTGCTGTATGTAGACGTTTCCCACCTCCAGCCACTCTTAACGATTTGGAAACTGCCCTACAGGAGGAATGGCTATTACTGGACTCTGCGGTGGTTGATCACCTCGTAACAAGCATGATCACACGCTGTACACTTTGTATGACGTTGAGGGGTGCTCACATACCCTATTAATGTCTTTTTTGTTGTTGGTTTTGCATTTAAACATCATTTCGTTAATGACGCAAATATGTCATCATCTTATAATTTATGTAAATTCAATATTTTTTTTAATCTCTGTATGTAATTCTTTGTTTTGTTTCATGAATAGACATAGAGATACTTACTTTCACCATTTCATGTCAATCAAAGCAGTGCTTGTCCATTTTTTGGCATTTTACCTCTCCGTGCTTAACTTTTGGAAGTGAGTGTATGATAACAATAAACTGTTCTGTACACCCAGTCCGGGAACTTTCGGATACCACCTCATAATACGGACCTAGTCGAACATGGTCGTCAGGAGTCAGATTTCAGTGACCAGGTTAAATTTTTTTAACCCATTTACACCAAAAGTGGTAAAAATGGAAACAGACTTCTTATCTTAAATTTATATTCTGTAGCATGTAAAGATGTAATTTTTTTTTTTACAACGACATAAAAAAATTACATCATTTTGATGAAATGCAGTATAAGTGTCACCCTCTATGGACTACATATAATTTCATATAAAATTTTAAGTGTACTATATATAGAATACTAGACAAATGGGTTAAATGCTCTAATTTTGTATTGTCAATGGTAGATCAATGGTTCCCTCCCTAAGATAAAATGATCTGGGTTAATTAAGTTAACAGAGATATTGAATTGCATTATCTTGTCTTACCAAAATGATGCTTTACAGTGATTGCATGTTACCCGCTTGCTTTTATATTCCATTGCACGAACAACTATATTACAATTGGGACCTGGACAAAACCTCAGCTGTGGATGGCTCTGAAATACAATTCAAATATGAAGTATATTTAATATTTATTTATTAATACAATTTTTAAAGGAACACATGCAATAAATCTAGTTTTTATTATGTGGATAAGATGTTTTTGTTTTTTTTTTGTAATTGTTTTAAGTTAATAAGTACTTAAGTTAAATAAGACTAAAATAAGACAGATTGAAGCAATACTGGAAAGCTTTAAGACATGGCCAAGTTTCAAAGCTAAATCTTCTTCTACAGAGCTAGGGAAAAATGAATGTGAAACAAATAATTTTATATACAAAGGGAAATAAAATGACCAATCAGATGAATCCTGAAGGCATTACAATGTTTTGGCAGCCAATCAGAGATAGTCTCCTCTTATTCAAGTTTTTGAACAAGAGTCTATCCAATCAGCTGAGAAATTACAAGTAGGTTTTAATAAGAGTCAAAACCTGTTAATACAATTTTCATGGGAACGAGCATTTTTATATTATCTGAGAATGAAATACAATTCACCAAAAACTCTGGTGTTATGTTATAAAATAAACTTGAGACTAGTTTATGCATTTTATGCATTTATTTATTTATTTTGGGGAAAAAAACTGTCTGTCTACATAAACGCATATAATTGTTAGAAATGACATTCCTTAAACGTACTATGCAACTGTAAAAGCCTCACTTGGAACCATTTGAACATAATCATCACATGTTTTTGGGACTAATCATAATTTGCAGTTATTGAATGACATGCATTTTTCCCAATTTTTTTTTTACTACAATAAACATCTCCAATAATTTAATATTCATAAAATGAATTGTGTAATGGAATGAGCTAATTACAGGAAGAACTCATGATTCACACAAATGACCACAAAAAGAACTGGTTCACACATCCTAACACATTCAAACCTGCAAAGTTAGAGTGGGAAACTGAATAGTGTGCTAATTTGCTTTGCAACAGATCTTATGTATCAGTTGTCTGATGTGTGGC
This sequence comes from Rhysida immarginata, assembly GCA_023313115.1. Taxonomy (NCBI): domain Eukaryota; kingdom Metazoa; phylum Arthropoda; class Chilopoda; order Scolopendromorpha; family Scolopendridae; genus Rhysida; species Rhysida immarginata. The sequence goes on along the minus strand of JAHWFO010113124.1, from coordinate 239,823 downwards.
AAACCATTTGGTCGGTTGCTGCTGCTTACTGTAAAAGCAGTTGCGTAGGATGTTAGATGGACAACGTCTAGGGGAATTTCCAAGCATGAGGAAGACTGAACATTTTAATAAGGGAATAATATTAAGTATCATTTAACTTTGCACTGCTCGAAACCAAACTGAGGACCTTTGGATTAATGCTTTCTTTCCCAAGATTAATTTCTCTCTTACTCAATCCTGTAAAGTTCATTTGCAGCAATTCTGAGACAGCAGTGACCCAGGGACATCCCAAAGGTATGATGACTTCAAAAAATTCACCATTTTTTATACAGTCTAAAGAAGTTTAATCATTTTTTCGGTCAAATAGACAGAACCAAGGACATTTGTAAAAATTATGTTAAAATAAAAAAAATTAAAATAAAATAAAAGACTATATATCTCGTCAAGAGATGGTGCTGCTGTCATCGAATCATTTCTGGTACAAACACAAACATTTACAAGTATCTTAATAGTTATTTTTATAGTGTGATAACATAAACAATTTTCATGTTCGTATTAACGAGAATTGACTGTATATAATAAAATAAAAAATAAAAAAAATGATAAAAAACAGTAATAGTGAATAAATTACTGAATAAATAAAATAGTGAATAAAGTAAAACAAAAAGAAAAGAAAACAGAATCACTTCAATAAATCAAACAGAACAAAGTTTGAGATCGGGCCTTTGTCCATATTTAATAACTTTTTAGAATCCCTTTTATAGATTTCTATACTCACAAAGCTGTCTAATTGATTTCTTGAATTGACGGATCTAAGTAACTTAAAATTATCTGAATTAATACCATGACCTGTCCGACCCGCCATATTTTACAAGAGCTAAATGCTTTTTCCACCTTTAATAATATTTCTGGAGCTCTGACCAACATAGTTCTTCTCACAAAAATCACATTGAAATAGATAGATTCCAGTCTTTTCCAGAGGTGGGATGGCATCTTTAGGATTTCCTAAGAGTGCTTTCAAAGTACTTCCACTTTTTCAGGCCCTTAGTTAATTGTGGATCATAAACAATATTAAAAAATTAAGGGCTTGTGGTCTCTGGAGTTTCTATTTAAAAGAAGTGTATGCCTATGGCGTAAGTTGTCGACAATTATCGAAAAATCATTCGACCTTGCTATAGATTTAATGGTACTAAATTCAGTTTGATACCTCTGGTCGGTTAGAGGAACATTAAGAAGGTGGTGGATCGTAGAGTGGAAGACTGTGTTTATGGGTAGGACAGTGAACGGAATCGTTCACAATATTAGCGATGATTGTTGGTGGGTTTTCGATAAACGTCAAACTCTAACCTATCTATAACCCTAATAATGTTTAAATCTAGAAAAGGAAGGAGTCCATCACTCTCAACCTCATGTGTGAAGTCGACTGTAGGAAACTTATTATTTAATTTGCTGGAAAAAAAAAAGCTATCATCACATTGATTCATGTCAAAAAAAGCGAAGATATCACCCACGTATCTACACCATATACGGGGGAAATAAGAGAAGGTTGTACCTAATTAATCCTCGAATTCACTCAAAGAGGTTAGCAATTCCAGACTTCAACTTATAAAATTTGGAATTGAATTGAAAGAAATTTTCATACATGCATACCCCAGTTAAACGTATATATTCATGGACTTTTTTCTTTTCTTTTTGAGTTTTACTTTTTATTCACTATTATTGTTTTTCGTCACTATTTGTGGGTTTTTTTTCGTTCATTAGTTTAGCTTACTTTTACTTTTCCTTGGGTTTTTTTTTTTTTATAGTTTTTAGTTTACTTCCCTTCCTCCTATTGGAAAGATATCTCCTCTTATATTATTGACCCACTGTTTAACTAGTCCAATAATCATTATTTCCCCTCTGCTTAAATAACCAAGGTTATTTCTTTAATTAGGTATTTTTCACTTGCAAATTTCTGTATGCATCAAGCATTAACAAAAATTTTAAGCTCACTCATTTACGACAAATAAGAAGGTTTGATATTATTATTAGTACTTACTTTAACATAATCACTAAACACAAACTGCTGATATTTCTCCCTTCGGTTTGGCTTTGTTAATAAACCCAGAACGAAATCTTCAGGTGCAAGTATGTTGCAGTCCTTGGCCATGCATTCCATGCCTAAAAAATTTAGAATGTTTAAGTCTAGAATTTCGGTTAAGGGTGAATTTAAAATTAAAATTCTATGGAAAAAATTCGATTATTATTTTTTTTTTTTGCATCATAACATTAATCAAGGATAAAGTATACACCAATCAAAATTTTTGATTTCATCTAATATTTTATTACGAAAAGCAAACTGGAATATTGAAAATTTTCACCTAAATTGTCAATTATATAGAACATTAAATCATTCAGTGACAACAATGCTCTAACACAGCATTCCTAACTGGGATTCCATCAACAAATTTTGGCGTTCCATGTGAAATTCTACAAAGAAAATTTCCGCACTCATAATTTAAAGTCTAAAGCTCTATATATATTTTGAAGAGCATGTAATTCTACACCACCCCGGGAGATGGCAGGTGTGTACGCTTTCTGCTTAAAGCTCTGCATTACTAATAATCCATAGCTTTAATTTCTGCTCAAGTTAAAATTAATCCCATATATTTAGTGATTTTTTTAGAAAATATGTATAACCGGGTGCTCCAGTGGAAACACCGGAAGTAGCCCTAAAAATGGGACCTCCCAAAATACCGGAAGTAGTCCCAACAGCGAGACTTGCCAAAATACCGGAAGTAGATTTTGCCAGGTAATGCTTGAAATTTAATACAGAACCTAGATAAAAATACAAAGAGAACATATGAAAGTACATTCAACATTTTGTTGGGCACGGAACCATAGGGTAACAGAGCTTTTCAATGGTCTGTACCGGAAGTATTAATCACGTGGCTGCGAACGACAGGAAACACGTGATCGTTGCGCACGGCTCTAGAGGAGGGAGGCGTTTAAGTAAAGAAATTTGTTTGTACAGATTAGAATCTATTACTGACTACTGTTTTAAAAAATGCCGTGCGCAACGAAAAATGGCCGGGCGCAGCGCCAGGCTAAAAACGCCTAGAAAAATCACTAATATTAATATAAATTAATATGGGCTCCAAAAATATATCATATATCTAGAAGGATTCTGACCATGTATAACAGTGAAAAATAAAATCATCCATTGTCTGTAACAAATTAAATGATTCCCACAACAATTTAGCCTACGGAATGTGAAAATAATAATCAGGCCAATTTCATGGACGTCATCATAAAAACAGAGGACTTAAAAATTACCTACAACAATATCTAACGTAAGTTTTTAAATCCAATCGCTCCAAGTCACACAAAAAGGCTACCACACAATATTTGGCCAACAGAGCTTATAGCTACCCTGTAAATGAAGAAAGGCAGGAAACCGAAAACTACCTACAGTCAAATCCTGTTATAACGAATTCCATTTTAACGAAATTTCACTATAACGAAGTTTTTCTGCAGCCCGGCAAAAATCCTATTCAATTAATGTTATTATGATCTTGCTGTAATGAAATCTTTATAACGAAGTTTTCACTGTAACGAAGCAAATTTTTGGTCCCCATAATGTTATAATTTCATTATAATGAAATTTTATTTGGAAACTGCACATTAGATAAGTGACAAATCGAATCTGTAAAAATCAACAAATTAAAAATAGTCGCTCTTGTTAGTAAGACACGAATTAGTTTAGTATAGGTCTATAAACAAACGATTTGAAGATCACGTTTCTATTCGAAGAAATATTTTTAAGAAATACAGTATTGTTTTGAAACATCTTATTCGTCACTATTTTCAATACTGTGTACATGTACTGTATTGTTATCAATACTTTGCGGGAATTGAAATCTGTAAACAGTAGTAAAATGATAGCGTTCCGGTAGTCCCGCGTGAGAATGGCGGAAGGTTTTGTTAAACTCGTAATTCTTCAAAAAAATTACAACTACATGCAATACAGTACAATGTACTTTAAAATCTGAACCAAATCTATGATGTTAGACAGAAGAAAAAAAATTTAAAGAATTGCATTAAAATAAAACTATTTTAGTCGCATGAAATGGAACTATTTTATTTGAAATAAATAAATAAATAAATAAATAAATAAATAAATAAATAAAATAAATAAATTAAATAAATAAATAAAATAAGCTATTTTTTATTTATTCTCAAATTAATTTGCAATCTCGATTTAACGAAGTTTTCATTATAACGAAGTAAACCGGTGGTCCCGTGAACTTCGTTATAACAGCATTCGACTGTATACCATAGCACTAACGAATAGAGTGAAGAAAATAATCCGAGGGGGGAAAAAAAAAAGTCTCCATATATAAATAGAAATTAAAAAAGAAAATGAGAACCATAAAAAGTGCTATCTTCACATACATAGAACAGACATTTACAAGATCTCCAAATTGTTCAGAGCAAAAGGACTAAATATCACCTTCTGCTGCAATAAAAACTGAAACAGATACTGCAACCAACAAAAAAAAGACATCAACTGCGAGAGCAATGGTATATATGAACTGTCCCACTTGTTCACAACTTTTATAAGTTTTACTAAAAGGCACTTCATTGACAGATACAACGAGCACAGACACACCTAATAGAAAAGAAACAAGATTTTGATAAAACCGACAAGATAATGAAGATTATAAAACCTATACACGACATCTTCAAACACAAAAGAGTGACTCCTTATTGAACAACCAATCAAACCAATTTTGAATTTGACCCTAATACTTGACAATATTAAAACAAATTAATAGTTTTATATTTTGTCTCTACATTTTAATTTTATTCTGCAATGTACATTTTGTGTTATATCAGGATGGGATAAACTCAAATTGAAATGCAGTACAAGTTTCGCCATCTATGGATGACAGCATATAATTTTAAGTAATTTCAAAATAATTTTATAATTTTTTTGTCTTTGTAAATTATTTTTATATCTCTTTACATGCTACAAAACATAAATTTAAAATATGAAGTCTCAATTTCCATTTTTACCAATTTCGGCGTAAATGGGTTAACAAAATAAAATTTCCCAATTATCATTTTATGAAGCGGCTCCTGTAGCAAGAGGTTAGGCTACCCAGAAGTACTGTCCTGTATATTTTAGCAGCACCCTGTACATAATATAAAGGTATTCAAGGTTGACTCAGGCTTTTGTGCATAAAAATTGAAAAATAATTAGCACATTACACTCTTCAGGGAACGCTAGATAATCGTTTTTGAGTGTTCAGTGTTCAACATGATGTATTTGATGCATGCACAGCACCTGTAGGAAGCATGGCAGCAAGCAATGTCTCTGTAGCGTGGAACAGCATTGTATAATCAAATTTCGTTAAACGTACTGAGATTTTGAGAGGGCTTCAAACACAGTATGGGGAAGAAACGATGTGATGGGCAGGAGTGTACGATTTGCGTAATTAGATTGGCAAAGGACAAGAGATGTGTAAAATGCAATGCATGGACACGTTTGTCTGACTGCTGTCACACCAGGGAATAAAACATCAGTTGAGAGAGACACTTTTGATAAAGCTTCACAATTAACACCTAGTATTATAGCAAATTGCTTCAGGGTGCCATATTTTCAATGCCATTGACAAGAAAAGATCAGTAATGTTGTCCGGAAATGTCATTCTTCCTCATGTCATAAGGAACAGAAAAGCATCCATAAAAGATATGACCGCAGAATGGAATAGCATAACGAAGCAACAAGTGTCACGTTATACAACAGCTAGGAGGTTGAAAGAGCAAGCCTATAGATCGTGTGTAGCAAAAGCAAAACCTCTCCTAACCAACAACATGAAGAGCGAGAGATATGCTTGGGCTTTAGAACATGCAAACTGGACGACATTGGACTGGCAGAAAGTAATTTTCAGTGATGAAAGGGTGCTTTGCCGCATTCCATGATGTTCGGCGAAAGAATGAACAGTTTCATCCAGCATGTGTTTCTCAACAAGTAAAGTTCCCTGTTGGTGTTATGGTATTTGGTACAATATGTCCAAGTGGAACCGGGAGTTTACATATTTGTGAACGAAATGTGAATGCTGCATACTATACCGAAATCTTAAGTGACCATCTCGTTCCAACAGCTACATTGATTTCCCTAACAATGAGTTTACCTACCAACAAGATGGAGCTCCAGCACATACGGCTAAGAAAAGCAAAGCTTGGTTTGAGGAACACGTTACTGTACTACAGTGGCCTGGAAACAGCCCAGACCTAATTTCGATTGAAGAGGTCTGGGCTGTAATGAAAAAGAATGTCTCAAAATGTGCTCCTGCTAACCGGCATGAATTGCAGCCTGCAATTCAAGACTGTTGGGGTAACCTTCAGCCAGATCTAAGCAAGAAGCTTGTACACAGCATGGTCGAACGTATTCGAGCAGTATCAAACCAAAAGGGTCCTGGACCAAATACTAAGGTGTAAGTTTCCATAGTTTTGCTCCACCTCGAGTTTGTTTCCATAATTTAGCACATCATTTGTGATCTTGTTTTCTTTCTTGCGATTTCAATAAACGTTCAACTGAATTTACATTGGGGATATAGTTTGCCGAAATGTTAGTAATCATAACTTTTGTTGCATGTTTTTGTACACGTTGTTAATAAAACGGAATTCAGTTCAGGACAGCCACATGTTTCCATATTTTTGCCACGGAGGGTACATACTAACGACTGGTAGAATGAATTTAGTTCACAACAACTGAGATAATATGAAACGTTATCTTGTCAGGTTAAATGCACTGTTATTCAAAATGGTGATATCAGCGAAAGAAAACACTGTTATTGTCTACTAGAAATGCAAAAACTTCATCGGTAATCCTTGTTCAGAGACATTTCCTGACTAAATTTGCAAAGGAAGCATCTCACAATCACAGTTG
>JAHWFO010113124.1:221600-232807 GCA_023313115.1 Rhysida immarginata | reverse complement strand
GGGGGGATAAGTGAAGGACAAAGTGTTCACAACTCCACTTCCCGAGGTTTTACAGCAGATGAAGCAGTAGATGGAGTCAACTGAATTAGTGTGGCAAGAACTGGACAATCATTTAGATGCCTGCCTTATTACAAGATCACACACATTAAACATTTGTGAACGCCCATAGAAACTTAGAGAGTTAACCATTTCATGTTATTTCAGTTCTTTGTGAAATAAATTCATTATAGCAGTTGTGGTTAAGTTTTACTTTTGTACCATTCATTTTGAATTACCATGTACCATACATGTCAATTTTTGCTAATTTTTTTTTGTTTGTTTGTTTAGAATGTCTAATGTATATGGAAAAATGCAATGCCTTATATACAGTATTACCATGTGTATACACAATAAAACCTTTTCTCATTTAACAAATTAAATTTCATCCATTCATAATTTTACTTACCAGAGGAGACACCTTCTTTAAGTTGAGTTTCAAAATGGGTTGCCCAGCATTCCACACAAAATAAATGGCCACAGGCCAAACCACGAAAAGCCTCTCCTGTGTGCATTAGTAGACATACTGGGCAAAGGACGGAGCGGCTATTTCGTATACTCTGAAGCACAAGAATAAAGGTTTAATTTTTAAACATTAAAAAACAAAAAAACAACAAGGCTCCAGTTTTCTTTTCTTTCTTTCTTTTTTGATGATTAATATACTATAGTAAATAATAACAAACCTGTACATCAGTTTCTGGCGGTGATCGGGGTTTTATATGAGACTCTAACAGTACTTGATTTGCATCTTTCTGGTATCTAAAATAGTATTTATTATTAAAATTCTAATTTAACCTAACAATTTGTTATTTCATTTTACGTTATAAGATTTAACTTTAAAATTTCATACTTCTTAATTACTTCGGGTGCATTCCACTGATGTGTATGAAGAAGAACTTTGGCTAAAGAAGGGGGGACCTTAAATAACCCAAATATAAATTCAGATGAGCTTCTTTTAAAGTTTTAGTGTAGGTATATTCTTTCTATAAGTCAATTTATTCATACAAATGAATATCAACACATGCATATATGTAAATTTTTATATAAACAGATAATAGGAATATATGCTGCAGGTATTTCGCAATATTGGATGCAGTTTGAAAAAGAAAAGAAAAATATGAATTTTAAAGCTGCATTAAAATTATACATGCTGAAAATGAAAATTGCATTTATTGGTTTCAAATTATTTTGACTGTTTATCATTCACCAGCATGTAATTTGTTCAAAGGAACATTCTACACAAAAAATTAATTTTTCTCCAGAATATCATTCGTTGATAAAAACATAACACTGAGCTTAACAACTGCTTCTGGTTGGTCCTTAAGAAATTTCCAAGTTAAACCACAATAGTCCAGTATAACGCAACCAGCGATCGGCATTTTCTATCCTGAATCTCCAAAGACCTGCGGTAAAAATCTATCTACAACAACCATTTATAGGAAAAAAACAAAAGTTTCATCACTGAGAACTGCTTAATATATGAATTTCTTAATACAGTATATAAAATCTATAGTAAGATACTTAATTTCAAGCAATAGAACATTGAATTCAATGCAGTTGGATTGGCGAGAAAGCCTATGGATTACTTGGAGCCTTTTAAACTTTCAAAATGATTTCCCTGTCAACAGATGGAACATATCTCATTGTCATAAATATAACATGACACTTTTTATAAAATTTCATGTCCAAAAGTAGGGATAGGTTTATAATCAGTTTTTAAAATTAAACAAAAAGATATTCATTATGTCAAGTGAAGAAAATTAAAACCAAGAATAGCGATACAGTATGCTAATAGAGACAAATTGAAACAATGGAAACTGAAAGAAATTATACAGAGTTTTGCATTGTTTCAATTTGTCTATTTCATTTAAACACAGTTGTTTTCTTGTATTTTGTTCAACAGTGATCGGTATTTCACGAAAATTTTAGCTTTGTGCCTCCGATGATAGTGTAATACCGAAACGTGTTACAGATCAATAGAACGTACATCATAGTAACAGTTTAAGAGAAATTCTGAAAATCTTTTTTTTTTTTCAATTTTTTAATGCTTAGGTTCTTCCTTACAAGACATAGATATCAGGCAATATCTGGTGAAGACAAATGGTGTTCTCATTTAACACGTCACGAAACTTTACAAGTACATAGAGCAACTCACCAAGGGTTTTTTTGGGGTTTTTTTGCCAGATTACAGGTGCTCGATACGTGCCCCTTTAGTGACTATATATATATAAAGTTCAATGTCGATGTGTGCCTGGTAATGGCAAATCAGCTAGTAATAGCAGCACATACACTAAGTCCTTCACATACCCTAATAAAAAGATGTCACAGGGGGTTAAGTCAGGAAAACATGGAGGCCATGGCAAGTTTCTTTGATCACCATTTCCAACACGACCAATCCATCAATTTTGCGACTGTAGCCATCTAGCAGCCACAAGCAAAAACATAGGTCTGCTAGGCATTTAAAAAAAAAAAAATAAAACTTGGCAAGTTGCTCTATATTTTGCAAAGTTTCATGATGATATGTTAAATAATAGATCTATAATAAAATCATGAAACCACTTCAATCATTTGTGTTCACCCTGTATATAAGAGTGGTTTGAGGAGCCAAAAGATGGTGCCATCAGTTCATTCATACATGAGCATTTAGTGCCATCTGTACAAAAACAGGAGAGAATATTGCAATGGGTCATTAATCATAGATATGGCATTAAATGCTCATGTATGAATGAACTGGTGACACTATCTTTTGGCTCACAAAACAAGTTACTCCTCAAACCACCCTCTTATTTCTACTCAAAAAAAGGTGCAGCATATCGGTCAATGATTGCAAAAGCAGTGTTAATACAATCTTGTAGTTCATTTGAAGTGGCTGGTGATGGTGGCAGGTAGACTTGATCATGGGCTCAGTCCCACAAGAAGAAACCACAGGGCATGAAATCAGATCTGGCAGGTCATGCCACAAATTGCTTTCTCTCAAGATACCACTAGGTTGCACTGTGCTCTTCTTAGAGAACAGTGATGTGCGGGACTAAAATAGGTTTTGGTTATTATGGCCACTAGTTAATTGGGGCAGTTGTTTATTTGGGACAAAGCTTAAAGAACAGAACTGAATCATAAAAACCCTAATTTTCTTTGCTTAATTTGGATAATATGCCATTTATTTGGGAACCCTCCCCACCTTTGGGGAGAGAATTCATGATTTGTTAAGTTTATTGCCTGCACTATTTAAGCCAAGAATCGACAACCCTTGCTATTTTGGGGAAAGGGGTAATCAGTCACCGGCAACTCTGCACGGGATAATGAATCATGTGATCTGTTTTCCCGTCAAATTTTAGGGGAATTCAAATTGCATGGATCGCTAAGTTGGGAGCTTTTATGGTCTTAAAAATCGTTATAATGAGACAAAGATCAGTCACTAGCTGAAAAAAATTACCATACTAGGCAAAATAATAGACCGTCCGTCAGATATGAGTAGTCGTTGTTTATTGGGAGATAAATGGAGTATCAAAATCTACAATTGCACATTTGATACACCAACAGGATAAACTGCAAGAAGAGCAGACATGTAATGGAAAATGGATGGCATTCCAAAACCATAACAAATAGAATTAATAAGTGTGATTTCTCTCGTAGCAACCAATGCTTAAATCAGGCAAGCTGGCAGATGTGTGAAACGACAGTGCTACTGTCGCTATCGACCAACTTCATAGCAAATCCTGCTTACTGCAAATGGCAATTTCACGTTTCCTGTTAAGTTTGTGTAATATATTTTATTGTTTCACTATAAGTGATAAGGGTGTTATAATCTGTTATTCATGTAATTTTTAAGGTGCGTCACATAAGTACAGGACCACCCATATTTTCCCTTGTCTGCAAGAAACAAAATAAAATAATTAAAACATTGTCACTGTATCAGATTCTCACAACCATTATTTATCGTTTCCAAAGAAAATAATGAAAAACAAACAACAACAAAATGAGAATTTATAAAAATAGAAATTAAACTGTCCCATAAGTATAGGACCAGCATCACTTAATGCCCAATAAATCATCCCTTTTTTCAATATTTTTGAAAATTCGGTTTGACATAGTTGTGACCAGGTTTTGCAGATAATCTGAATTAATTTCTTCCCAGGCATTCAACACAGCATACTTTAATTCTTCTATATTGCAGTACTGTTACCACCTGCGTAAACAGATCTGGCTAAAGCGCCCCATACATTTTCCACTGGATTGATATCTGGAGATAGGGCAGGCCAGTCGATAATTTGCACCCAATTTGCTAAAAACCACTTATATGTGCTGTTTGCACGATGAACTGGGGCATTATCTTGCTGGAAAATCCATCTGGTCCCTCCAATCTTCTCCCCAAACGGTAAAAGATGAATATCAAGCAGATCTTGATAATCTGAAGTCTTCATTCTTCCACTAACAATAGCTAAATTGGTTCTACCATTCCATACGAAGCCAATCCAGACCATAAGTGATCCTCCCTGTTGCCATATGCACTACATTTCTTCTGACCTCCTGATGTAATTGCCAGCCGTCTGGCCCATCTAAATTGAATTTTTTCTCCCCTCTCTTCCAATCTTCTGTCCAGAACATCACTGACTGGGCAAATGCCAACCATTTCTGCTTGTGGTGCAGTTGGAGTGCAGGTTACTGTTTTCTTTTCGTGTACACAAGAGATGATGCCTGCTTCACAATCCGTTGCACAGTTGATTTTGATACTGGAACATCTTCAGAATTGGCCACCACAGGCAAAGATGTTGTGGGGTCTTTCATTTTTTTAATAATCGCCCTTTTTTGTCGATTAGTCGTCTTCTGAGGTCTCCCAGGTCTCTCTTTCTGGCCATACTGAGCACCAGCTTTCAAATAATTAAGTACAGCTTTATGTGACCGACTTATAGCCTTTCCTATATCTCGTGCATTCACTCCAGAAGCTTTCAAAGCATCAATTTGACCCCTTTCATAGTCTGACAAGGTGGTGTTACGAGGCATTGTGTTTAAGTTGCTTGTTTACAGCCAGCTGAAAGTTTTTGTGGAGGCACCCTATTAGGTAATCACCAGTGATTAATTTTTCTGCTCGAAAAACGGCATTAAGTGATGCTGGTCCTATACTTATGGGACAGCTTAATTTCTATTTTTATAAATTCTTATTCTTGTTGTTGTTTGTTTCCATTATCTTCTTTGGAGACAATAAATAATAGTTGTGAGAATCTGATACAGTGACAATGTTTTAATTATTTTATTTTGTTTCTTGCAGACAAGGGAAAATATGGGTGGTCCTATACTTATGTGACGCACCTTATATTGCTTGTTAACTTTAAAATAGTATTTTTATTTGCATTTTAAAAAATTTACTCGTTGTATTTACTCATGCACATACATTATGACACCAGATAGGCCTACTCTATTCATTTGGCAGATACAAATGTCTGACTGCCGCAATCGTTGTTCATGACTATCATCAGAATTAAGCCCATTTAGAGTTGGAACAGAATCGAGTTTCAATGACAGGATCGCAGAAAAAGCACGACGCTTCGAAATGAACTGAGCACATTATACTATTCGTATTTAGATACCAGTTCTTCTCTGGAAAAAGGTAATTCACTGCTTCTTAATCGATTCAATTGTAGAAATATATATAATCTATCAGATTTCTTATTTACACACCCAAACAGAGAACAATTTAAAGTCATTCCGATAGAAAAAAGGAACACAAACTCTTGCATTATATAGTTATATTGAAACAATGCTCAAATTGAAAGTGGTTCTTGCGGCAGGAAATGACATCTCGTTCCGCTGATTTTCCTGAGGGGATGAGAGGCATTTCTCTTAATAAAACATTAGGATAAATTGAAAAAATTTGAATGATATATATTTTATTACCCTGGATGCAAAAAAAATAAATAAATAAATAAAGTCGAATTTTTCCATGGGGTTTACCTTTAAGAAACAGTAAATGAACAGTAAGAAGAAAAAAGAACTCATGTTTGAAAATTAATTTTTAAAACTACTATTAATCTTTTTCCTTGTAAGCGAGTGCTAAAAATCTGCGATTCGCTGGTCAAAAATGCATGCAGTGACATCTTGCGGATGTACCACAAACTACGTAACTCTATTTGTTATGCCAAAAGTCAAATGCAAAAGGTATACTGAAGTTTAAAAAAAAAAAAAAAAAAAAAAAAAAAAAACCTGTTAACGTGGACAATGAGTGTGCTTCAGTGGTCTTATGCCTTCATTATATCATTTTTAACTTATATGAATTTACCCATGTAACACTTCATATAATTGCGGAAAACTCTTTAGTATCTCGATTAAGCGGAATCTACTTGAATAAAATCTTGTAGACATCAGGTAGAGATATACCCCATTTTGATTACGTATTCCATAGGTTCCCTGCAACAAATCACGAAACCAGTTCTTTTTGAATCGTCCTATATTAATACTGTTTACTCTAGAAGTTTCAAAGGTTTTTTCTGGCATTTACTGCCTACTTTAACAACAAATTCATTTAATTTCAACAACATGGACCTTTTGTAATACATAATATTTCATGCAATTAAACTTTTTTTAATAAAACCCTGCTTAATACATTTAAGCCCAAACGAAGCAATTCTCCAATAAAGCAAACAACAGCTTGAATGCAAACAAGAAGAAAGCATGATATGGAAACACACATCACCGGTGAGAAAAAAATTCAAGTCCACGAAAAGTTCTTGTAAGGTAATGGCATGGCATTGTCCTATGTGGTTTCTTTTCCAAAGGCAAGATAATCAATGCAGAAAAAAAAACAAACTTAATTTTAAATATAATGAAAATGATTATATACTTTATTTTGACATGAATATTTACAAGGGCACAGTTCAAAATGTGGTTATTAACATAAGAAATCAACTTCTTAATTAAGCAAAATTCACAATCAAAATAGGAATTCTTCTCCAAACATGACAATGAATTCGTGTTGCTACAATGGCCTGCACACTTACTGAATCAGAAACCTAAAGGATAATTCATTGGACAACCAAGAGAAGGACATTTGCAACATGCCTTCACCATTGTTGAACTGATAGGAGTTATGTAATATACTTCTCTTAGGTGGGAAGCTTTCCACCTGGATGCATTCAACACTTCATGTCAATGTCGAAATGCACTCCAGCTGTGATGGATGCAAAAGGAAGTCTATGCATTATTTGCAGAGTCCACATTAAAACACATACAATAGATTATGATGAAAATGTTCTCATCTATCTTGAAAATATAGAGATATGAAGATGTACATTTCATATTACATAAAATGTGCATTTTTGTTCTCAAGACACAATGCTTATTCTTGTTCTCAAGATACAATGAAAATGTAAAATATGATAGCACTAAGGAAGAAATCGTGATCTTAGGCTTATATGTAATCCATCAATTTCAAGTATTGTCGAACAGTCCTACTGCTAATGATTGTTCTTGATGCTTTTCTAAATCCTATAGCAGTTCTGGTAGCAAACTGATTATCCCAGATGGTCCTCTGCAGAACTTGCCAGTGGCCATCACTAGTTCATGAGGTCTACCATTCTGCTGTTTGTTGCTCCTTCATGCTTCCACTTTACAAGGTCATTGACCATAATGAACTTCAGTAGGTTTAACACAAGGTAATCTAGAATAACAGGTAAGTCCAGTTTGTCAGAAGTGCTTAACGCGCATGCGTATTGTGACGTCACTGGTTGACTTATGGCTTTACTTCCGGCAGTTGCGGTAGCCATTATTCTGGTCACAAAAGAAAACATTTTCATGTAAAAAACAAAACTCTTACGTTGTATTTCTGAAGAAACGTTTATTTGTAAACTTACTATTTTATGAATTAATATTTCCTAATGCCTGCATAAATAAAGTTATTATGAAATAATATCGAAATTATTATCTCTGTCTCTTAACTGCTAACGGTTCCGATGAATCAATTTCGAAATCTTAACGAGAAATGATAGCTAGGCCTAATGATAACGAGAATACGTTATCGTCCTTGTCTCTGTGTTCGCATAATGTTAACTATCCGCACATCATGCGATGACTGATCATGCGACCAAGGTAAATGAATTTATATTTTAAAGACACCCCCCCCCCCCCTTCTAACGAACTGATATATACCCCTTTTTCTATTTCACAGTAAATCTCAGTAAATTTCACTTACCTTGGTCGCATGATCAGTCATCACTCGATGTGCGGATAGTTAACATTAACCCTGTGTTCACATTAAAAAGAAATACGCAAGTACATTTTACAATAATTATAAGTCCCTCCTTATAATGGCATTATTTAATTAAAATAGATAGTATAAAGGATGAGAATTGTTAAGGAACTGAACGAGTAGTCAAGTGTCGCTATCGCACGACTGTTTTCATTGCCGCCATGTTTTGGTTTCTGTGGAGGTTTCGATTTAGGGGTGTTGGTTTCGATGTCATCCAGTGACGTCAAAATACGCTTGCGCAGTAAAGCAATTTTATCACTTCCGGCAAACTGACCCCCACCTTGTTCTAGATCACCTTGGGTTTAACAGACCTACCATAAATCTTCCACTATAATGCAAAAAATTTTGGCCTGAAAAAAAGCACCTAAATTTGTGGGACCGTATTATACAAGAGGATGAACCCAGCAACAACTGACTAAGTTGCATTCTATCCTGATGAACTTCCGACGAAATTGCCGTATAACTTACATTAATTATACAGTATATACAACGTACATTATACAATACATTAATTTACATTTTATATGAACTTCTCGTCACCAAAAGCTAATATAAAAATAACTTCTCAAAAAGATGACAAACTGGCTCGAACTGGGACCGCATTATACAAGAGGATGAACCCAGCAATGACTGACGAAGTTGCATGATGAACTTCAGATGAAATTACCGTAAAAGAAAATGTAAAAAATAGAACAGTCTTTTCTGTATATTTTTGCATATTTATTTCTAGCGACGAGTCAAAAATGGGGATCGCATTATACAAGAGGAGAGCACTTTTACTGATTTTTTGGGTTCTAAAAGTGGAATCTCATTATAAAGGTGAGGGGGGGAGAGGGGGAACCTTATAGTAGAAGATTTACGGTAAAATTTCATGAACTTAATTGGCATCCAATGACAGTGACAGATAAAAAGCCACTGAATGCTAATGAGAGACTCCTTTTTGTGAAAACCGATCTAGACTATGTAAATTATATATATTTGAGCTAAAGTATTATGATCTCCTCTTATTTTGATGTCAGCAACATGAGGCAATGAAACAAAAAAAAGCTGTTGTCTCAGTCTTATTAAGGATGCTTCCATGAAGTCTGAACAGTTGTGAAAATCTTATCTAAAAGTAATAGTAACAAAATGGAGATCCTTAGTATTGTTTCTATCAATGAAATTGGTAGAGACTTTACAATACAATAAAGGGAGAACAGAGTTTCTGACTAGTTTCGCCATTTACTCCCAGCTTTATCAAGGAAATAAACTACACTAGAGGCTTCTGTCCCTTATATACAGAAAGTATGGTACAATGGAGTAATATGATTGGATAAAATACAACGAATGGCAAGATAAAAGCAAAGAGTAAAATAGTCTGGGTACAATGAAGGTAGAAGCAAAATAAACAGCATAGGTGTATGTTGATTGGATAAAAATGAAAAGTAAAATTCTCCGAAATTTTTGAAAAATTCCCTGACTATTTCCCGGTTACAAAAAATTCCCTGGCTTTTCCTGGTCGCTAGTCACCCTGGGTAAATTATAAAAGATAGAAATATACTAACTGAATTAAAGCAGAAAAATAGCGATTGGATAATAAACAACAGACTTATATAGAATAAAAAATATTAAAACTGATAGGAATGAAGAAGGGCTGATCCATAAACGAAAAAGATAACAAAATACAAAAAGAATTACCGTAAATCTGAGACGGAATTAAAAATGGAAAAAAATGTCGAAATCCGGTTGACAGTTAAGGAGGAGGTCAGGAGACAAGTTCTTGGTTTTGAAAATCTCTATGGATTCCAGAGTTGCGTTTTTAAAAGGGTCATTACAAAAGTGAAGAATGGACATCACTTCTTCACATTTCTTAGGTGCGTGTCTAGTGATGGCGAGGTGGTTTGCATAATGGGACTTGTCATCTCGGTTAATTTTTACTATCCGCACAATCACGCGATGACTGAATCCGCAAACTGAAAACGACTGTGATGCAACCCGCCATCTGTTGAGAGAGATCTTATCCAAGGAAACTTTTAACTCCCTCTCTACTACATGCGGGTGATAAATCACTGTGGGCGTAAATCACCATTTCTGAGAGTGCTCACGTGCCCTAGAGACATATATACCCCATCCTGTTCGGTCACAGGGGGCAATTGGTTTCCTCTCGGCCGGTTACAAGAGGTTAATGGTCAGTATTTTTATTGGTCACAGAAATGGCTGCCAGAAAGTTACAGGAGCTCATTTTATCGTTTAACTTAAGTTAACCCAATCTCAGTTAATCAAACTCAACACCAGAATGCACAAAAAAAAAAACACCCGCTGACTTACCTTTAAAAGATGGTTCCTTTCGACAATGGCTAATTATCCAGAAAGCAGAAAAAAGAAATTCAGAAATCCACAAATAGCTCAAAACGATCGCGACATACTAATGTGTGGTTGCTATGGCAACAGCTAATGCACAACGGGAAAAGACAGCCAAAACACGCCCTCTAATGTCCGAATCCACAAACAAGACACATTGCCAAAAAACCCTCTGCAAAATCAGTCGTCGCGCAATTGTGCAGGTAGTAAAAATTAACAGTCATCTCTCTTCTGGAATGACGTCATATGTTCTTTAAAACGAACAGCGAAGTTACGGGATGAAAATCCTATGTAGAACTTCTCACAAACTCCACAGTCTAGGCGATATACACCGGAACGGGAAAAGTTGTTGGTATTGGTATGGACGGGAGGGTTCAATGTACGGAAACAGGGGGTGGAGGATCGGAAAGAGATGTGGAGACCAAGCAAAGATATGAAAGTAGTTAGGCAGGAGAAATGGGGCCAAGGAAAGGTATAGAAACCCATTTTTTGGGCAGGGATGGGACTGAAGGCTTAGGGTTGAGGAGGACGAGTTTTCTGTGACTTAATCAATAAGACGAAAACCTCTTGTCCACAACTGGATTTTATTCCG
>JAHWFO010113124.1:191760-221200 GCA_023313115.1 Rhysida immarginata | reverse complement strand
CGGAATAAAATCCAGTTGTGGACAAGAGGTTTTCGTCTTATTGATTATGTCGCTATCCACAGTAATTAAAGAATTCTCATTTCTGTGACTTAATAGTCGGGAAAAGGTGGAGGGAGAAAAACATTCATAGAGGCAAGGGAGCGGATAATGTGGAATTCAGAGGAACGAGAAGAAGGGTTGAGGGATAGCTTGAGAGCACGATCTACGAGAAAACGGAGGGAAGCAAGTTTATGAGAAGAAGGGTGGATTAGATTAGATGATGTGGTAGGTTTACAGTAAACAGAGAAGGAGAAGTGATGGGTGACAGGGTCATTAGTGATGAGAACGTCAAGGGAAGGAATAGACTTGTTAACTTCTGTTTCGAATGTGAACTGGAAATGGAGGGGGGGGGGGGAGAAGGAATTAAAAATAGTAGAGATAGCAGTAGGGGAGGTAGTGCGGGAATTGAATATTATTAGGATATCATCAAATGGTGAAAAGAGATGATAGTGGAATTAGAAAGGAGAGGGGTAACAAAGGTAAGTTCTAGGTTTTTGAGATACACTTCAGAAAGACAGCTGCTAAGGGGGAAGGAAGCCCATCCCTAGGCCAGAGGGTTGAGAACAGAAAAAATTATTAAAGGTGAAATAGTTTTGGTTAGATATGACGGACAGAATAGCGAGGAGGTCAATAGAGTCAGGAAAAGGAAGGAAGATGAACAAAGAAGGCGTTCAAGGATGGAAAAAGTGTCAGGGACAGGGACATTAGTATACTGGTTAGTTATGTCGAGTGACATGAGGCAATGGACCCAGACTATACAACTCTTTGCTTTTATCTTGCCAATCATTGTATTTTATCCAATCATATTACTCCATTGTACCATATTTTCTGTATATAAGGGAGAGAAGACTCTAGTGTAATTTATATCCTTCATAAAGCTCGGAATAAATGGCGAAACTAGTCGGAAACTCTGTTCTCCCTTTATTGTAATGTAAAGTCTCTACCAATTTGATTAAAAGTAATAGTGTTAGACCTGACTCCAAGATTAGACTTTGTCTGGTCGAGTGGAATTAAAAATGGTGAATGAAATTCAAGAAAATGAAATCATTAGCCATCTGATGTACGATAAATCTTTCCTCAATAATAAGGATGCCTAAATACATACCTATACGCATGTAGAGAATGAAGATAATGCAAATGATGAGCCAGGAAATGAAAAAAAAAATGAGGAATATTTGGATAATCAAATGTTTTTAATTATAATCATAGTCGGTGAGTTTAATGGCATAGTTTCAATTTTGAATGAGCATCATTGGCTGTCTAAAAACTCAAACTCACAGGGTTTCCCAGTTGGGGACAGTATCAAACGTACCGCATGACCTGTTGGTGACTGGTTGAACTTAATGGAAACACTCTTAGTGAGTTGTCTGAACTCTGCAGGCACATCAGCCATTGCTGTCATCGGTAAAATGAACAATTCATCAGATCTCCAAAAAGGGATGAGCACTGGTTTCAAGCAAAGGATGGTAACATTTCTGAGCCTGTGCTGTTTGTGGGCTATTTACATGCTTCTGTGATTAAAGTGTAGCGTGATTGGACAAAGGGCACCACAGAGCATTACGCACCACCTATGTGAGAGGTGAATGTTGGTTGTGAAGATGTGTGCAGGCAGGCTAACATAACAGTTGAAAAGCGCTCCATCCAACGAACAGGGGCTGCCAGATGTGTCTACAGAAGAGTACAGTGAATCCTATTGTGTATGGGGCTCCAAAATGGTCATATGGTCACTGCATCCATATTGACAAAGATGCATTGGTAGATGCTGGGACAATTGCATTGAGGTACATGTAGAAGAATTGGACAGAATGATATAAGAAAAAAATAACAAGGACAATTTTTTTTACCACCTAAATTTTTTTTTATCTACTTTTCAAAAAATTTCCACATATATTAAGGCAATGTCAGGCAGTAGTTTTCTATAAGTCATAGGGCGAATGGTATTCCAGCAGGACGAACCAACATGTACCCTGGTCAGAGGTCAGGGTTCGCGCTTACTCGCAAATTACGTGTCAAATGGGCTTTTTTGCTAAAAATTGGCTCGTGATTTTTTGACCAGAGAGTCAAAGTTGATTTGTTAAATTTTGAATATCATCGGCCCATATCCTACTCATTTCATTTTGTCACATGCAATCTTGTTTAAATTTCTAACTATAGCGGTAACTATAGAGATTGTGGTTGCATGTAAAAATATAGAAGTTAAAAAGAATTTAAAGTTGGACTGACGTATTTTAAATTTGACTCGCAGTCTTCAGGCTTGTGAGTCAAATTGACTCGTGAATCTTTTGTCCTAGCGCGAACCCTGGAGGTCTTCAGATACTGTTAGAGAAGTATAAATAGTACTACCATGGCACTGATCCTCAAACACTAAATCCCATTGATTGCTGTGTTCATTCCATGGATCCTCCACCATGCACCTTAAGCTGTCTGACAAATTGCAGTCTGTGTAGCTATAAATACCAGTGGGCACTGGCAGCTTCTTACTACCTTTCTGCCATGCTATCTACACTGAGGAATAAGAAACAGGAGAAACTCCCTATAGCCGCAAGGGAAACTTTCTGAGATCAATGATGAAAGTCAACCAATGAAATTTTCTTTAAAAACACTCCTGGCTTTGCAGCGCTACTGTCACTTTTGTCATAATTACATCATTCTCCATAAATGAATTGTGGGAGAGGCAAGTCAAATATGACGTCGGATAAATACGTTGCTTAACGTTCTTTTCATCAGAATTATTTTAATAATTTAATTCAAGTTAATTAAAAACTTTGAAAACCGATTCTACAATGCAAGGTGGATTGTCACAGATGAAAAGAAATTATTATTGCATTACCACAATTTCTTATTGAAGGTCTCTGATTACTGTGTGCAACGGCGAGCTAATATAAACACGAGTGCTTCACATGAGTGATCACGCGACACAACTCTAGACAATTTTTTGTTTATATAAAACATTTTTTTATTTTTGAATACATATTTATGTGTTTTAACATTATGTAAGTACATAAACTGCTTTATTATTTTATTTATTATTTTCAAAATTGTGTCCTCACTTGTGCCACGAAAGTAGTATTGAAAAATGACTTAGTGATTTCCAGTCACGTGGTAGTGTTCCATTCGTTTCTCTTCATCTGTGGCTATCTAGCTGCTGTCCGTGCTGCACATGGTGATTATTCTGGTCACTAGCTGGTGTTTATAATAATTAGCTCAGCTGTGTAGCTTGCTTCAAGCTGTCACTAACATCACCACTCATATTTTACAATTTCCAACTTTACTTTTGGCAATGTGTAGTAGTAGCACCTAAAGACTTATTTTTTATCAAAACTTTTTTTTTCCAATGATTTAATAATCCAAATAAAGATAAAAAACACACAAATACTAAGTATCTGGTAATTAAATATACCAAGAAAGTAACCACATGCTGATATCATCCATTCTATATGAAGAATTGAAGTGGAGATGAGGGAATAGAGCTTGTAAACTGTATGATTTTCCATCGCGTCATTTTATTATACGAGCAAAAACAAAGTATTCAAGAGAGACATTACTAAAATTAAGAGGCAGAATAAATGCATTACAAACGATTATAATTAAAGAAAAAAAATAAAATCAAACTGTGTAATTTATGGAACTAAGCTAATAACTCCGATCCTCCAAACGTCATAATAACAGATTTATGTGCGAGATAATAATTGTGTATAATCCCATTGCAAAAGCTTTCAAAAACCGAAAAAAATTAAGGTTGTTACCTGGAGAGTATTATAGAGGATTTCTACGCTTTCATTTAATAGTTTTTCCACATCTTCAATAGTTAAACAGGAGAATTCGAAGTATTCGGGATCAGCCTTGGATGGGTCCGCTTGGAAGAACTCGTAATCGTCACCCGTGTTATAATAGTCTTCGTAGCAGTCGTCGTCAGTTTCCCCTCCGTCGTCAATATCTATATCCGACTCACATTCCATAGCCATAACCTAGCCTAAGAAACGTAACAGGAAAGGAGACAATATTGTCATTTCCACTAGAATTGCTTGCGAAACTATTAAGGCCAAAAACAAGGTATAACATTATGCGTTAAAATGAAGCCAAAAATCATTGATGTTGAAGTTTCTTATGGGAGTTTTGAAAACATTCATCATACATACGACATCGTTAAAATTAAATAATTAAAATGATAGAGGGAAGGAAATCGGTTTATGCTAAAATCGTTTTCTTTTCTTGTTAGTGAACATTGGTTTTGGTCTAAAAGATAGAACTTGTAAACTACTTTAATGTTAAGTTGATAATTGTGTCAACTTAAACCGAAATTACCCTATATACAGTCTTCACGTATTAATGCTCGTCAATCGAGATTTTTTCTTTAATAGTACTAATATTGTTATATTTTTATAATAAATTATCATTATTTTGTCACAAGACCATCTGAAGAAACTACCTCACTTCTTCCACCCCACATTATTTTAATTCAGCACCGAGGTCATGTTTAAATATCTATTGGATATATATGTTACATTATTAACGTGAGTTTATACACAAAATGCATAGCATTGTAACCTAGATTGTTATGTATAAAATATTGTTACATTTTTAAAAGTGTTTGTTTACATACTTTAAACGATCTTGTAAAATTTTAATCTGCTATTAAAATTTTTTATAGTAACGGGCATCGAGAGTAATACTTTCTAAACCGAAACAAATATTGTCTGCAAATCGGAGTGCATTGCTAAGCAAGGCAACAAATTTTGATTTTGGCTATTTTCTTTTTATTTTGCCATATAGACATTTTAAATGCATTCTTCTGAATTTTATAAGATTATGGTAAGTATACGAAATTTTTTTATTCATTTCGTATAGAAGATTTTTCTTGTTTTTTATTATGCAGATTTCTAAAAAAATGTTATTTTCATATTTATTCATTGCATCTTTTCTACCCCGTTTTATCACACCGTGTTATAATTCTGCTATTTGTTGGTGCGTGTATGTGTTAAGATAAACTGTAGGAATTATGACACTCCTTTTTTTTTATTTTAAAAAGAAAGAGCTTTTTACATAGTAAATCATACGCCTCGCTCTTTTTACAACCTCCCCCCCCCCCTTTAAACGAGTTTTTTTTATTTTTCATACTTAATATTAGACATATAAATATACAAGGCTTGAACAGACAAATGGAAGCATTTTGAAAAGTAAATTTAAAAACTGTTTGAGTGCTCAATGGCCATTTGTATTATGACCATTTAAATTATAGCTGTATAGAGCACTATGCTATATCTGTATATGTAACAGACACCACATCAAGTGAGCACACAAGCACTATACTGTTTGCTACGATTTCTATGCATCTCTGTGCATTTCAAAATTTTTGGCAACGATGTGCCCTGGGAAACTGATGAGAATGACAAAGTTTAACTGTGAACGAAAGTTCCTGGACCCTCCTCAAAACAGTTTTACATGTAATAATTTACATGTTTATAGACCGTATCCACTTGGCTTTTCCGGTCGCACATGCGCATTGCCATGGGAGAACTTGTGCTTCCGCTTTATTTGTTTACACAGCCGCATTGGGTTCAATCTTCTCATCCAGAGTTTTTTTTTTTTTTTTGCATTATATACAAATTAACTATGCCACGAAAGCTATAGTGCATTTGGATGCACCATGAGTTTTTTTTATTATTATTTTTTAATTGCGATTAGTCTCACTGGACGTATTTCTTTCTGCTCATCTTGTTGGGAAGGCTGCGAAAATGACAAGGAATTGACAAAAAAAGTGTGGGCTTCTCGATTTAATTCAGCCAGGTGATCTGGTTATGCCTGATCGTGGTTTTCTCATTAGTGAATTAATGGCAAGCCGTGGTACATCATTATGTAACAAAAATGAAAACAATTGTCCAGAAAGGATGTGCAATTATTTACACAAGTATCACGCATTCAATACATGTTAGAAGAGGATCATTGGAGGACATTTAAAGGCATTTAGAATACTGCAAGGCATCTTTCAATAACAATGATTAAGAGAAAATACATTTTTTTTTAATAAAATAAAATGCGTATGAAATAAAGAAGTAATTTTTAATATACTATACACAGTAATTGTAGTAATTTAACGACATGCAGGACAAAACATACATTATTTTTTTTTCTGATTCTGCGTTGTCGTAAGGATATGTTTCCAAATAAATTTATTTTTTCTATACATCTTTATTTTGTTGATGCACGATTGGAAGAACTTTTAAAATAGGTACTTGTTATAAAAGAAAAAGACGTCATCGATAGAGGTTAACAAACGAAATGAAGCCAGCAAAGCTATCCCACCCGGAAGTCACTTTTCCCTCGCGAAAAAGGCGTGCATGCACTTATGCTTTGTTTTTGTTGTCAAAGTGGACAAGGTCTATAATGTCTAAGGTAATATACGAGGGGCTCCCAGAAAGTAAAGAATGTTGGATGTATCTCAAGAAAAAATAAAAGGTATCAAAATAAACTTTATTTGAAACAACAGCATATCTAACACTACTTTTCTACATAATCGTCATTGTCAATGAGGCACTTCTCATAACGAGAGACAAATTTTTCAATGCCGATATTGTACTCATCTGCTGCCAATGACTGAATCCAAACACCAGTCCATGGAAGGCATCACACACATTCTCCTTCAAAAAACAGAAAAGCAACTTCAAAAAGCGCTATCTGAAATAAGAGAAGTGGAATGCTGTCTGCAGGGATTATGTTGATTCATGACAACACTCTGCTTCATGCAGCCGCGGCAACACAAAAAGAACTTCCTCGTTTCGAGTGGGACTTTTTTGTGGGACGATCCCCTTATAGTCCCATCTTGGCACCTACTGATTTTCACCTTTTCCCTAAAATGAAGGGGTTTCTTGGGGAAACGTACTTCCAATGTGATGAAGGGCTTAAAGAAGCAGTAACTTCATGACCAAAAGAAATGATGACAGCTTATCGAGAACTGTCACGGTAACACAAATTGATATGGAGTTCCAAAATGCTGTTTCGAGTATAATCTTGGAAGATCCTAGTTTCTGTGGCAGTGCTCTTGCTTAAAAGCCCCACAACGGCAGACTCAATGTTTAGCAACATTTAGAATGGTGTATGATTCACCAAAAAAGGATCATGGAACAATATAAATGTGTCTTACGAAATGACAAATCTAGGTACACAGTCTGTCAATCAGATCGTCACATATTGTGTTACGGTATGGGGCTTGTTTTCATGGTTTAGACTGGGCTAATTTGTTTCACTAACAGGAACTATAATGTTTGCAACTTACTTTGATATTTTGGAAATTCTGCACTACCAATATCATGGCAGCAGCAGTTTGAGAATGAATTTCCTGTACCAACATGACAATGCTCATTGTCACAAAGTAAGGTGTGTACAGAAAAGATTTGAGAAGATGAGTTGAAGAGATGGACTATCCTGTACAAAGCCCAGATATAAATCCTTGGAATGAATTGAAGTGTTAACTAGACTAGGCTGTATCACTTAACATCTGTGACTACACTCTTCAATGCTCTTTGGGAAGAATGGAAGAAAATTCCTGAAGCTATCTACCAAAATCTGGTGGAAAATCATTCTCGGACCATAGAGGGTATAATAAAAGCAAAGGGAGGTTCAACATCATGTTACTTTTTATGAAATTAGGGTTGTAGTTCAAAAATACAGGTTGCTAAAAACTTTTGATCAATAGTGCAAGTTGCCCATTTCATTGTGTAAATGTAAGGAAAAAAAAAAAAAAAGTGGATACCCAATGTCAACTTAAAGAGTTGGTGATCTTCATCATCAAAAAGATGTACAGTTCATTCCAAAAGTGTTTTCACTTGCTTGGCAGGAGTTGAGCTAAGCAAAGTTGATCAGTTATAAAGTCTAGTAGTTTGAACGAACATCATAGAAGTTTAAAATGGACATAGCCGTCCAGAGTGGAAATAGAGATGAGGTTTATGACTGGTGTTGGCGAATTACAGCACATTTAACTGAAATGATTAATTGCTTCTTTTTATTTCAATAAGATAGACTTTGCAGATGAAATATTAAAAGCACTTATTAAAAACAAAGCAATAAATATTTAATAATATCTCAAGAATGTTCGATGAGGATTTATCTTATGTAAAACCTCAGGTATTTAAATTATTGATGAAAATAGAAACGAAAACTCCACAGCCTGAATTCGAACCGGGAACCTTCGAAGAGCTGAAGTTTCCTGGTTCGAATCCCAGCTGTGGGATTTTCTTTCCTATTTTCATCAAAAAATATTTAGTTTATTTTTTTTTTTTTCTTCTGTATTTCGAACATTATATTTTTACTTATTACTTTTTAAATTCTGTAATACTTTGATACCGAAATTGTTCATGCCACCATATATTATGTTTATATTTTAAGAAAATGAAAGCCATTACGATATACTGCATAAATATATGCTTTCTTCATATCGTCGTTGTCAAGCAAATATCTGCTATGTGCCAAAAGTGAACTTTTGAGATATTGAAAAAAAAAGTTCTATGTAAAATTTTGTATAAAGGTAAATTTTGTATAAAGTGGTCATGGTTCGTCGTATAGTGGTTATAAGCACATAGCCTTGTATGCAAGTTTGGTTCAGTAACCATTGGTTTTAACTCGTTGCAAGGGTCAAAATATTGAAATCTCAAAAACGTGCACATAGCAGATATTGGTTTGACAATTACGATATATAAGATACTGTATTGTTATACATAATTTTTTCCCATTATGGATGAGAATACAACTTTTTTTGCCAATACATTATTTTTTTTTAACCGTAAACCCAGAAGATACTGTATTTCATTTCGAAAGATTGGTAGCTATTCCCTATGAAATAACATAATAAATGTATACATTATATCGTTATTTTCTTAAATATGCAGCAACTTAATTTTCTACTGCTGATTATTTTAAGGAAAAAAATTCTAATGATTTAATTCGTGTATTCGCCATTATATTGTTGAGCGTGGTTAGCCAACTTATTGCTTACTTCCTCGTGTAGTTTTCACGTTATTATACTGCGTTTCTTCTAAAATAATAATAATATACATTGACATATTAATAATAAAAAAAAAACTTTCCTAATAAAAGCTCAAAATCAGATTTCAATTAAAACAGTTTGACGTCACTCATTATGCTTACCCCTGTTACTAACAAGGGAATCCCTCGAACATGTATGTCAGATTTCCACCAAATTGAAATAGTACTCAACTGAAGCTACAATAGATGCTTGCAAAATAAGAGCGTGCGGATTTTTGTTTCTTTCAAAATAAACCACGAAAACGAAAAAATTTGAGCACACATATTCATATAAGGACTCCATTGTTAAAGCGGTGTATTAATGCACTTAACGGAACTTCTTTCTTCCACTACTCACAGCAATAAGCACGAATCCAATTCAGATGAAATAGACAGCAATAATTTGTTATTCTTCTCAAGTTTCTAAACAAACTTAGTTTTTAAAATACATTATTACAATTAGCTAATTGCCTTCCAGTAAAAAATGTCTAGAGTAATTAATAACCATTTCCTTAATTTATTATTTCATTTTATTAAATAATTCGGTAATCAAACACGGAGCTGGCTTCATGTGCAACGTCGAGTAATACGTTGCGTTGGTGAGGGGGTATGTATCGCGGTGCTTTATAATTTTAAATAAAAATAGTATTCATGGATGCCTACCTCATCTTATAAATTATTTCGAGACGAAGAATTGTACAGCAAAATTAAGGTCTTATGCTTAATAACAGTGCTCTAATTGCAATTTTTTGTCGATCGCCGCTAACAAGTTTGCTTCCCCTCTTTCCGCCATGTTTTTTGAACTCTGCGCACTTCCGGGCGAGGCGCTTCACTGCCGCGCAACGCTATCGTTTTCACGGTGTGCTTGCGCGCAAAAAAAAGCTATCTGGGGTTCCCTTGTAAGAAACAATAAAATGGCATCGTCCAACGTGATTCGAACTTCTTGCCTGGACTGATTAATCTCACTGGTTTAATGTATTGCAAGGAAGCCGAACATCATTCACCTAAGTGAAAACGCTTTTGAAATGAACTGTACCTATAATGATGAGATTAAATTTAAAGATGTGACTAAAGTGTAAATATTTAATTTAATAACAGACAAAGTGGTTTTGTTTCATGTTTCAACATTTCTTTACATTACGGGCTTGTTGGTAGGCAACGAAATTGTATTCATGTTATTACGCTAGGTGATGTGCCTAAACAATAGGAGTTAGGCCAACTTTGGGGTTGGTCCGTGACCACCAGGAGAGAAGGCCTTCTTTGCACTGAAACGTCATACATTGTCTCATTTGGCAATGATACAATTCCCATAGTTTTAGATTCACTGCATATGTATTTAGTTACAGTGAAATCTTCCTCAACAATAGGACTGACTTTTTTTTTTTGTTTTTTTTTTTTTTTTTTTTCCTCCACTGAAATTTTTTTCCCATTGATTTAATACAAAACTCATCTCCTTAAAGGACTCCCCTCCATAACAGGACCAAGGACCACTTCTTTCTGGAACCAGGGTGTAATCACAGGGTAATTGTTAACGCTAAATTCAGCGTAAATTACGCTAATACTTATCAGATGGACACCAGTTTGAAATTTTTAAGCGTCCCGGAAGACGCTAAGTTTATTTCATGGCCAACTTGTCAAGTTAGATTGTAAAATTCTCTATGATTGGTGCGAATTCTAACTGTTAATTGGTTAAGACGTAACGTGATAGAGGACGCTAAATAAATAAGAGAGGACTCAATAATTGAAACACATGGGGTCCCTGGGACTCAATAATTATTCTTCCCAAAGCAAACCCTGAATCTACTAAATTACAGGGACCATCACCTGCCAATCATAAGGCAGTTTTATGGAACCAGCTAATCACAAAATGTGTTGAGGAACCTTCAGATCAGAAAAGATACTGTAAAATTGCTCAAAAAAACTGCCTAAAAACCTCTGATCTGACATTCCAATTGAAAAGTTTAACTCCAACAGCCCAGTTCATTGTTGGCAAATTCTGTAATAGTGCTGGATGCAGTAAACTGGATCCAACATGTATGGGAGAATATTAAGAAACACACAATGATCAAATGCTTTAAAAACTACCATATTGTAAATCCAGATATTGAGGAAGAGGCTTCTACTAAACATTTGGTTGATGTTTCAGTCTGATGTGGATGACATTGCAGATGCATTGGCAATTGAGCAGTTAATTTTTGAGAACATTGTGTGTTATGGCGAAAGTGATCCTGATGTTATTTGTGTTGAAACTGAAGAACATGTAAGTGACAAAAAAGATGAAGAGTTGTTAGGAAAAAAAAAAAAAATTATTGAAGATTCAAAAGCAGTTTTTAAAATGTTGAAAAATTATGTAAAAGAATGTGCAGCAGAGCCCCTGCTATGAAACATCTTTGGATGGTGTTCCAGACATTGTCATGTCAGCAGTCAACAAAGATGTGCTATCATGGTGTATGTTTTGTGTGTCAGCAGCCATCAAGTAAATTAATAGAGGAAGCCTGTCCTCGTACTTTGCGGAGAAGCCTAGAAAAAGAACGTGCCGGAGCTTCCTCGAAGAAGGTCAGCCATGAACACATCAGGTAACAAAGTAGTTGAAGTAGTGTTAAATCGCTTTCCCCTTACCAAGGGAAGACGTAACAATTATCATAGTAAAGTGCTTGAACGACAAGAAGCACAACTCTAGAATCATATTTCTATAAACAACCTAATTAAAAGATAAAAACAGATTTTTATTACATTTTACCGTAAATATTCTACTATAACGCGAATTTTTCGGCCTAAAAAAGCATCTAAATTTGCTGGGTCGCGTTATACTAGAGGATAAAAATCAGCCCTCCGACGACTGCGGCCGATCGTCGATAATAACAACAACGTTAACAACATCGATAATAACTTCTCCCAAACATTGATAAATAGGCCTACTTCCAAACTGCCTTGAACCAAAGCCTACAAGAAAATATTATGTAGTGAAAATATTAAACTGAATAAAGATTACTTGTCTTTTTATTAAGAAAATTGATGTACTGTTGTGTTTTTTTGTCGATGTGCGAGTGAGAAAGCTTTCCCTATCAATGTAGGGCTATAAACTTCCAGACTGCCTCGAAGTTGAGGCAGTTGCTTTTGTCGAAGTCTCTTTCTGTGCCGATGACATTCAGACGAATTTGCTGTGTATTATACATTAATTACATTGCATATAATGTCCAGTTCATTATACAATATATTAATTCACTTTTTATTCGAATTACTCGTCGCCAACATCTAACAACATCGATTTTTTTTCTGTATAAGTTCGTATATTTTATTTCTCGCGAGGAGTC
Organism: Rhysida immarginata; assembly: GCA_023313115.1. Lineage (NCBI taxonomy): Eukaryota > Metazoa > Arthropoda > Chilopoda > Scolopendromorpha > Scolopendridae > Rhysida > Rhysida immarginata. The sequence goes on along the minus strand of JAHWFO010113124.1, from coordinate 208,829 downwards.
AAAAATGGGGGTCGCGTTATATAAGAGGATAGGATTTTTGCCGATTTTTTGGGCCGAAAAAGTGGAGTCGCGTTATACAAGAGGTCGCGTTATAGTAGAATATTTACGGTATATAAACACAGACTCCAATACTGCATCAGGAAGGGTATCCGGCCATAAAAATCATTGCTACCTCTAATAACAACAGCGGCCCCTTATAAATAATGGGAACAGCTAAGAACGACGATGATGATGACAGTAATCAAATACTGCACTGTAAAATTGTAAAATAAAGTAATACATTGCATTTACAGGAGTTTGATAACTTTATTAAGAAAAGCAGATTGTTTATTTTCAACAACAGATAAGCAACGCTCTAGAGTTAGGGAACCTCCATTTAGGGATGCCTCTATTAAAAAAAAAAAAAAAAAAAAATGGACCACTTTGCCCTTCCCATTGGTGGTCGTTTACAGAGGTTTCACTGTATTTATTTCAGGAAGTATTTATTTGCTTCACAATCATAAATAAAGGCAGAATTTCTTACCCAAGGTAACCCACAAGTTTCGTGGTGGCGAAAGCAGGCGTGGGACCCAGCAACTATCGGGTTCTTTCGTTATGAGATCCATGGGCTTGTTTTTGGTTTTATATTTTTTAAGGTTCTGCTGTTTATTTTGAAATTATTATTTGGTTAATTAAAGGTTTTTTTTTTAAATGTTGTAATAATAGAACAGTATGAAATGAAAAATTGTTCTTATTATCTTAAAAAATTATAAATACAGTCGAAACCCGTTAATACGACCTCTGTTAATAAGAAAAATTTTGCAGGCCTGTCCCCGTGAATGATATTTACATGTAAATTTATCCTCTTAATACGAACGATTTTTAATTAAAGTCCGGTTAATACGAAGGAAAATTTCGGAAATTTAGTGAGAAAATAGTGATCAGAATAAAAATTCTAATAAGTTTTCGAAGTATGCAATTTTCTAAAATAAAAATTAAATATTTTCTGTTATCTATTACCACTGACTTCTAAAGAATCACATGTTCTTTCGGGCATGACAAACACCACTAACTAATCACGTGGTGTTCACTAACGCGAATCTGGTTGGTTCTGTATGAGAGCGCACTTGTTTCAAAAGAAATTGAATCACGTGGCAATATTAAACAGGAATCAATTGGTCTTCTTCGACACAGACTACACAGCTGCTACACCATGTCCGACGTAAGGAAAAAGAAACGAAAGGATCTTTCGCTAGAAGTGAAATTAAAAATTTCAGATGCTGTTGACAAACCAAATGCAAAAAAAGGGGAGATTGCTAAAGAATTTGAAATTCCTTCGTCAACTTTGTCAACGTTAATAAAAAAACGCTAAAAAAATAAGACAGCAAGCATAGACAAGTGGGACACTTAAAAGGAAAAGGCATTGCTAAAATGGTTTCAACAAGTAAGTTTACTTTTTTCTATAATGTACACGTGACGAGATCGTTCAACAGTGTGTAGATAGAAACCAAGATGGCGGAGTCGAAAGTGATGATGATCCCGGGCAAATTCGGCACTCTGCTCCGTCAGCACAGCGTATGGTTACTGTGATGGACGATCTCAAATCATTTATTCTGTATGGGAAAAATGTACGGTATACTCAAAAGTAAATAATGTTTTAAGCAGAAATTTTGTAATGTCATGTAGACAGACCAAAATAACAGCTTCTTACTGAAAGAACGGAATAAAAATGTATGTGCATGTATTTTATAACAATAATTTTTCTATGCTTATTTCGAAAGTTATCAGAGTTGATGGATAATACGAATTCCAGATAATAAGAAAAAAAATTTATGGTCCCGACAATTTCGTATTAATCGGTTTCGACTGTATGTAGGATAAATAATAATTGCAAGGACAGAATTATTTATACAAGGTGTCTCACCTAAATTGAACCAAAAGTCAACTTCTAACATAAAAATCTGACACGGTACTTTCAATTGAAGAATTATTGTATTTTTTTGTGAGGGGTTTTTAATGTGTATTCCATTTTCGAATATGAAAGTCAACTTTGAAATGTGCAAAAGAAACCTGTATTTTAATGTTATATTCAGATTATACACAATATTTGAAAAATGTTTTATTCTTGGTGTTGTTTCAATCAATTGACCCATCCGTTTGAGATATAGAGGTACTGAAAGTTTGGTGTGGTTGGTTTTAAAGAAAAGGAAAAAAACTGAAATTGTTCCTAAACACAATGGATTATAAAATGGATAACAATGTTTTTATTTAAACATAACATTTTTACAGTAATGCAAATTAATGGTTGTACAATAGATATTGTTATAAACGTTCAAACACATGTTTTTCTTGGTCTATACACATCTGTAAGCGATATTGCATAGACCTTTCTGAATGCAGTAACATTCCCTCCTCCAAGACATAGCATGCATTTTGGATCCTACACAGCATATACTCTCAGGTGTTGTTGGTCGACTTCTGTAAACTGTATCTTTAACAGCCCCCTAAGGAAAAAAATTGAGAAGAGTTAGATCAGGGGATTGAGGAGGGCTATTCAACTGGTCCTCCTTGACCAATCCATCTGTCATAGAAAGTGTTCGTAACGGCGATCCGTGTTATGGGAGTTGTGTGGTAGTGCACCGTCAACTGTTGCTTTCTTTTAAATTGATGAACTGTGTCTGTTTTTTGCCTTTGCTTTAAATCCAAGCACACCACACCTTTCACTGTTCTATCTTCTAAACTGTTGGATCAATTGAAAAAACGCCAAGAATCAAACATTTCTCCAATGTTGTGTAAAATCTGAAAATACCATTAAAGATAGGGGTTTCTATAGCACATTTCAAAGTTAACTTCCATATTCAAAAGTGGCATCGGTTTATTGGGAAATGGAATACACATAAAACCCCTCACATTAAAGTACAATAATTCCTCAATTGAAAGTACTATCAGATTTGTATTTTAAAAGTTGGTTATTCATTTTCAAATATCGAAGTCCACTTTGGGGGAGGTCAAAAATGCAAACACCGAGTTGGGTTGGTAAAGCAATGATTATTGCTCGATTGTTAACATATTGTTGACTTTCGTATCAGCTGTGACATTTGATGTCAGTTTGTGTTGTTTGCCCTGTTGTTGGATATGGTTGCTGAATTGCGTTACCATAAAATTGTAAGTGGGGTGGCTCAGTGACCTAAGTGGGGTTTAGTAAATGTGGGTGTTTTATGCACAGAGTTATTTTTTTTAATCTGTGGGTTTCGTTTTAACTGTTAGCATTTTAATTTTTAGTTCTGTTAAGTTTGAAGCTGTTTAACATAGTTGTGAGAGCGATGTCTCGAACATTGGTGAGTAGCGTTTACCGATGTGATTGTTGGCGGTCTCTCTTCTGAGAAGGGATGCCGTCAACATTTGTCAGAGGTATTGTTGTTTATTTTTAGAGATAATTTATAAATTTTTTGATAGACGACGTTTGTTTTGTTTTTGTGTTGTTATGGTTCACAATGTTGCGAGGGGCGATGATTAAGAGTCCATGGGCAGATAAACCTAATCGCTATTAGAGGAAAACAAATGATGTTCTGTGGCTAATGAACTTACCTGAGGTTGATTTCTGCTAAGTATAATGAAAAGATTTATGCAATGTGTGATTAAATATTGACAGCTTTGTAGAATTAGAACATCCAAGATAAACTTAGAATATGTCGGCCATGTAAGTCCAGCACAAGTTTGTCTGGTTTGCTTTGGATCTGCCTCTTTATGTCGTGCAGGGAAGTATGACATGTGAATAATGGAAATACGGATTTCAATATGGTGAGTGCTGTAATTTTTTTGTGGTTGGGCCCTCCAATGCTCTGCACTAGATCGCCATAGATTGAATGTGTCTTCATGGATTTCAAAGCGAGCAAAGGCTGGCTGAGTCAATGGAAAGAACACCATAGTATTTGATGTTTGACTGTATGCAGCAAGGCTCTCTCTGCAGACATGGAATCATTCAATCTGTACCATGCGGAGTTTAAGCGAATGATAGAGGAGAGCAATTTTTCACCGGAGCAAGTATACTATTGTGACGAAACCAGAGTTTTTTAACTTCTATACTGAGCACAAGAACACTGGAAAGTAGAGGCAACGAAGATAGAGTGGATAAATTCAAAAAGTTAAAAGACAGAATAATCATTTTGTTTTGCATTAACAAGACTGGAACTCATAAACTGAAGCCACTGTGTCTCGGTAAGTCAAAATCCCCTTGATGTTTGCATCAAAAAAACCCTAAATAATCTAGGAGTAATGTATAAAGCTACGAAAAATGCGTGGATGACGTCGAAGTCTTCAACGAGTGGTTCCACAAGTATTTCCTACCGTCCGTGAAGGCCCATCTCTGATCTGCAGGGGAGGAACCAAGAGCAATTCTGCTTTTGGACAACTGCCCTGTCCATCCGCCAGCAGAAACTTTGATTAGCAGGGATGACCCTATTAAAGCCGTATACCTGCCCAAAAATACAACGTCCCTGATTCAACCCCTCGACCAGGGAATAATAGCAACATTCAGGTTGTATTATTGGCACTCATAGTCAATTGTGTGAGAGAAGTGATTATTATTTCAGTGAAGGAGCTTTGCCCTGTGTATCTCAAAATGTGATAGAAAGGTGCTGAGCGTGCACTCTGGGAGGATTTCCAGCCATAACAACAATTACAGAGGAGGAGGATGAAGAATTGATTTCCTCGGTTTAGGTGAGGAGGAAATGGCTGCAGCCAAAAAAATGCTCGAAGAGATATGCATCGAAAACTCTGCGGCAACTATAGAGGGGATCTTCAATTTAGATGATTGTCCAGTGCACAAAATTATGACTATCAGCGACGTCGTTTAAAGTATAACGGCAACTGACTAAACGGGCAACGTTAGTGAGGACGACAATGGTGAAGAGCCAATACCGCCACCAAAAACTTCCAAAGCGGTATCAGGGTTGGAAGAAGCACTGTGCTATTTTGAGTCGATCGATATAGACCCAATACATATTTTGCATTTGAATCAAGCCTCGAAATCGCAAAAACAAAGAAGAGGGTAACGAAGGAAGATAAACTCTTTAGCTCGGAGAAGGTGTAATTGCTATTTTAATTTGATTTTGATATACACAGTGTGGATCCAGTCGAATACGGTCTGCTAGATTGCGAAATCTGTTCCAATGCGGTTTTGGCTTGGCTCCCAATCCCAGCCCCCACGCACAGAAGCGTGTCTCTCAAAACACGATACAAAGGTGTTGGGAGCATGCGCTACCTGCAGAATTTCCAGCCACAACAACTACGGAGGCCCATGATGAATAATTCGATTTCCTTGCTTTAGCGAGGAGGAAATCGCTGCCGCGAAACAAATGCTGGAAGACATGTGCATCTAGAACCTACGGCTACTCTAGATTACCTCTTAAATTTTGACAACGATTGTCCAGTGCATGAGATTATGACGATTGGGGACATCGCTTCCAGTCTAACAGGCAGTGATGAAACGGGCAACGTTCGAAGCTGTAGCAGCGTTGGAAGCGGCAATAAGCTAAGGGGCTCTTTCTTCTTTGGGAAGTGGTGAAAGTCGCAATGTGCAAAGTCTTTCATTTTTGAACTGCAATTTTTCATCTTTGAACTGCAGGCGCTGCAACGCCTCTGGTGTGTGGTGACTCGTGTGCGGGCGGACGTTATCGTACTCCAGAAGAGGGTCCAAAGCTGCCATTCAATCCTGGTGTCGACAACAACTCCGGAATTCCTCTCCGACGGGTTCATCCAACTAGTCACCGTTGGCGCAATGCTTGTAAAGGAATGGGGACTATGTTGAAAAGTGAATAGTGCATTACACAGAGGACAAATGTGAGTATAAGATACAAAAAGAATTTTGAAAATCGATTAACAAATAAAAAAGTTACTGCCATGGAGACCTTATTTATCAATCGCCCTGCGTACTTGATAACATTACTTTTCAATCGCCAAATTCGAGGATTTGGAATGACATGAACTTTACATTTAAGGTGGGTAATGTTTGTATAACTATTAACTATTTGTAATAATTTTTAATCATATATTGTCAGTAAATGGGTGTATGTTATGTTAAGGTGTTATGAAAAGCACAAAAAATTGCATATGCTTTTAAGGATCAAGTTAATCAGTTACGTTAATTAACTTTGATTTACTTACCCCTTTGAATTCTAAATCATTATTTTACAACCATTGTTGAAAATATTGTAAATTTTAAACCTTTTTTACCATTAGTGCTTAGTAGTCTTTGTAACAGATTTAATTTCACTCTCTTTGTAAAACTCATAATCCCATAGATAATTAGCTATTTGCTTTTTATTTTTTTTTGGCTAGGTTTCTTATCTGTTTCAATTCAGAAGCATTTTTAAAGCACTGACCAACATTTATCATTTTTAATAAATGGCAGGGTTTTTGGTAATGTTTTGTTGTTTGTCAGCCCATCTACTTTTGGAAGGGAAAAAAAAACTGATTTGTTTTTCACCTAATTTTTTCCATTTTTCTAGTTTAATTAGGTGTTATTTTTTAGTAGCTTTTAATCAATAATTCCTAAATAAATTATCAGCAGTGTACAATTTATGTTAAATTCAAATATAGTATGGTAGATTCAGTGGATCTTTTTGTTGGTAGAAATAATTGTGAACAATGGACAAGAGAAAACAATGAATGATGTAGCAGTGATGTTGAGGCTTTTTCATTTAGGTCCCTTTCACACGAGGCCACCATGGTGGCACGGCCATAGTGGCGCAGCCGGGTCGTTACACTGCTGACAGTTGAACCTTTCACACGTGGTGGTGAGGGCGCCAGTGGACGCGCGGCCAGAAGAGGGGATGTGCTCCATACGCGATTCTTCGAGCCACCAAACTGGTGGCGCGGCCGTGTCGTTACACTGCTCACAGTAGAGCCTTTCACACGACATCGCGCCACCACCACTGTTGGGGAGCTGAGGAAGGGGGTTTCCATAGTAACAAATCGTTTGGGGCAATGTGAACAAAGGGTGACTATTTCCTATACCACTCTCGCAAACACCTGTGCAGCCAGTTCGCAGGGCCGCGACAAATCGAATAAAGGGTGACTAAAGGGTGACTCATTTCCGTGAATAAAGGGTGACTCATTTCTGGTGGCCGCGTTGGTGGCAGGAGAATCTGAGCATGCCACCGAGGAACACTCCACCAAAAAGGGTGGTGGCACGGCCGTGGTGGCGTCGTGTGAAAGGGGCCTTAGTGGGTTGCTTGGACCTTATCCTTTCTCACCCCTTTTATTTTTAAAATAGTTTCTTCCAATTGTTGGAAATCTGACCTTAATAATTCAGTTTTTCTTCTTAGATTACTATTGTTAGCATCTTTTCATTTATTTCAACATTGCTGGGGTTTTTCTTTAATTAACCTGGAACTGGGCACTTTGTCTATTGGAGAATAGTCAGTTTTAGAAGTATAATTTTTTTTTTTTTATTTACTTATGTAAGTATATTTAATTTTCAAAAATGTTTCCTTTTATTATGCATTCTAAACACACCTGTTTACTGTCAAAAAAACATTGTGTATTAATGTAATGATGTATATATGGGCTGCTGAGAACCAAAATGGTACATCTCAAGGTTGTCATTTTGAGAAATAAAAAATTTTGCTTTTGGTTTAATATATACTGTGCATATGGGCTTATGACAATAGTTTTATTTGGGAAAAAAATCTATGATAATCTATTGGAGTTTACATTATGCTGCTTCTCCACAACAAAATCTACATCCATTCTAAGTGTATTGAGTGATATAACTCAAAAAATAAGATTTCCTGAATTATATCACTTTCATTCTAAGCGGCTCATATTCTTCGATTTATTACTCAAATATTTTATTATAAGTTACATTTATTTAAAAAAAAATTTTCCCTTTCATTTTGCTATGTTAAATATTTGTTGTAATAAATATCACCCTATTGTTCATTATTTCAGGTGAGAGCTTATCAAAATATTTTAATTGAGATTTATTATATTCATCAACAGTAAAAAATATGCCGAAATGTCGAACTGCTTTTAGAATTGATTGGATGAAACAAAAGGATAGTAATGGACATCTGTTGGGAGATTGGTGTGAGCCCACAAACTCCAAATATTTATTGTATTGCAAGTTCTGCAAGAAAAAAGCCAGATGTGATAATCGTGAATTTAACCAATTTTTGAATCATGCGGCATCCAGGAATCATATCAATTTGATGTTTTCAAAGGAACACAACTCCTAATTAATAAATCTCATCCAGGAAATGAAGGTACAAGTAAGACAGAAAACATAACCTGCTGGTCTATCAAGGATGATGTAATGAAAGCTGAGTTATTATGGGCCTTAAAAGTGGCATCAAGTAACCACAGTATTAATTCTTCAAAGGATGTAAATAAATTATTTGCAAGCATGTTTCCTGATAGCAGTATTGCTGAAAAATTTTCTGTTGGTCCTTCTAAACTATCGTATTTGATTTCAGAGGCTACTGGACCGTATTTTCAGGAACTCTTATTAAATGATGTCATAGAATCAGCATCTCCATTCACTTTGGAATATGATGAACTGTTAAACAAACAGAATAAAAAACAACTTGATATTAAAATAAGATATTGGTCTAATAAGCATGGGGGAGTGAAAGTTCGTCATTTGAATACTTTCCTCATGGGCCGAGCTACAGCAAAGGACATAGCTAGTAATATAATGAAATCAGTCGATGAAAACAAATTACAATTGAAGGCTCTCTTAATGCTTGGTAGTGATGGCCCCAATGTTAATAAGGCGGTCTTTAGAATTGTCACAGAAGCAAAAAAGTCTTTGGGACTTCCACCTCTTGCAGATGTGGGAACATGCTCATTACATATAGTTCATAGTGCTTTTGGAAAAGGTGTAGAAGAATTTGGTCAAGAAGCAGTAGATATGATAATTGATGTTTACAATTTCTTTAAACTGTCTCCTGTAAGAGCTGAAGATTTCAGAAATATACAAAATGATCTTATCTTGCCACAACTTAAATTTTGAAACATGTAGAGTGCAGATGGCTAACTCTTGGTCCTGCCATTGACCGAGTGATTTCTCAGTGGTCTGCATTAAAACAGTATTTTGTTAATGATCTTCCAAAAAAAGATCCTAAAATAACAGAAAATGCTAGATTTATTAGAATCAGGAAATGCTGTAAAGTAATGCCCTGTAGAATTCTATTGCAGCTACATTTTCTGCTAGTGGTTTCACAATTATTACACCCTTATCTTGAACTCTTTCAAAGAGAAGAATCTTTGATCCATGTTTTATATGAGCAAATGCAAAGATTAATCAGAATCTTACTTGGTCGATTTATGAAAACTGATATACTGCAAGACAACAGTTTAACTGATCTGCAGTTATCCAGTTGTGACGTTCCAGGGTAGCTGGAAGTCACGTGTGTCCGGCAGAGGGGGTGTATTTAACAAATTAAGAGTATTTACTTGATTTTTGAGGGGCTTAAGTATGTTACAGTTAGGCAGAGAAGGGAGTTAAGAGCGATTGCCTTGTGCTAGTTTGTGTTAGATGTAGTACAGAGTGACTTATCTAGTAAACGGAAATTCTTGAGTATTTTATAACTTGTTGGTAAAGATTTATTGAGAATTTATTTGTTAGTCTTTTATTTGCGCCTATCATATTATTGTAGTTTTATTTTTGATCGTTCAATTGTTGTTTGGACTCTGAAAGTTTCGCGTGTATGCTTTGTTGGTGGCTGTGATTTTTAGCGTGTGTGAATGTTTTTGGTTGTTGCTCGTGTTTAGTGTTTGTTGGCTTTAGGCATTCCAGAGTCGGCCTCTGAGCGCTGTGGACGTGAATATGGAGTATGAATAATCGTACTTTTTTAGAACACAGTGAGCAGAGGTTCGAGCTGGGGTGAAGGTCACTCATTTTTGAAAATTAGAATGTAATTCCTGTGCAGTTAGTGCATTCAATTTGTTTGTTAGAATAATTCTGGTTTAAATAAGCTTTTAATTGTTCTTTATTTGCGAGAGCCGGCGGTGCGAACATGGAAAAATGCGAGATGGAAGCTTAACGATGTCGGGTGCCGTTAGGATGGGATGCAACGTCTTCGAACGATGGTCAAACAACAGCGAGGAATCAAATGCACAAACTGCATGTGAAGTGGTAATGTACGAAGTGTCTGAATACTGGGCGAGTCGTGTCTGTACTAATTGGTTTGTTCGGCGTAGAAAGCCACGGTTGGTGCGAATATTAATATGGCTCTTCTTTGGCATGACTTCGGCCCACCCCTACCGGAACTCACGTGATGTCAAAGATTTACTCCCCGCCTTCCGTTTGACTTTTGCAACGTTTTAGAATAAAAAGTTATAGATAAACTTGCAGATAAGCACTGTAATGGCTTTGTAGTCATTGTATTAAGGTGTTGTCGCCATGGAGCATAAAGTGTAGCGTATTAGTGATTAACTTGTCTGGATATGAAAACATACTTAATTGTACTGAGCGGATAGCCATTGAATTGAAGTATTAAGGGGGAACTTCATGCGCGAGCACCAGTATGCGCACCGTGCAGGATAAAATCACGTGTTGCGAGAATAAACACTGTAGTGCTTGCGGAGCTCACCAGTGGCAAGCAAGTTTATAAGTTCGCTTCCGCTAAATGGGGTTTTGGTGCCTCTTCCCTATTCTCAATTAAAAGAGGTGCACTGCATGATTACGTGCAAAAATCATTTTTTTGATACTTGGCGTGGTGAGGCAGCATAAGAAATAACTTGTATCGCTGAGTGGGCCCCCCCCCCCCCCCCTGTGTTGAATACTGTTCATAGGCATACTGTCTCAGATTAAATGTTGCGAATATACTTTTATTATATTTGCAGATTTAAGTTTATATGTTTTGATGGGGCCCCGACTTAGTTATAGTAAGTGATTTTTGGTTAAACATAACATGATGTACGTTGTGTCGAATGAGAATAAAAGAGAACTTGATTTTGTTGTACCACCTAGCCTCCCGTAGTCTTCATTTACTGGTCCCGAACCCTTGATCGCCCCACTCTTTTTTTATAACTTTTGTGTACATGTACATTACATGGAGGGTGGAGTTGTCACACAGTCTACCCAATATGAATATTGAAGTGAAAGATGACGATCTGGAAATTGGAAATGAGACTAGAAGTTTATTGCAGAAGTTGCCGTTAGAAGCTCAGAAAGTAGCACTTAAAAATATGAGAACATTCTACCATAAAGTTGCAACACATCTTCTGAATAAATTACCAGTAAACAATTTAATCATCAAAGAGAGTAGATGCCTTAAACCTGAGAACAGCTGTGAGCAGTGGACAGTTCCTGCAATAAAATCTCTTGCAAATTTAATTCCTATATTTCCACCAGTTAAAAGTGAGATAATTTCAGACGAATGGAAGATTTTGCAGTGTGAAAATATAGATCCAGATTGGTACCTTAATACAGATTGCGATGATAAACACAAGCACAAACCAATTGATGTATATTGGAATAAAGTCTTTTCACAGAAAAATGCATTTGGTCAAAACAAATACCCCGAACTCTACAAATTAGTATAAGCCATCCTTATTTTGTCCCATGGGAATGCAGATCCTGAAAGAAGTTTTTCACAAGTCAGTAATTTCTTAATTGAATCCAGAACGCAGTTGTCACCAAGTTTCAATTACTGCACTGCAGTCAACAAAAGATGGACTAAAACTGTATGATTATCAGTGTCACAGAATTCCAATAACACCTGAATTTCTAAATAAAGGTAGGCAGGCATATAACAATTATCAGCTAAGACTTGAAGAAGAGAAACGTATTGAAAGAGAAAAAAGGGAGGCAAAAGAAAAGGAAAAAGAAAAGCGCCTGAAGCAAAAAGCTGAATATCAAGCAAGATTAAAGATATTGGAAGAAAAATCAAGACATGCTAAATTGTCTCTGGTCAAAGAGAAGGAATTAGAGGCCCAGGAAGCACATGCAAAAACTGAACTAAACACATTCAATACTCTAGTAGAAGAGGCAAATGATAGAATAAAAGAAGCATTGAAAAACAATGATATCTTGGGTATCAAAATTGGCCAGACAATGTCGGAAGCTGCCCATAAAAAAATGAATGATGCTAGTAATGCTTTAGAAGAAATTCGCGTAAAGCAGAAGTCCATGGTTATATTTCATTTTTTTAATTTGTAATTTTTTCATTACTCAATTATGGATATTACTTTTGTTGTGTAATTTTTGAAAAAGAAAAAACTGATTAAAATATGGTTATATTAAGAATACTTGTTTATGGTCTCTGGTGTTGCTCTACTTACACTTTATACTAATGAAAACATGCACGTTTCATTTCCATTTAATTGTTAATTAAAATCCTACGTTACCTGAAAAGAGTCCTACTTTTTCCAAAAATATTCCTACTTTTCTGTCAGCTATGATGTATGAAAAGAAGATAGATGAATACTTTAAACTTTGAGATGTGACTGTTTAAATTAACCCTAAATTAAACAACATGTACATGTATTTGATTTTGATATTAAATTATTTTGATTTAACTCCTGTAATTATTTTTCATCAATACGTGTATTCTTAGAAATAGATTTGATGTGGTCGTTTAATTGTGGGATGGGGGGGGGGGGGGGTCAATCGACCGCGGCTCGGTCTAACGCAGTCGCGAAATCGTGGCTCCCGAAGACCGCATTCCACCGGGTTCGCACTGTATCTATTTAACACGTGGAATTATTATTTTTCATCAATATTCTTAAAAATAAATGTCTGCTCTTTATTTACTCTACAGTTATTTACTTTACGGGGACAAAAATTTGATCCCATGGAGGAAGGGGAAGAGGATATGGGAGGCTCGATCTAATGTGGTCGCTTAATCTTGAGGCATGAAAGATTGGATTTGGGGGGGGGGGGGGTCAAGGTACAGCTACTTTATCTAATGTGGTCGCTGGATATTTAAGCTTGTCTTTGTACAAATCAGCAATATTATTCTATCGAATTTTCAAGAGCTAAAACAAATTGCTTAATTCAATTTTATTTTTTTCTCATCGAGATGTTTTTTCCTTGCTTAGGAACTTCAAAGACTCAAGATTTTATTTTCCTTGGTTCAAAGAAAATTCAAAGAAGTAATCAATTCATCGGTATGACTGTGATGTCTTTTGATACTGATAGCATAACTCTATGCCAAATCATTTTTACGAGGTACTTGTCAATGAAAGATAATCTGAAGTGAACAGATATAAATTATGGAATCATCCAAAGATTGACTTATTTGTACTTGGAGACCTTGGGGGTGGGGGAGAAATGGCTGAATGCAAAATACATATTTAACTGTAGTATGAGATCCCTCATGAAACAGGTTGCTTAGCTGATAACCAACGAAAACAGTTCCAGTTGTAGTACAAATATTACAATAGTGAACAGTGTGTATTTGATCAACGGAAATTAAGCTGACACAAATTAGTGGAATTCAAGCAATAAATACATGGGCAATTAGGAAATCTGATTTACCCTTTTTAGGCAACTAAACATGATATAGAATGTCCTTTTGTAGTGAATTTGCCCACAAATCCAGGTCAATCCACATGATTTCATTGTATTCAATAGAGAGAAATTTAGATGTGCTTTCGCGATAGACCAAGAAGAGGTAGAAACGATGTGGTTACTTAAAGAAAAAAATTATTTATCTATAGTGAAACTCCATCTATTCTCTCCCTAAACTCATAACGCGACATCGTGCTACAAGCGCTATAAGAAATTAGTTCTTTTGTTTTCTTTTTAAAGAAATGCAGTTCATAAATTTTTTAATGGTCCCTAAATGCATATTTAATAAAACATAATAAAGAGCTAGTTAAATTTTTTTTTCTGTCAAAACAAAAATTCACTTCTTAAACTGCTGAACTGCAATTAGATCAGGCTTGAAAAATGGCTGACGGTGTTGCTGGTGCATCATGGGGGATAGAAGAGAAAATTTTTGGGAGTTCTTTTAAGTGTCCAAAATTATTATTTTTAATCCCGTTTGTCATAAAACGTTGAAAGTTTATTTTTGTAGGCGTTTTTTAATGGTCTATGTTGTGGATTGTCCGGGAAACTAAGTAAAAATGTAATCATACGCTGAGCTGAAGATTTCTTGTTCGAATTCAAGCTGTGGAATTTTCTTCCCTATTTTCATCAATTATTTAAACATCTGAGGTTTGGTATGCAAAAAAAAAAAAATCCTCATAAGATCATTCTTCATTTACCTTATCTTTTTGTTACACATTGTATACAGGGTGTGAAAAAGTGACTAGGCATTAAAAAATTTGTAATTAAATCTATACTTCTAAATATGAATTTATTGTAACTATCATACGTACATTATTAGATAGGAAAATGAAAACAAATTTTTAACATCAACGTAGTTAAATGGTGACATTAACCAATTTTTTCCAACAGCCGGGAATAGAATGCCTAGTCTTCTGAAGGAATTGTTTAAAGGAAGTTCTCTGTAGTAGTTTAAAACAGAATGAAAAGAGACTTTACAGCACAACTTTGTAGTTTAATATCAATCAGTTTCGGCATTTAATCCTGCCTTCATCAGGATACAAGGGAAATAGGTTAGTAGTCCTTACATAATGACACGGCAAGCAATATAAACAGCAATAAAACCAATAATCCCGAAATTAGTTGGTTTTAAACTACAATATTGTACTGTACAGCCTCTTTTCATTTTAACTTCATTAACTTCATTAACTTCATGAAATTTTGAAATACATGTACAGTAATTTTCAAATGTTTAAGTATTCTTTCTTACTTTTTAATTAAATTATTTCTTGCTTCTCTAAACATTATGATCTATTTTGTATGTTACTTTTGATGTTCTTTTTTATGTATATGTATGTATTCCAGATTTTCTAACGGAGCACTCATTTAGAAGTCAAACATGTTAACTTTCATATCAAAAACATTCCGTCATTTTTGGGGTAACCAAATTGATGTTCCTTCAGATAAAATCAACACAAATAGTATTTCAGCAAACAAATTGCAAAATGAAGTGCCAGTTATTTCACGAACACTTGTTGGAAAAATTACAGATATATGCAATGGTTATGGTTTAATTGATGGTCACATATATTTTAAATTTGAAACTGTGATTGGAGGATCACATTTGAATGTTGGCCAGTTTGTTCAGGTAACTGTCACAGGAAATGAAGAAGGTGGATGGAAAGCTGACAGAGTTATGTTGCAGACAGAAAATTGGGAATTAGATACTGGCTGCAGCAATGAAAAAACAAAGTACGATAAAGTTAAGAATGACAACACAAAAAGAATAAACATACGTTCAGAAGAAAACGAGTCTGTCCAAGAGAAGATGATTGGTTTTATTTCTGAAATCCAGGGAAGAAGTATTGTGTTAAATAAGGAAACTGTTTTAAATCTTGGGGTAAATAAATGAATCTCAAAGCATTTTAACATTATTCTAATTTCTTTTATGGTTGTTATCTAGAAAATGTTGACTAAGTTTTACATTATGTATATTCAAGGACGTTACCACTGACATTGAGTTCACGAATGGTGATTGGGTATCTGTCATAGCAAACAAAGAAGTAGAAGATGGGAACATAGTTTTTAAAATAATGAATATTAAACCACTTAGGACACGAAAGTTACAAGGAAATATCTCGCTTTTACGTTCTAATTTTGGCGTTGTTGAAGGTGAAGTAAGTAAATATCTTTTTGTTGTTTATTATACTAATGGCATAGCTTTACTCTCTTTAATTGTAACAGCATTGTTCTATAGATATATTTCCATAAAAGCATTACCAGAAATGGATACATTCCAAGAATGAGGGATTTGGTTGCAGTAACAGCAATAGAAAGTGACCAAGGACGCCTTAATTGGAGAGCTTTGTCAATACTTCCTACATCTAAAACAATGAAACAAAGAAACCAAATGTAAAGAATGAAATATAATTTTTTTTATAATTATATCATACATCTAAACATAATATTTTGTGTATTTTTTGAGTAGATTGTCTTTGAGTCTGGTTCCTCTTCAGAATAGACACGTTGAAAACCTTTTAAAAGATAAAGGAGGCATTACAATATCTCAAACTGACTTTGGTGTAATTGAACATAATGAAGCAAAAATCTTGGAGGTTCAAATTAGGTAAGGTAATTTTTAGCTGCTGCAGATTTAAGAATACTTTATTTATTTCCCCATATGATTATTAATTCTTTTTGTTAACGTGAAAGCATTTTAATATAGTTTCACTGTGGCTGAATTTAACAGCATAAAGAATTGGAAGAGGGGAGGGAATAGTAAATGATACAAAACTACAATATAATAGAATTATCTGATTTCCAAATTCTTACTAACTGAATTGTTGATAATGGCGATATTAAAGTTCAGTAGAGCTAAGAATGGATTCTGGAAATTTTTGGATGAAACTGAAGTAGAGAGCAGATTCTCATCTTCCATTATTGTCTATTATATTCTTTCTTACCGGGTGTCCCAAAAATGACTGTGGATTTTGAAAATCAATAAAAAAAAAAGACTGTAGTTTGCAGCCTTATGCTTAGGAAATCAGGGAATTTTATCCCACCAAATTTCAAGTTTAGTTAACATTTTCACCCACAGTTGGTGCTGAAAACTATGAAAAAATAAAAACCGGTATGAAAATGTTGCAAGGACTGTTGCAAAAAACTAAACAATGACATTTTCAGCACACGCTATCAGCTTGACGATGAGCTGAAATACTTCGTTTTAACTATACATGTTACAGATCGCCTGCAGCGCCATCTCTTGGTAGAAATGTTAACTAAATTTGAAATTTGGTGGGATAAAAATTCCCTGATTTCCTAAGCATAAGGCTGCAAACGATACATATCTATCGCATTCCGTCTTTTTTTTTATTGATTTTCAAAATCCATCAGTCGTTTTTGGGACACCCGGTATATACAGTACTTAATTCATTGCTTCTTTATTCCATTACCTTATTTTCTTATTTTTATAATAATACATGTATCTTGTGTGTTTGTATAGAATGTTTTTCAATTTTGGTAGAATTTGTGATTCTAAATAAACTCTTTAACTAAGACTACAAAGTACAAAGAGGGGGGGGGGGGGGGG
>JAHWFO010113124.1:97909-163990 GCA_023313115.1 Rhysida immarginata | reverse complement strand
CCGGTGGGTAAGAGACCAAGGGGTCGGCCTAGAACCAGGTGGCTAGACTACATGGAGAATCTGGGTTCGAGTCGCTTGGATATTACCAGGGAGGACATGCGCCTGATGGCGGAAGATCGCGATCGCTGGAGATCCTCCATAGGGCTGCTGCCCCCGCGACCCTAACGGATAAGCGGGTTTGAAAAGTAAGTAAGTAAGTAAGTAGCAGACGATAAGGATAGGGAAGTACGAGGAGGCAAAGAAGATACACGTGTCTCCCTTGAGTCCTCTAACAAATGTCCAGACGACTGACAAAAGTTTGTGTTTGGAAAGGGAAAAAAAAGAGAAAGAATGAGTATTGGTCAGGAAACTCTGCAGCTAAAAGACAAGAAGCTCTCCGGGCATCGAAAACATCTAAACAATGGGAGCTTAAAGGAAAGATGAGATCTAAAGTTTCCAGTGATATTTCCCATTGGTGAAAATGGATATTTTAATCTGAGGCAAGTCAACGTTTTTCATCTTTTCATTTTAATCTGAGGCAAGTCAACCCAACAAGAGGATAAATAAAGTCCCGGGTGAAGCTGGGTTTTCAGTTAGTTTAATAATAAACTATCTTATCTTGTACAGAGGGTAGATTATCGCAGGACGATAATCTGCGGCACTTACTCCTGCGCCATCCCAATAACTAACGACTGCTGCAAGATGACAGTAGCAGCCGGAACCGACGGCTTAACGTGCCTTCCGAAGCACGGGGGGTTCATGACGGAAGAGCTGCTGGCGGACAAACAAACCAGTGGCTATCACCAGCTGCTGGATATCCAGCACTGGTCGCTCAGCAAATGGGTCAGACTAAAGTCCCCCAATAACTGTGCCCCAAATAGCCATCTCACCCAGCAGTGGTCTTCAAGCCACTGGCTGTCACCCAGCCAGCAGCTGGCTGCACCTGAAGTTGCTTAACTCCATCGATCAGTGAGCCAACCGACGATACAACCAGGCCACAGCCACCCCCATAATAAACTATATGCTCAAATGTTTACCAATAAAATGTTTATCTGGGTTTTTAGCTAATACAGGGTGATTTACATCAAATGTAAAATACTTAAAGGGGGTATTATAGAGATTAAGATAAACACAAAACGTCCTATGAACATGGGTTCAAATATGAACGATAACTGAGATATGAACAGAAATAAAAATGCCGCCACCAAGATCAACAAGTTATAATAACTCAGATTCTGTAAAGCCTAGATTAATGAAATTTGGAGGAATAACGGAGTACATAAGACTGTGTATACCTTTAAAATTTGATCTAATTCTAACAAGAAGTTTCCAAGTTACTCATTCAACATCATAATACGTGTTCACTTGTGAGTACTAACTAGCACTTGTCACAAATTTGACTGTGTAACTCGGAAACTTCTCGTTGGAATTCAATCAAATTTTAACGGTATACACAGTCTTATGTACCTTGTTATTCCCCCAAATTTCATTAATCTAGGCTTTACAGAATCTGAGTTATTAACTTGTTGATCTTGGTGGCCACATTTTTATTTCTGTTCATATCTCAGTTATCTTTCATATTTGAACCCATGTTCATAGGACGTTTTGTGTTTATCTTAACCTCTATAATACCCCCTTTAAGTATTTTACATTCGATGTAAATCACCCTGTATATATATGGATATTATTGAAAAATTACTTTTAAACTCAAACTTGCATTATAAAATAATCCTATGGAAACATTACATGGATGAAATTATCTTAATAATGAAAAACAATGAAATAAATTCAATTATTGAAGATTTGGAAAAAATTCTTAATTCAAATTTACCAGTAATATTATGGAAAATAATTAAATACAATATATAGATTTGTTAATTGAATTTGAAAATAAATATAAATTTACCTTTGATATTTATATTGTGGTAGGATCAGTAAATAGTGGGTGTTAAAATGAGGCAGAGGAACTAAAAATATAAGAAGACTTTAAGCATAAAAGGTGTACAAACAGTAATCAAAATCAATTATGATCAAGTGGAACAAGATTACATAAATTCTTAGAAGAATTTTTTTTATTTTACAAGGGGAAATCTTTTATTTAAATATAAATTAAATACAAGCTATTCTGTGATGAGATAAACATGAAATCGTTATGAAACAAAAGTTCAACTTTGATAGCTAATATCAGGACGCGGAAAGCGTTGTATGTTCCTTTTTAAAGGGAGGAACACGGCAACCGTAATACTAAAGTCAATGAGAAAATTCTAAGTTCTTAAAGTTTCCGTAATTATGATTCAGACTTTCCAAACTGAGTCAACACCACAGTCAATTATATTAAAGAAGTCTTAACAGTAATCAACTTACAATCCATTCGATATAACTCCATCCCTGGCAATGCCATCGATCCAAGGCAGATAATTAGCAGAGCAGCGATTCAGGCTTACATGTCAGTCAACAAGATCTGAATGCCTATCGTTTGTCGATTGTCTTAATTTATATGCTAATTACCTGGTCGAACAGCATGCCGGCAGGATTCAGAGGCGGTTGATACACGTGCGACTCAGTCTTGAACAGCTGTGATTGGTTGGCAAGTGATATCGTTCTCTATTAGGTCCGACCGTCATCGAGCCCTCTGGCGGGAAATTAATAAAATTTCCAGTGTAAATGCAGATGAGCTGTCGATGAAGTCGATAGGCCTAAAAGCGTTCATTCAATGGTAACGCTGTGGGAATATCTACGGTGATAACTTTTCTGCAGAAAGTTTATCATGTGAATCAAGTCCTTCACAAAATTGTTCCTTAAAGTCTGGCACTGCACTGAAGGTAAGACTCCTTTTATAGAGATTTCTTTAGAGTTTATATCTCTTTGTGGAGGAAGTGTGAGAGCAAAACACAGCACATACTGTTACTCTCGATGCACGCCCTCCCTTCAAACGAGGAGATCGTTTTCAAGACAGTGGAGAGTGACACCTAAACAATTCTCAACTGACATTCTGTCACAATATAAAACCTACAAGAGGAAATATCATCAAATTTAGAGCTTTTCATCAAAAAAATAATAAAAAGTTAATAGAAAGATAAACTAAAAATTGCCTTTAAAAATAAATTGACAGTTGGAAACTTTTTATTCAATAGAAAATTAGAACAAAATAATAAATTACAAGAATGTTATTTATAGAATTCCTTGTAAAAGAATGTGATAATCATTATATGATGAAATAAATATGATGAAAAGAATTGATGAACATAAATATCAAATAAAGAAATGTAATGAAAATAATCAATTACTTTTACATAAAAAAAATAAAGATCATAATGTTGATTGGGAAAATATAAAAGTTTTAGAAATGGAAAAACATTGGCAAAAAAGACTATTTAAAGAAAGCTATCTACTAATATAATTTCCTATGTCAGTTTCTGTTTATGGCTGTAATGCTACAATGCAGTGCTCGTGTAACAAAGAAGGGTGATACTGCAAGCTGCGTGCCCATTCCAAGCTACAACAATTGCTAAAGAAATTTAACTCAAGAATAGTCTAGAATTTAATTAGCTAATAGAAGCTAATTTTTGATATATTATGAAAAACTCTATAGGAGAATTATAGTGTCTTTAAATATTTTTTCTCTTGCAAGGTAAATAAAATTAATTTGTGTTGATCGCGTGGGCTGAGCGGAATCCGCCCATTCTCCTGGACACACTCACGCAGGACCGAACACTGGGTTGTTGGACACATTAGTCGGGACAATAAATTACACGTCAGGCGAGCGTAGGGTGAATGAACTTAGTTTAATTATCTTAAATCATATACATATATCAGTACAAAACAAATATAAATAGGATAAGAAGGTATCCCTCAACAAGAATAAATTATCCAAACATTAATCATCAAAGTAAAAATCTCAGTAAATTAAATGTAATTCCCATCCGTTAATGAAAAAAAAAAAACCCAAAAAAAACTCAAATGTAGCGAATATAACCCCCAACAGTTAAAACTGAATGAAAAATTTAAATAAGATTATGATGGACCTGCGATGTTAGACCCGTGACACATCTACCCACTGTTGTGCTTGATGCACATTGTAAGCACTCCTCTCCTCGGCACTCCTGATTATCAAGTAATGTCGAAGGGTGCATCAATGCATCAACCAGTGTGTACTCAGCTGGTGAACATCAGCATGACAGGTCCATGTAATAAAAATGCTTAATTATTTGGTTCCCACTTGTTGCGTGCAATGACCTGAACACAGGGAGGGATCTGCGTCAGTTACTATTGGAGGTGGGCCTAGGCACTAAACAATGCAAATATTCCTGGTTTCTCCATGAATATCATAAATTGCTTCTCCAAACACAACGCTCCAAGCACGTCATGTGCCTTTTTTGTCACCAGGGAGGAGCACACTTGCCCTCAAACACCCACGATTCTTTCTCCGAATCGCTATGTGAACACTAACTGCCTTTTGAGTAGGCCAATTTACAGGGTATCCCAAAAATGACTGATGGATTTTGAAAATCAATAAAAAAAAAAAACTGAATGCGATAGATATGTATCGTTTGCAGCCTTATGCTTAGGAAATCTGGGAATTTTATCCCACCAAATTTCAAATTTAGTTAACATTTTCACCCACAGGTGGTGCTGAAAACTATGAAAAAATAAAAACCGGTATGAAAATGTTGCAAGGACTGTCGCAAAAAATTAAACAATGACATTTTCAGCACACGCTATCTCAACAGCACACGCTATCAGCTTGACGACGGGCTGAAATACTTCGTTTTAACTATACTTGTTACAGATCGCCTGCAGCGCCATCTCTTGGTAGAAATGTTAACTAAATTTGAAATTTGGTGGGATAAAATTCCCTGATTTCCTAAGCATAAGGCTGCAAACGATACATATCTATCTCATTCAGTTTTTTTTTTAATTGATTTTCAAAATCCATCAGTCATTTTTGGGACACCCTATACAAACGAACCACAAACATTAGCGTCCTTTGACAGATTGCCAGTGGTTTGTTAGCTCACAAAAACTACGCCCTCTACTTATGAAACGAATGCCCACTCCTCTAACCTGTTCTGCTTAGCCTCCCTTATGCCTGTGTCAGGCTGAGGACACTCAGCTTCACAACTTTGCATAACCACACAGGTTCACGCTGCTCTGTAATATTCTACGTTAGAGCTACCGCTGCTGAATCATAGCTCCAAAGAACATTTAAACAAAATGGCTTGAGAGTCTTCTGTGCGAGGTGCAGAGCAAGTCAACTTTCAATAAAAGTGAACGAGCACACACGCGGACTTCAGCTTCAACAGCCGCTAATTTTTTTTTGCGCTGACTTTCTCATACAACGGGCGCTCATCCAACACCTTCACTTTTCAGGTGTTAGCGCTAAAATGTGACCACATTCGTGGGTAGCTCCTGTTCACCGGAATTGATTACAACCGGGATTGGACGTGATGCACTTCACTACTTGTCGCTCCTCAGAGGGGTGAATTATGGCTAGGCAAAAGAACAACGCTTATCTCACCATTGAGAAATCCTTTTTCTTTATACTTTGAGCAATATCAATCGGGAGGCATCTGAGAATCACACAAATTTGGTTTATCTTGGACGACAATGCAAACTTAAGAAAGATCAATCGATAATATCTTTGTGTTCGCATCACATACGGCAAGATGAGATTAATTCCGGGGCTTAATACGCACATTGCTATCGAACCTGTTATTGTCCCATGTTCCAATTGCTGTTTCTATTTAACGACAGTACAAGGAACAATTAATGGAACCTGGTTAACCAACAAGATAATATTGGTACCTTAATACAGAAAATCATTTGGGGCCGCTCCGTATTCTTCACAATATTTTCCGAGAAAAGAAAGTTTCTCATACTACAGTACGATAAATCGAAACTCATTGCTAGCCACGTTCACATGACCAATGTTGTCCATCAACCTCAGAGACAGCAACGGCAAAAATTATTTCTAAATAAGAAAGAAAAAAATTCCTTCACAAGCTCACGCGAGCTTTTCTGCCCAACCTAAAACAATGGCTCATCAGTGATTTTCTCGGAAGAGACGACAAAATGAACTTTCTCATCTCTTCCATGAAAAACAGCTGCAACAATTGCCCCTTTTACTGAGCACATTGTTTGCCCAGAAACAGCTGTTTATAAGAGTTTGCAAGTAACGAATTCTTGCCATTTACATGACGACAATTAATAACCTTGGTGATGCTATAATCATATAGTGTTAACAATCAAGTTAGAATAAACTAAAATCTAAACATAAAAAAAAAAAATCTCTACTGCCACTATGTAGCACAAATTTCAATTATGGTTATTGATTCTTCTCCTGTTCATGGAACCACCAATGTTAAGAATCTGAGATTTTTTTTTTTTTTTTTTTATGGTTTATCAACACAAATGCATGGGAGTAGCCAAAGGGGGAAGGGGGGGGGGCATCCAAATCAAATTTGTATGGGAAATATAAAAAATTGTCAAAATGATCAGATTTTTTCAGGGTGGGTGAGATCCCGATGACAATGCAATTTGTAATAGTTTTTACTGTTATTCAGTGGCGGATTTGGGAGGGGGGGCTACTGGGGCTATAGATAAATTGTAAAGATTTGTAATACTGCAGTATTTTTACAAATTTACATTTATAGGAAAGACCCCAGGACCATCATTTTCCTGGGGAGAGGAGGTAGTTATTCGAAATAACTTATAATGTACAGTGGTTATTCAATCAGAAGCTTTTTCTTGCTTAACTTTTTAATTTTATTTATGATCATGAATGTGGCAAAAAAATATAAAACATCATTAAAGATTCTGTAAAATTATCTTATTGTCAGTGTTGTTTTGAACATGTACTTTTTGAAATGTTATAAAGTGTTAAGATGCCTGGTCAAAAGTATTCAATCATATTAAAAAAACAAAACAAAAAAATGTCTAAGTTAGGCTAATTATTGATAAAGGAACAAAAGTGACACATTAAGTCGTATTTTGTAGCAAAGCCTTTTGCTGCAATTACAGCTTCACAACGTCATGGCATTGACTCAATTAGACTGTTTATGAAAAGTGGAGTGACGTTCTTCCACTCTTGCTCTAAAGCCAACATTAGGGCTGCTTTAGAAGAATGTTTTTGTGCTCCAACACGACACCCAAGTTCATTCCACATGACACCCATTCTAATATTCGAAGTTTCGTCTTCCCATCCATTCCTTTACTGATCTGGCAGTGTGCTCTGGGTCATTATCTTACTGGAAGACCCAATCTCGGGGCATGTGCTTCTTAGCATAAGATAACATGGTGTTTTCCAAGATCTCTTTGTATTTTATTAACCGACTTCAAAAAAAGGAGGTTCTGTTTTGACCCGTATGTATGTTCGCGATTTTCTCAAAAACTATCGATCCGATTTAGATGGGGTTTTCGCTATTCGACTGAATATTTTTCTGGGAAGGTTTTTAACTATTCAAATAAGTTATGAAAAAAGGTGTTTTTTTTTTAAAACCACGCTTTTATCATGTTTTATTATTATTTTTTAATATCTTGTCAATAATATGGCATAATTTTGTAACAATAAACAACGGATACATTTAACCCTCGTCATAACGAATTCTTTATTGTGGCAATTAAACAGTATGTAGAAATGAATTAGTACCATTAGAACACAAAACAGTGAACAGATTTGAAAAAAAAATGTTAACATGCACTGTCATCGGTCCTGCACATGTGTACTAAGTTTCAGCTCTCTAGCTTCTCAGGAAGTTGGTTTAATATTAATTACAAGATTTGACCTAAACAAACTAACATTGCAAGTTAAATAAAAGCGTTTCATAATAATAATAAAATGTTTTCATCAATAATCCAAAGGTTTTAATGTTTGGTGCGGTTTAATGCACGATCGAGTAATCGGATCTTTCTTTTTCGCTGAAGACATCATTACCGCTGCAATCTACCTAGATATCTGATTCCACAGGTGGAAGAACTGCAGCCCAACATAGTCTACCAACAAGATGGAGCACCTCCTCACTGGGGCCTGCAAGTTAGGCCAGTGCCTTGATACAAATTTTCCAGGACGATGGATTGGAAGGGATGGGTCAATCCCTTGCGCTCCCCCCCCCCCCCCCTTGCTCACCCGATACGAACCCCCTGGATTTTTTCTTCTGGGGATATCTGAAAGACCAACGTTGATGACATTGAACCTCTCAAGAACAGAATAATTGAAACAATCGCTGAAATAACCCCTGAAATGCTAGCCCGAACATGGGAGGAAATCGAGTTTCGCTTTGACGTCCTTCATGCCATAAATGGGGGGCACATAGAAATTTATTAAGGCACGCTAAGAAACTTTTTGAGCTTTTTTTTGTGAATAAAATAAATCATGTTAAAATCTGTAATAGTTTTTGAGTAATAAACATTTAGAATAGGGACATAATTTAGAAACACCCTCTATATCCGTATTATGTATGTTCCCGATTTTCTCAAAAACTACTGATCCGAGTTGGATGGGGGTTTCGCTATTTGACTGAATATTTTTCTGGGAAGTTTTATGACCCATGAAGTCTGTTCATTTTTGCTAAAAAAGTTCTCGTTTGGTCTATGATCTTTCTACTTGGATCAATGGTCCGACGTCTTGGTAGGAGAAATATCCCCAAACCATCATACTGCCTCCTTCGTCTTTAACATTGGGACGTTGACATCGCACATTGTTTCGGGTTCCAATTGGACGTCGTACTAACGTCCATCATTGCCAAACAGCATAAACTTACTCTCATCACTGAACAGGATCTTCTTCCATTCGGATGGAAGGTCCCCAACTCAAATGTTCTCGTGCGAAAGCTAATCGCGCCTTGCTGTTCTTGTTACTGATGAGAGGCTTTTTTACACCAATGCGCCCGTTAAGTCCTGTAGCTTGTAGCAGACATGCAGCGGTTCTTCGACTTACATTAATGTTCATTTCCAAATTCAGTTCATGACTGAATTTGGCCAGTATCCTTTGTAACGTCGCTTGTCGACTTGCGTTTGATGAGCTTATCAATTCTTGGAGTTGTTTTTCTTGGGCGTCCCAACTTCGGTTTGTTAGCTAAGCACTTTGTATCATTAAATTTTTTCTTCATTGTGTAGCTAACCGTTGATTGAGCTACACCCATTAATGCTGCTACCTTGCGTTGTGTTTTGCATTGTTCGTTGCACATTTTAACAATGATTTCACGCAGCTGAATTGAACAGTTAGGTGCCATTTTTTCACTTACAAGGGAATCCCTCGTACATGTATGTCACAGATTTCCACCAAATTGAAATATGTTACTCAATTGAAGCTACAATAGATGCTTGCAAAATAAGAGCGTGTGGATTTTTGTTTCTTTCAAAATAAACCACGAAAACGAAAACATTTGAGCACACATATTCATACAAGGACTCCATTGTTAAAGCGGTGTATTAATGCACTTAACGGAACTTCTTTCTTCCACTACTCACAGCAATAAGCACGAATCCAATTCAGATGAAATAGACAGCAGCAGATGGCAATTGAATGGCTTCTCAAATTTCTAAACAAACTTAGTTTTTAAAACACATTATTACAATTAGCTAATTGCCTTCCAGTAAAAAATGTCTAGAGTAATTAATAACCATTTCCTTAATTTATTATTTCATTTTATTAAGTAATTCGGTAATCAAACATAGGGCTAGCTTCATGTGCAACGTCGAGTAATACGTTGCGTTGGTGAGGGGGTATGTATCGCGGTGCTTTATAATTTTAAATAAAAATAGTATTCATGGATGCCTACCTCATCTTATAAATTATTTCGAGACGAATAATTGTACAGCAAAATTAAGGTTTTATGCTTAATAACAGTGCTCTAACTGCAATTCTTTATCGTTCGCCGCTAACAAAGTTGCTTATCCTCTTTCCGCCATGTTTTTTGAACTCTGCGCACTTCCGGGGCGCTTCACTGCTGTACAACACTATCGCTTCCACGGTGTGTTTGCGTGCAAAAAAAAGTGCATCGGAATTCTATGTGGGGTTCCCTTGTTAGTTCATTTGCAAAGTGCACACAGCAATAAGATGTCAATAATCAATAGAAATCGCCGATAAATATTTAAATAATGAGATTGATAGATTTCTTTTGACCAGGGGTGTTAAGGTTTTAATTGACACCAAATAAGAGAACACATTTACACATTAAAAATTTTGGCTATATTAATTGATTTTATCTGATCTTTCCAATGCTTTTTTTATTTTTTTGATTGGAGTGAAAATAAACAAGTTCTAGTCTAAAACAGCTTTGATTTAATACTATTGGCCGCCACTGTATTAGCCAAACTACCCGATTTTCTTCCCCCCCCCCCCCCCTCACCTTGTTTAAGTTCTAGATCCGCCACTGTGATTTGTGCACATGTTA
Source organism: Rhysida immarginata (assembly GCA_023313115.1). Taxonomy (NCBI): domain Eukaryota; kingdom Metazoa; phylum Arthropoda; class Chilopoda; order Scolopendromorpha; family Scolopendridae; genus Rhysida; species Rhysida immarginata. The sequence continues at coordinate 153,617 of JAHWFO010113124.1, read as the reverse complement.
AAGTAATTTTGTATTAAAATTTTCGTAAAGGCTTTTTTGCATTAGTATTAACAATAAATTCAAGATCTGCTGAATTAAGCTCAAATTTCTCAATTTAAAAATGTAATAAAAAATTTTTAAATGTAAATGAAAATGTAACAAAAAAAAGAAAAATAAAATAAAAATGTAATAAAAATTTATTAATACATGAACGTCGAAATTGGGGAGCATTTTTGGGGTATTTATTATAAAAGGAGGGGAATGAAACTTAATTCATTCAAAAGGTACTGTACCATAGAAGCGCAGAAGAAAAAAAAACAAGTCTCTGCGACCACAGTTAGCCGAGATATTAATTAAAAACGTATACTGATAGGATGCTAATAGATACCGATAGATTGCGCCCTATGCCCTTCAGTAAGAATTCAATTCAATTCACATGAGATTCGTCGATTCAGATTCAGTGTTTATATTTCAATCTTTGAAAGTAAATGTCACACAGGTCAAAATTGATAATACAGTGAAACCTCTTTAAGCCGACCAGCAATGGTTCCACGTAATAGTGGTCGTTTGGAGAGGTGGTCTTCTTAAAGAATTAGGGGGGGGGGGGTAAGCGTAATTTATAAAGTTTCATTGTCTCAATTGTTTAACATTATAAGGATATAATCTGATGATATACAAAGCTTACTCTTTTGGTTTCATTTATTACTTTAGTGATTTGCATAATGGACTAAAGTTTTATTAATGAATTTGAATGAAATTTTCATAACTTTATGCAGTAATGTGGCTAATCAAAATAAACAATACGTGAAAACAAAATATTAATACCTAATACATGTATAATTACATAGCAATAAAAGTGATCCCAATTATTGGATCAAAAACTTCCCCTATTCTTTGTTGAAAAACTGCAACATTGAAGTTTATTTTTTTCTGCTCAACATTTTACGTACTATAACTTGTTGATATTCTTTTTTCACCTCTTCAAACAAATGCAGCAAGTTTTGACTTGGTCTTGTCAGCGATAAAAAACAGTTTTCTTTATGACATGGTGACAATAGCAGGCAAGAAATTGAAATGTGATGTGAAGAGTGAAAGTGATGTAAAGTGAGCCCAACACGTGCATTCTCAACTGCAATCACATGTTGAGCTCTTCCTAACTGCAAGATAAAGCAGCGGTGTGAGTGAAAGCCACTGATACACAAAGCAAAGAAACAGATTGAACAATGCTCAGTTTCCTACTCCTCCTTCAAAAAAATGAGCATACTCTTTAAATTAGAGGAAGTGGCATTATTAACGCTTCAATCCCAAGACCAACGACCACATTTCAGGCACCAATCATTGATGTTCCCTCTTTAAACCGACCAGTAAACATGGCAAAATCAAGTCATGGCAATCTTGACTCGATTTTGCCATGTCTACTGGTCGGTTTAAAGAGGGTACGTCGATGGTTGGTGCCTGAAATGGGTGGTCGTTGGTCGAGTAAAGAGGTGGTCGGCTTAAAGAGGGAAAAAATGAATTATACCTATGAGACATTAATTCCGTGCCAAGGAAAAGTGGTCGAGTTAAGAGGGGGTCGTGTTAAAGAGGTGGTCGAGAATAGAGGTTTCACTGTAATTATATTGTTGTTTTGAGAGATGAATTTCAATAGTATTCGTTTACACAATTGGTCGAATTTCGAACACAGGCGATACTAGTATTAATAAACCAAATCACTACTTAGCTCAACAATCTTTTTTATTAGATAAAAAAATGGGAAATTTTATAACTGATTCTTATAACACTGCTATTTTAATTACCACTTTTCTTATTATATCAGGTCATTGCATATCAAATGTCGGATTGCAGAGGTCATCTTTAATGGCCCTCTAGAAAGGACACCTTCACACGTGCTATTCGAAATAACATCCATTGCAATTCAAACGTTGTTGCCAACGTTTGGCAGCTTCTCGAGCACTCTACGATGGAATCCATGGTCACGGGACTTGATAAACTCTCGGAATGCGTTTTTGACGTCTGCTTGGGTTAGGAATGTTTTCCTCCGGAGAAAATTGTCCAGGCTCTGGAAAAGATGGTAGTTGGTAGGGGAGAGGTCCGGAGAGTATGGGGGGGGGGGGGGTGGAAGCACCTCGTAGCGCAGAGCCTGTAGCACCTGCACGGTCGTTCGTGCAACGTGCGGATGCGCGTTGTCGTGGAGCAGAAGGACGCTTTTGCGATGCACAAGTGCAGGTTGTTGTTAACAGTTTTGTGTGCATACGACAGTAGGTCGCACTGGTGATCGTCTCTCCCTGCTGCAGGAAGCTGTAACGCACTACACCACGGATGTTCCACCAAACGGTTCATGTGGGATTCATTTGTCCTGCTTTTTCACCTTGCCGATTGTCCTAAGGTGTCTACTGACAGTCGACGCTGATACAGCATGATCCCCTGCAAGGTCCCGAACAGTTTTTGACGTGTCTTCTTCCACAGATCGCTTCAGATCACCGTCATTCAGTATATTGGGCTGTCTGCAGCGTGGCTCATTTGCCAGGTCTGTCACTCCCGTCCGGAATTTTCGGAACCAACATTGGACAGTACATTCGTTTATGGTGCCTACACAGAATACCTTATTGATGTTTCTTGAGGCGTTGGATGCAGTGCGATCCAACCTGAACTCGTAATGCATTATCACACGTAATTCGTATGAAGTCATGACTATCTTCGCTTGGATTCAAACGCTATTAAATATCATCGCAGACATGAAAATTTCAGATAGCTGATAGGTTTATTTCTGGGAATATACCACTTTGTTATGGGTACTTGCTACTAAACGTGGAAACCATGCTGAAGCGCGAAATCCATCTCGAAATCAGACATTTGAAATGCAACGTCCTGATATTATTTGTTAACAATAATGCTGTAACAATGTTGATTATATTAATTTTCTAACTTTTACTGTTTCTTCTGACGAGATTGTCAGTTATTACTTTCAATAAATACCTGATGAAGGTCCTTTTTTATAAAGACCGAAAGGCCTTGCATTTTTTTAAAAATAGTGATGTACCTTTATTATCTTTATATCTATGAATCTTATTTTGTAATATTTTGTTGCCTCCAAGGGCAGGGCCGTACGCAGAAGGGGCTACAGGCGCTACAAGAACAATGGCTATTAATTATTATTATATTATCGGTATTATTAATTTTTGTTATTTGTTAATTATTTTATATTATTATTTTTATATCTTTATTTTTGTTTATTACAGTTTAAGTTTAATTATCACTTATTTTTATTCTCCTTGTGTATTAGAGGTATTCCATTACACAGTTATTACTTAATTTTTATTCATAGATAAGCACGTTTACTCTACTTACTCTACTGAATTCAGTCCCAGAGCATGCATTCACAATCACCGTAATTAACACATGTATTGTTTTGCAGTTACATCTGTTCTACTTTTTGTATTTTTTTGCCAATACTTTATTTACAACTCTCATTTTTAGGTGAATGAAAATGGTTTTAGTATGTTTTTTTTTTAAGATCAATTGTTCTAGTTGCAATTAATTCCTCAGATAATGATGACTAATATTAACTTATACATGCTAAAATATATTTTTTTTTTATAGTTGATAAGATATAATACTTATTTATTTATTTATTTATTTATTTATTTATTTATTTATTTATTTATAAAGAACTCCTTTACGACGTACCCACCAAGCAGTGGAACTTGCAGAAAGGCTGTGTAGAGATATTCTCTTTCCGAGTTTCATCAATATTAAAAGTCCTCTAATAAGTTTTTTTGAAAGACTTATTGAATGTGAACATTGCAAAATTGATAAAGATTCATCTAAAACTGTTCCAACGAATATGATAAAAACATGTCTTGAATCATCAAATACTCTTTCACAAGATGATGGAAAAACTCTTGAAACATCATTATATGCCAATAATGAGCCTAAAAATTGTGCAGAAATATCTTCCCATCCTGAGAGAAGACGGCGAAAATCTGTTGTGGAACGTCTGTTTCTTCCAAATGTGTCTGTAGATCTCCAGAAAAAATCAAGTCGTCTCCAAGAAAACTCTTATCTTTTAAATGGCTTTAATCATCCTATTGATCAACAACAATGCAAAATGGATGGTTCATTGAGCATTAACTTTGATCAAACATTTCAACAAGATGGAGTGTTAGAACAAAACGCCAGATGGAACACTATAAATAATGTGATTTCTTCCCCTAACAAACAGAAGAATGGACCAATTAATGCTTTCAACTTTAACTCTACAAGGGAATGGATTAAGGAACCAGTGTTTTTAAGTAATGTTAACTATCTTTCAACAAGAGAACGTAAGTCCACTTGGAAAGCAAATTTGAAAGGATCAAAATTAACTTTCTGCAGGTGTGCCTGCCATAAATCTGATAAATCAAAACATTTAGAAAATCAACATCAAGATTTAGAATGGAAGTATGATTTAAACGAGAGACAGAGAACTGCTATTCGTTATATTTTATCAGGAACTATTCGACCATTGCCTTATATCATTTATGGACCTCCAGGTAAATTTTTTTTTTTTTTTTTTTTTAATTTCTCTTTTTCACAATTTGTATATTTTTTAACTATTAAAACAAATTTTTCTCGTGTTAAAAGTGAAATATTCTGAATTTTTTTTTATAGGGTGTGACTAAATATACATACGAGGGTCAGTCAAATGAAAATCGGAAATATTTTTTTACAGCTACTTTATTACAGACAGAGTTGGAACAAGTAAACATGTAGTCCCTCTGCTTTTCGATGCATTTCCGCCACCGAGTCAGGAGGGCATGGATACCTAGGGGGGAAAAAATCTTTTGGCTGTGCGTGTAGCCACTCATGCCATGCACCGCCTGTTTCACCTCCATGTTGGCCGCGAACTTGTGGCCACCTAAGAAGCCCTTTAGTGAGCCAAAGATGTGGAAGTCTGAAGGCGCGAGATCAGGAGAGTAAGGAGGATAGGGGAGGCACTCAAACACAAGTCCTGGATAGTCACCACGGTTGCACGAGCCCTATGAGGTATTGTCATGCTGGATGAGAACGCCTGTTGAGAGGAGTCTGCGGCGCTTGGTGCGTATAGTAGATTTCAGAATGTCACGCACCAATTCACTATAGGTGGCACTGGTCACAGTCTTGCCCTTATCCATGTAATTTTCCACTATGGGACCCTTGTGGTCCCAGAACAAAATCAGCATCACCTTTCCTGCGGATGGCTGGCTGCGGAACTTTTTCGGCTTTTTCGTTCGCCAAAATTGTTGTGCTGCTGCTGAATTTCTTACATCATTTGTACATCTGAGTCGCAATACACATGCAGTACTATACTATGCCAACATGTGTCGATGGATTTCTATTGGTTTCGTGCCTTCACTGTGTAGGAAATGGATCACTCCCCGCTGCTCTTCTTTGGTGCATTCCAACAGAGGGGGCACCATATTGGAAAAGCCCGTATGGTGCCACTGGGTCACGTGGGACCAACGCCAATTGATGGCGGGAGAGTCCACGCGGATGCGTACCAGGGGTCTGATCGCAATGGGAGCGGTTTTCGATTTTCTGCAGCAGTTTTCCGGTTTTCATTTGACTCGGCCTCGTATTATTGCTAAAAGCTCTGATTACTGTATTTGAATATTAGTCCAGGGCCTTACTAGTGGATTTAGTAAAAATAAGAAAAATACAATGATAAATAATTTATATATTCTTGAAGAAATTCATAATGGATACTTGTATTGCTGAATATAAATAAAATCCAAATAAAGAAATAAAATCTAACCGAAACCTGGACAAAATCCCCCTTAGATGTACCTGCCGTGCCCCCCCCCCCTTTAGCCAATTGAATCTGTCCACCGTCCAAACAGAAAAGGAGGGGGCATCACAACTTACATTTCTAATTCCTTCCACTATACCCTCATCACTGCTTATACAGCTTACACTGATGATTTTGAAATACTAACAATTCTAGTTAATAATAGATTTTACATTGTCACCATGTAATACCCACCCTCTGGACAGTTCCCACTTTTCTCCACATTTTTCTCCTCCATGCTCCTTGATTTCAGTCTATCCCTTTAAAAAATTTTAATTATAGGAGATTTCAACCTCAATTTCTCTTTGCCCTCTCCGAACTTCAATACTTGACATAACATCTAGAAGCGGTCTATTCCCTCTGATTTTCACCTACACACATTTCTCTGATTCATATAACTCTTCTCCCTTGTCGATCAGTCTTTCTTAGCTTCAACTGACAATTTATACAGTGGCTTTTTGGACTACCAAATATCAGACCATTTTCCCATATATACTATCCAATCTCTCATAACAAAACCCTACCTCAACACCAATCCCCAAAAAACCTGCCTTGTTACCTCACGCAGGTCGGTAGTCTTTACCACCTTTCCAGAACAAACCATCTGGTCCACCCTGTTCAACCCAGATAATGAAATCAATGCTCCTTTCGATAGGTTTCTTTCCCAAACTTACTGGGCCTTAACCGATACTTTCTCTATCACCTAAACCCAAGACTCCCTTCCTTAAACCCTGGATATCCCCCTACTTAAGGCCGGTTCACATCCGCCGTCTGCGAAAACACGACGTCTCTTAAAAACGCACCAAAATCGCCTCGCCTGAAAGTCGGGACGCGAGAAAATCGGAGGTAGTTCACAATTAACTTTCTTTTGGGCGATTGTCATGCGTCCTTATTTGTGAATGGCTGAAGAATGAATCAATCATGCAGACGACAAGTTGCTATATTGTTTTTTTTTTTTTTCGACATTATTAAAGAGTAAAAATTGAAATGTGCAACTATAAATTGACTCCGCTCTCTGATTAGTGGGGAACACAATTAGGTTTAGCTTCTTTCCTTTTATGAATGCAAGATTATAAAAATAAACGTTTAAGCTTTCGGAGCAGTAATTTTCTAAATACAGTTTGATACAATTATTATAATTTTAAATTTATAAGTGTTAAAAATTTAAAAAAAATTTATTAGCACTTGCATTCTTGGACTATACATAAATTTAGATTAAATAAAATATGTGAATTCTGGGGAGGGAGGGAGGCTGAAGGGGGTTGGCTCAATTCTTCTAACAGCATTAGTCGGCAAGGTGGTCAATTTCGGGGGCTGCAGCTCTTTCCCCCCCCCCCCCCCCCCGCTTCCTTCCTGGGTACGGCCATGTAATAAATCAGAAACTATCTGTTTAAGTTTAAAAGATTCAGCATTTTTTATAAGTTTTTCATTCAAAATTAGAGATTAAAAAAAAAGATTTAGTATTCTTCGATTTTCCTGTTGATCTAATCAGCATAGACCAATCGGTGCTGGGTCAGCGTTTTTTATTAGCAGGTTCCTTTTGTGGTTAGCTCTGATTGCACTTAATTAGCAAAAAATATGTTCTTCAAGCTTGATGAACAAGGTGGACATGAAAAAAAAATTTACAATTCATTTAATTAATAATTTCGCATTTAAACCAAACCTTTTTATTATTACATTACCGTATTTGCAATAATTATATACCTACTATTTAAATACAATCCCCCCCAAGTCGGCTAAAAAATTACTTAAGTGAGAGTTCATATTTTGGATTTAATGATTGTGCTAAAGGGAGGGAATATTCTTTTTGATATTTTTGAAAAAGAAGCACAGGGATGCAATTTGTCTCTATCTCATTATATCTCTAAAACACTGAAGTGAACTAGAGAGCACAGTTAATTAATTAATAAAAAGTGTGAAACACTTATGCTCTCTTATATACCGAGATATATTAAAAAATTAGTAGAAAAAATGGAAAATAATAAACATCCAAAAACTATTTTTAATCAAGTAAAAATTAGAAATTTCCAGAATAGCAAAATGTATTACGACTATATATGTTGTAAATAGTATATTTTTTCGCCAAAGGAGGGAGCAGCGACGTATAAGTTTTCTTAGCACGCCGTAATCATTAATTTGTGGCACTAGATAGGGAGCCAACGAAATAGAGTTTCCCTATCTAATACTTTAGGTTTTCCGTCTACCAATCAGAGAGCGGAATAAATTCTTAGTCTAGTCTTATTTCAACAAGTTAATGTATATGCTGAAATGCAATGGCGGACTGACGGGAGCATCGGTGATAGACTCGCTCGCTGTGCATTATGGGTCTCGCATCTGATTGGTGGCGTTTTTCAGAAATCGCCTGAAATTCCAACACAGTTGGAATTCAGAAAATGCCTGGGCGACGCCTGAAAAAACGCTGAGAGTTCAAAACGGTGAATGTGAATTGACCATGGTTTTTGAGACGAGCAAGAAACTCCTCCGATTCCAAATCGCTGGTGATAAACGGCGGATGTGAACCGGCCTATACTCTCTTTAATAGCCCACAAAATGCTTTATACCGGAAATACAGATGCTCCCCAAATGCTCATAACAAATCCAGATTTAGCGTTTTTTCCAACCATACTTGTTCAACCATCAAACGAGCTAAATCCCATTACCATAGAATAACATAGAATGGACAGCTCAGCATTTCGATGGTAGTGACCTTGAAGTAGCGCTCCTAACGGATGGGTGGAATCTGCCGGCTGTTTAACCTGAATTTCTATGGAGCATGCTACGACTTTTTCTAGATTTTTAATTATTTCTCGGTCTGTAATTAACGAAACCGCCAAGATCACATGGAAGCTTGAAATGAATGACATGTAATCTATCGGCGTCAAGAAAAAAATTTTTTCTACGGAGGAAAAATAGATATTCACCTAATTAAATGCACTTGAATAACTTGCTTGGTAATCAGCTGACTGGCTGTTAAGTTTACAGCATACACCTAAATCATTTAAACTTTGCAAATGTATTAATATATTTTCCGCAATATAGTAATTTCACTTCAAACTAATCTAATTTCAACAACAGAATTAATTTGACTTACTTTAATTTGTTTTTATTGAAAAAGTGATTAGCAAAATAAGTGATAAAAGCCATTAGAATCAACTTTTAACTATATTATATACACTTAAAGATATACATTTAGATACACTGTATATTTTAATGATAAAATTACATTGAAGTAAATGATGTTGACAAAAATTAAGAAACTTAAGACTTCAACAAAATAATATAACAAAAAACAAAATTCATAGAAAACCGACAGTTGATTATAATTAATTTACATTTCATTTTAAACTCCATGGGAAACTAATTACTATTTATTTTAAATTCATAAAGGCCAAGAATTAAAATTTTCATGATATATATTTTTTTTACAATTTCCAAGCCGAATAAATTTTATTTTGAATTAAAAGTTATTTTAATAATTTTATGTTTTGGGTATTAAAAATATAACATTATTTAGCTGAGCACGGAGAAATTTCTTATAACAGGGTGTGATGTTGAAAATATCCTTAAGCGCCAATCTCCACTTGCAAAAAAAAAAAGAAAAAAAAGAAAAAAAAAAAAAATGGTAAACAAGGCAAATGAGCACAAGTTAGTCTTGGACATTTCTTAGCATTCTTCAAGCGTCTACATTTTTTTTACAACTAGGAGAATGGCGCTTAAGGATTTTTTTCAACATCTTTGTCCTGTTACAAGATATTTCTTATGCTCAACTAAGCAGCGTTTTATTTTTCAGCCTCAAAACATATGAAGTTATTCAATTCCTCATGGTTGATACAATTCTGTGGGTTGATACAATAGCGATTGTTAATAGGAGCTTGAAATAAATATTTAAAAAATCTAGTTGATTAAGGAGTTATTAAACCAGCATACAAGATAAAAGTAAAAAAAAATAAAAAAAATAAACTCAATTATTTCTGCGTCAGAGTAATGAAAAGTGTTTTGCAGATTTTATTAATCCACCAGGTAAACGTTAAAGTTTTTAATTTTCATTAAGAACTTTGCTTAATTAATCGAAGAAAGTGGCTTTATTTCAATTTTGAAAATAAGCAAAATGTAAGTTTAAAATTCTTTTATTTTCATGGTACACCGATAACAATCCCGATCAGTTTCTTTAATAATGTGAGGGTTTAAAAGATAACTTTTCATTTTTCATTTAATGTAATGAACATAAGAAACTGACAATTTTTTTTAGTTATACAAGTAAACAAACATCACGAGTAAAAGTTTTCATTTTCTTTATAAATATGCAAAAATTCTGAATACGCTTTCATAAAAGATATATTAAATCAAAAATTAACTTTTTATTTAATAATATCTAAGAAACAGGTCAGTTTGAAAGTTTTAATAGATAAGCAAACACGTTTTTATTTTCATTGTATACATGAAACAAATTCATATACAGACTTAAAATTAACTTTTTTATTTATTGAAATTAAACTGAAGAATGAAAAATAAATTTAATAATGAAATATAATGAAATAATTATTCGTTAAATATATATATAAGTCCCTATTTCCCAATGCTATTCCTATGCTAAGCAAACCCACGATTCCACTAAGTAAGTTACTCGAATGCATTTAATTAGGCGAATATCTATTTTTCCGCTGTAGAAAAAATTTTTATTCTTGATGCCGATAGATTACATGTCATTCATTTCAAGCTTCCATGTGATCTTGGTGGTTTCCTTTAATTACAGACCGAGAAATAATTAAAAATCTAGAAAAAGTCATAGCATGCTCCATAGAAACGCAGGTTAAACAGCCGGCAGATTCCACCCATGCGTCGGAGGGCGCCACCGTCTGCTCACTACCATCGTTTAACATGGGAAACGGCAAAGCTGTCCATTCTATGTTATTCTATGCCATTACTTTGCCCACTTCTTCAAAACATCACTAATGATAGCTTCAAATGGAAAAACTTAAACCACTTCATCCATGGATCCTGCCTCGCCAACAACCCCATTTTCCGGCCCTTCCTCCCTAGACGTCTCTCAACTTACCAATTTATTTGTCATACTTCTTCCACCAACCTCTCCCAACCTCCCATACTCAACAATCCCATCATCCATTTCCCGCCCCTACTAACCCGGCTTTATTCTTTATTCCCCCTGCCTCTCCAGAAGAACTAATCTCTACCATAAATAGTCTTAAACCCTCCAATAGCCCAGACACCCTCGGGATTAGCTCTAATGTCATCATCCAAGCAAATTCTGGATTCACCCTCCCCTTCACAATCCTTTTTAATATATCCTTAGCTCAAGGCAGCTTCCCCTCCCAGCTGCATTCTGCAAAAATCATCCCAATCTTCAAAAAAGACGACACCACATTTGTCTCAAACTACTGCTCTATCTCTATCCTCCCCTCATTTGCAAAAATATTCGAGTGCCTCTTCTATTCCCATTTGTCTTCCTACATATTCTCTAAGAATCTTCTTTCCCCATCCCAACATGGATTCATACCAAAAAGAAGCACCTCTACTGCTTGCTAAGAACTTACAGAATTTATCATAACCAATATGTCCAATAACCTCTTAGGGCCGGTCCTACCAAGCTTGGATAAATCCTCAGAATAAGTACTGGAATAAAGCACCGATAGTCAAAACTGTGTTCTACCATCCTCAGATAGACACCGGAATAAACCACAGGTATCTTGATAAAGTTATACGGTCCTCTACAGGTCGGATAGCCACTTATTCCTCGTATAGTGAACCGTTTCGCTCAAATTTACGAGCGTAAATGGCGGTACTTCCGCTTCGATTTGAAAATGCCTTCAAAACATAGTATTTCATGTTATATAATTACCATTTTAAACTACGACTGTAGGAATAAGTATTAGGGTGCAAGTGAACAGCAGATTAGATCTAGATTACCTGTCTGTATTTAATTTTCAATGATCGACAACATAGCCCCCAAAAGGAGAAACGGAACCTAACCAGTCAGCATTCTCCATCTGCATTTGTTTTTCGCGTTTGTTTTTTCTGCTGTGCTGCATTTCAACACCAACACTGACTGGAATACTTTTCTTTTTTTTTTTTCACAGTAGAGGGCTTTCTCTTATCATTGTAGGCTATGCACTGACTGGTATGAATGCTTTATTTTTTCACACTAGAGGGAAGCACTAAATATTAACCTGACCAATCGGTGCGCTTTCAATACTTGTGCTTTATACCTTCGATAAAGTTTTCCGAGGAATAAAAAATGTTGGTAGAACGCAACTAAAGCGATATACCGGGTTTAAGTTTAAACCTTCGATAGCTATCTGAGGATTTATCCGAGGTTGGTAGAACTGGCCCTTAGTCAATAACCTATGTACCGACTATTCAAAAGCTGTCCCTAATTTACAATGTTTGCGGTCGATGTTCATAGTCATCCTGTAACCTCTCCTGATATTAATAACATTTAAATAAATACATAAATAAATAAAGCAATACATTTATGAAGAAGACTCTTTTCAGAATATTTCCATCATCACTGGAAAATGAAAAAAAAAAAAAGACATGAAGGCAAAGAGGTCTAAATCATGTAACATAGGAGTGACGACATGTAAAGGGAACTACTTTCTAAAGAGGTCATTTTAATCACGTGAGTTTCTCTCCGCTTTAGGGAAACTGATATAAAACATTATGTGGAATCATTGTTTAAATGGTGGAAAAACGAAGTCGTAAATGATAGTTAGTAACAGCATTGTCTAATTGGATTTAATTACTTAGCAAAAGTTGGGGGATGATAAATTTTTGTTTAAAAATTTCATTGTCTTCAACTAAATACAGTAGTACCAGTTTAATAAAATATTCTGCATAATACGAGCTTTTTTCTTAACTTTAAGTACATTTCCATACAATCTATCTCGTTAAATATGATCATTTCCTGCATGTTGCGCTCCTTCTTGCCACCATGTTTATGCCATGGCAATGCCAGTGTCGCAGGCAGAGTGCATTTCCATGTTCACACCTCGTATATGCCGTCTTTAGGTTTTTGTTCTAATTCATTTATCCATCATTCCTCATCAAAAATATCCAAAATTAAATGTAAAAATACCCTCACTAGATGTTTATTTCAAGTAGATTGTCATATATTTATGTTTATAACGATAAGGTATGTGACTAAAGCATAATGGACAGAGTATAGAATAATAAAAAATATGATAGATTACTATGCGTTTTGCATATTTCAAGTTCTTCTTACCTGAGGCGTTTTCCTCTTTAATACATTATTTTCGTAAAATCCCTTTAAAATCTTAAGTGGGTACTACTGTAAATTTTTCTACAATCTTTGGAGCATACAAGAGTTTCATAATTTTGTTAACTGGTTCCAAATTGATATCGGTTTTGATATAGATGAAAAGCAAATACAGATTTTTCATCAAAGTTTATAAAGCATTTTTTACACTTTTGCAACTGCCTTTAAATTGACATTTGGTTTCCTAAGTAATACATAACACAATTCTTTTTACTGTAATTTCTAAACACTGCTTTTTTCATAAACACTTGTAATATCCGTTTTAGACAGAGTGAAGAAACAAGCAGAGTTTATTATTCTTGGGGCAAAAGGCTATACTTGAATCTAGATTATGGAAAACTTTAAACTTTTCCAGATTCATAAAGTCAGCTATCCTATCAAGCCTATAGTCAATTTCATTCTTGGCACTATTTTACGAAGTATAGTCAATAAATAACAAGGCAGAGGATATTGCACCTAAACTATGGTATTCATCAACATGGAGATATGTGTGAAATGTAGTTGCTTGTGTGACAAAAATGATTTACGTATGTTTCTCTCACTAGATGGGCTATATGTCTGACAAGAAACGAGCAACAGATGGTAACCAAGCAGCAGTCATGTTCATTCATTTTGTTTCTGTGTGACGACCCGAGCCCCATTAAATGATGGAAAAACTTTTTAATAGAATTTTTAATAATTTGGAATGAGTGCCTAATGGTTTTAATTGGAAGCCTAATTATCGGTAGCTCTGATTCACCTTCCAACCGGTGTTAACTCGGTTAGGACGAATGGTGGGCCGTGCTTAGGTGAAGGATTCAAGGTCCCTTCTCCTAGGTCTTATTATGATATTAAGATAGAGGGTGGATAAATGAATAATAGGTGGATAAATATAAACTTATTCTTTAAACTTTGGTTTCAGGGAAAGGCGGCTTAATCTTTACGTTTAACTCCAAAACGTCTCTTATATTTATTACATTACCTCAATTCCCTTCTATTAACTTAAATTAATTATAGCAGTTATCATAATTATTAATACTAATCTTTAGATGAAATAACTCGCTAGTAAACTGAATACGAGTATACTATAATCTTGATTTTATTACAATGTTAATTAACTCTCTCACAACATAAAGCTTTATCTTTCAAAGTATTGAGAAATTTATCTATTATTTACTAAAGTATAATACTTATTCAACTAGTCAATTATAAACTTGTCTCAGAAGTGGTGACCAGAATTTGAACATTTATTTTTCATCTGATGACATTTATGATAAATGTTAAAACATTTTACATTCAAAAATTGACAAAGAATTCACATTTTTTTGAAATTTCCATCACTTTTACATCAACAAAGGCAGTGCGATCTGAAGCGTTTCGAAAAGAAGTTTCGAAAACAAAATAGCAATGACCATTCTGAAGTGCATGGCTACTTCTATAAATTCACTCGCGATCGTTCATGCAATGAACTTTATGGTTAACATGAACACTGCCTCTAAAATCGAAAGCACAATCGTCATCATTTACTACGTTTAAAAATTCTACCATTGAACGCTCGCAATCAACAAGTTCGATTCTCAATTTCGTGTTAAGTTTCGATTTCAAAAATGGCTGCCAGCGACCGTGAATTTCTACAGAGTTTTCTTTGTCATGTGGACTTAAAATTAAAGTTGGAAAATGAAATAAAGTTTCATCAGGCAAGGCTTTTCGAGGATACTGGGTGAAATTAAAAGCACACTTGGATATAGCTCAGAAAAAAAGAAAAAAAGGGACACTGTCTAGCAGCAACAGATCGATCATTTATCAAGTCGAACTCTATAACTTTTATTTTCATGTTAATTCTTCATTACTTTTCGTATTTTTTTTGAATGGCTTGCAACGTTTTTGGAATATCTTTGAATTTCTAAAAATAAAGAGTTCTTGATCTTATGTATACTTGGCCTACTTATTTGACTGTACATGAGGAGGGGGGGGGGTCACTCGAGCTCTCCTGGATCTAACATGAAAGTTAATGAAGAATTGAATTTGATCCTTATTATATTAATTTTTAAAATATTCTAAGTTAGTTTTGGCTTTAAATTTAAGAATACCTATTCACTAAAACCAAAAATTTCTTCGAGTTATCCGGGCTTTAATAAAAAATTTGTTTGAGTTAACGAGTGAAATTTCTATTATTTAAATGCTCTGGGGGGTGGTACTTAGAATATTGTTCGAGTTAACCGGGAATTTGAGTTATCAGAGTTCGAGTTATTCGGGTTCGACTGTATTAATATCTTACATGGGATTTTATTATCTAAACATAGGTTAAATCTAAAGTTAATAACCTATTTTACAAAGAAAATTGTTCATACATATAGTATTAGCCAAATAATTTAACCAAATATGATAGTTTATTCATCAGATTAACTGAACTGGCGATTTGGCGAACGGACTGCGAGGACACTGCATATAACTTTGAAAAATATTGTAAGGTTTGCCAATAAGCAAATGAACATGGAAAAAAAGACTATCATTTAAAAAAATTGTCAAAGTTGAAATTTGCTTAAATGGCCATTCACTGGTCCAATTATCTTATAACAATGAATTATTAGTACAATAAAATAGACAATCAAATTACAAAAGCGGACTTTAAATAAAAAAAACAATTGTAAACAATTAAGTACAATAAGAAATGTGGACTGTAATTATACGAAGACTGAAACACCTAAAACAAACAGTGCATTGATCCCAGGGCCGTACCCGGAATTTTATTTCGGGGGGGGGGGGGGGGGATCCACTCAAAACCCCCATCACACAAAACCCGCTGATAAAAAAACTCCAGGCACAAAACCCCCAGTCTTAAAGTGCAAAGGAGGGGGAAAACCCCCAGAGTAAAAGCACGTTAGACATAACCCGCATATGAAAAAATTTTATGTCCCAGGGACAAATCATTTTTTTTTATAATATGTAGATCATTTTCATTCAGTGTTTTCCTCTTTTCATAATGTAAAACAACAATAATAATAATATATGTGGCAAAATTAAAAGAGGCCTTACAGTACAACATTTTACAGTCAATTCTCGTTAATACGAAATCGTGGGGACCAAGAAATTTTTTCGTATTATTCATATTTCGTATAAACCAACATTACTAAAAGTGTTATGAAATAAGCACGGAAATAGAGTACTTCAAGTTAGAAATAATTTTTATTCATCTCTCCTAAAAAAATCTGTAATAACAGTTTGTTTTCACGCTAAAACAATTTTTTTTTCTAAATCACTATTGACTTTACAATACCGGATGGTCATAAATTATTGAGTGCATTTTGACAGTGAATATTTTATTAACCAAGAAATGTACCCACTTCTTGTGAACATCATTGAAAAGTACAACTCAAACAGTTTGTCAGGTGTCACTATCACTACCAGGCGGCAGCACTGTTTGGCGTAGGAACACAAAACGCGAAAATGGCGACCGTGCAGCAGAAAGCAATGTGCGTTCTTTGGTTTCATGAGCAGAAATCCGTGATAGCAGTTCAACGGCAATTCCGCTTGGAATATGGACAACCTGCTCCTGGAAAGGATTCCATAAAGCGGTGGTATCAGCAGTTTAAGGACACTGGAAGCGTAGCCCACAAGAAAGGTGCTGGTAGGCCTACCGTCGGTGAGGAAGTCATTGAGAAGGTGCGAGGTGCGTTCCAACGGAGCCCTACGAAGTCAACTCGGCGCGCCAGCTTGGAATTGCGAGTCCCACGATCTACGGTGATGAAAGTGATGTATAAGCGTTTGAAATTGCATGCCTACAAAGTTCAGATTGTTCAGGAACTAAAGCCCGACGATAAACCGCAACGGTTTGCATTCGCGGAGCTCATTCTGCACAAAATTGATGTGGACAACACGTTCTTGGATAAAGTGGCTTTCTCAGATGAGTCAACATTTCATGTTTCCGGGCGTGTGAACAGACACAACTGTCGCATTTGGGGATCAGAGAACCCTCATGAAGTCCGTGAACATGTTAGAGACAGTCCAAAGGTCAATGTGTGGTGCGCGTTGACTGTCAATGAAGTGATTGGACCATTCTTCTTCACAGAGCAGTCGGTGAATAGCATCACGTACCTTGACATGCTGCAATGTTATGCTATACCGCAGCTTGAACAACGACAACCAGATGTTATTTTTCAACAGGATGGTGCACCGCCACACTGGGGAACGATTGTGCGGCGATACCTGGATGAACAATTTTCTGGTCGTTGGATTGGCCGCGGGGGGCCGATTTCATGGCCTCCGCGATCTCCTGACATCACACAACTCGATTTTTTCTTGTGGGGATATATAAAGGACCGCGTGTACTCCAGCAAAGTGCGTGATCTTGATGAATTGAAGGAAAGGATTGTGGCCGTCATTGCAACAGTGACACCTGAAATGCTGCGGAATACATGGCGTGAAATCGAATATCGAATGGATATTCTGCGAGTCACTGCAGGAGCACACGTGGAAGTGCTGTAACTTCGGAATATTACGGAAAAAAACTGTTTGAGTTGTACTTTTCAATGATGTTCACAAGAAGTGTGTACATTTCTTGGTTAATAAAATATTCACTGTCAAAATGTGCTTAATAATTTATGACCACCGTGTATAATGTAAATAAGTCTTCAGGAACATCCTGACTGTACAATATATAAGATTTAATTTCCTCCATCAATTCTAACATTCTCTGATTTGATGGAGCAGATTGAATTTAAATGATAAGATTTCTCGGGTAGAAGATTATAAAATAGGGCGGTTTCGTCAGCGTTGTTTCGTCACTAGAGCACGCGAAATTTTCAATGTTCTGCTGGTTTGCAAACTGGTTAGCTTTTTCTTTTAGAATATCGCCGCTAATGGGAATATTCTTTTGTCGAGCCTAAAACAAATACAGCGTACAGTACATTATAGAAAAAAAGCTTACAGTAATTTCTACAGCACTGTATTGTACATGTATACCGGAATAGAAAAAACGTTAACTTGCTTGTTTAAACCGTGTTAAAAGTACCGTTTCCATGTCTTCGTGTGCTGCTTTTCACATTCGTTTTATTCTTTTCGCACTCATTTCAGCCTGTTGTCTTATCTTTTCCGAGTTTTTAAGTATCGTTGATAATGTTGACAGTGGAATGTCAAAGTCTTTAGCAATATCTTTAGGAATGCTACCCTTTTATAGCATTTGGTTTTTCCACTGCATTCAGAATTTGTAACTTAAGATCTAATGAAAGATCCTTTCGTTTCCTTTTGCTTGAAGCTGACATTGAATAAAATTCCTGACGGTAATAAAATTAGATAACTGCATTGTAGCGATGAGAAAATTGATTTTGAAACGATGCCGATATTGCACTTGTTTAAATAAAGATTTGAGCGCCATGTGACAGGATTTCAGATCTGAATAGCTGAACCAATCAGATTTCCCGTTAGTTTGAAAGCACGTGATTCAGATTTCGCGAATCAGATCTCTCGTTAGTTTGAAAGCACGTGATTCGTTAGTTTGAAAAATTCGACTAAATAACCGATATTTTTTTTATCGAATAATCTACTAAAATTATCGAATAAAAAGTATCGACTGATTAAAAAAATTTCATTAAAAGTATCGACTGATTTCATTTATTCGAATAATTCAGAAGCAATCACATATGAAATGACTTTGAAAATTATTTTTATTAACTTTACACATCGAAATCTGAAATTTTATCATTAAAATTGTTCCTAAAAGGACTATTTTTCAATAAAATTATGAAATTTTCCTTCGTATAAACCGTATTTTAATGAAAATATGTTCGTATAAAGCAGAAAATTTTACATAGTAATTGCTTTCTCGGGGACGGGCCACAAAATGTCTTCTTATTAACCGGAATTTCGTATTAACCAGTTTCGTATTAACGAGAATTGACTGTAGTTTAAAAAAAAAAACAACAAAAAAAACCCAACTAGTTTCGGCTTTATTCTGACTGTAAGGCCTCTTTTAATTTTGTAATTAAAAACAGTACAGAGAACAATATTCTCACATATATGTGGCAAAACTTTATTATTCCTCCAAAACTTATTATTCTCAACGTTGCAGAACTTGAGTTATTAACTTGTTGAACTTTGTGGCGGCATTTTTATTTCTGTTCATATCTCAGTTAGCGTTCAAATTCAGAACCACATTGTATTAAAAGAAAATGTTCATTCTGGTCACCTGTCATTCCTACAGCTATACACACTTTTTCAGAATCATCCTGTATAACTTTAAATATACA
The DNA here is from genome assembly GCA_023313115.1 of Rhysida immarginata. Taxonomy (NCBI): domain Eukaryota; kingdom Metazoa; phylum Arthropoda; class Chilopoda; order Scolopendromorpha; family Scolopendridae; genus Rhysida; species Rhysida immarginata. Next base: position 134,314 of record JAHWFO010113124.1, on the reverse strand, counting down.
TATAATGGGACCCATTTGCCCTAGAATCCCTTTAAAGTGGACAAAAATGAAAAATAAAATAATAATTAACAATTAACAAAATTAAATTTTGTTAATTATTATTTTATTTTCATTTTTATTTAATAACTATTAGTTATTGTATTCCAGGGTTTTTGTGTCTCGTCCTTTTCTCTTATAAATATCCGTTTAAAGTGGACACCAATACAATAAAATTGATCACACCATGAAAAATTAACAAACTATTACAATCAAACATAAAATAACAATTAAACATAGCTGAAACATAACTTAAAACCAAAAATCCAAGGAATTTATAAAAGGATAATAAAATTTTCCAGTTAAAATATTTTTAGCCTAAGTAAAAAAAAAAAATGTTTTTTTATTATTATATTATTATAATAATCTTGCGATTATTCACGATTACCGTAATTTACGGTAATAACGCCGCAGCGGTAGTTAGGCCGCACCCCCCCTCGCCCTTTATGATAGACAAGTAAAACGAATTGTCTATGATGTACAATCATGACAACAACGATTTCAGAAAACTGATACTGCTTTGAAGTGATGCAGTTGCATTCCGTCCTGATTAAAATCAAACAAAATTAGCGCATAATATACATTACAGTACCTTAATTTTCTTGTATATACAATGTACAGTTCATTATTTATTACATTTATTCGCTTTTCATTTGAATTCCCCACTGCCTGTTGCCATTTTATCACATCGAAACAAAGTTGTACTTCATGGATTGAGAAGGTACATTCGTATTTTTTTTTGCGCCGGAAATTCAAATGAAAAGTTGCATAATGAACTTCAAACGAAATTAGCACATAATATACATCACAGAACTTTAATTACTCTGTATTTACAATGTATAGTTCATTATATATTACAATATTTCACTTTTCATCTGAATTTCCCGTCGCCAATAAAATACGAATGTAAGTTTTCAAATATGAAGGCCAGCAAATATGTTGCAAAGTGGCATTCTGTTCATATTTCACTTTTCATTCCGATCCCACCTCGAAGTATGTTCCGAATGCGTTTATAGTTTTGTAATGAATCTGAAGGCACAAAACACGTCAGGATACACGTTTTTTTTTTTTAGGATAAATCTTCACTTTTAGGTGACGGCGACGCGCACTCGCTACGCTCCCACTACACAACGGCCAACTCTCGCAGCCAGCTTATGATTGGCGCGCACACATGCGGGTATAGTGAAAACGGGAAACAAAATTGGTCTTTAAGGAGAACAAGTTGCCTGTTAGCGTATTTCTTTTGTGTTGTTTAATTAAAATTTCTTATAGCTGGACATATGGTAGGGGCGAAGGAGCTGAAGATAAAAGCGAAGATTGTTTTACATTTTTTATTTTTTAAAGTTTTTTTCTCTTAGGTTTCGAATTTTCTTTAAAGTTTCGTTTGGTTTCTCATAGATTTTTGTGTTTTTAACGCTTATATTTTTTTTCATAAAAGAATAAATGCATTGAAATCGTAATAAATCCCCACCAGATTATAATATAGGAAAATAAATAATTACGCGTAAAACAAAGTTTGAAAGCATAACTAGTTTCTGTGGCAGTTAACTCTTATCAAGAACAGATGAAGGTACGCTCTTGCTCTTATTTACTGATCGGACCATGGAGCAATTAACCATGAGCTCCATGGATCGGACTTTTTATCTCGATACTCGGAGCGTATCGGCCGCCGCGGCATTACTGTCGGAGATCTTACATTTACGAACTATACTGTAATTAAAGTTCATGTATGTTATACGCTAATTTCGTTTGAAGTTCATAATATGACTTCATTTGAATTTCCCGTCGCCAAAAAAAAATACGAATGTAACTCAATATGAACAGAATGCCACTTTACCACATCAAACATGTTGTTGGCCTTCATATTTGAAAACTTACATTCGTATTTTATTGGCGACGAGAAATGCAGATGAAAAGTGAAATATTGTAATATATAATGAACTATACATTGTAAATACAGGGTAATTAAAGTTCTGTGATGTATATTATACGCTAATTTCGTCTGAAGTTCATTATGCAACTTTTCATTTGAATTTCCGGCGCCAAAAAAAATACGAATGTACCTTCTCAATCCATGAAATACAACTTTGTTTCGATGTGATAAAATGGCGACGGGCAGTGGGGAATTCAAATGAAAAGCGAATAAATGTAATAAATAATGAACTGTACATTGTATATACAGGAAAATAAAGGTACTGCAATGTATATTATGCGCTAATTTCGTTTGATTTTCATCAGGACGGAATGCAACTGCATCACTTAGAAGCAGTATCAGTTTTCTGAAATCGTTGTTGTCATGCTGTTTGGAAAAAAAAACGGTATTTAGGCTGCACAGGCATTTTGTACAACTTTTTTATTAGATAAACCGCGGTGTTACTACCATAAATTACTGTATATTTGCGATTGTTCAGAAAGTACATTAAATTTATTCATTAAATTAATCTTCGAAAACATTTTTTAAAAGACGCCCCCTCCCCTATTAAAAAAAAAAGAAAATCAGTAAAATTTCGGATAAGTCGATGAAAAAGATCTACGAATTATAAAAAAATGTTTTCATCTGTGGATTATGTCTCCTTCCGTGCTTTTACTCTGGGGTTTTTTCCCTCCCTTGCACTTTAAGGCTGGGGGTTTTTTACTGATGGGTTTTACACCTGGGGGTTTTGATAGACACTTGTTTGGCTGGCCCTATACTTCGAGCGGAGGGGATGGATCCTCAAGCAACAGAATAGTTGACAAAGTGGAAATTTGGAGGAGGAGGGGGAGGCTGTAGCCCCCCCCCCCCCTTCTCTGGGTACGGCCTTGATATTTCCGCAATTTTAAACATTTTATAAATTTCAATGTTCGTTAGTTAATGTGATTATTGATCTGGTGGCAACCATCTTGATGATCCAAGGTATTTAAAAACTAGAGGAAGGTAACATCTGCGAGGAAAATGAGAATAATGACATGTTATGATGTGTAATGAGACTTTCGAGATTAGTGAGATGATTTTCAGAAGTCTTCTTCTCCTCACTTTAATCTACCATATGTGACGTCAAATCCGCGTCACGTATGCGATATCTCGACGAGTTTTGAAACAGAAAAATCTCGAACTCCTCGATCGCCTCGTGTTTTGAAACACACCTGCAGCGTGACATGGGGGTGGGGGGGCTTTACATAAGTGTGACGTCACAATACACAGATTCAAAAATTCAATTTCTTTCATATTGAAATTCTTTTTTTTTATTATTTCACATTATTTTATTTTATTATTTTCCTTTCAAATGGAAAATGAGATATCTTTCTGACTCTATTGTGAAGCTATCGTTAGAAAGCTCATTGTTGTTCTCCACAACAGAAGTTTGCTCCTTCAACAAAGCTCCCTAAGATTTATAATGTCCCAGCCTTAAATTAATTAGGCAAAAACTGTGGAATGGAACAACTAAAAAGGGGGGAAACCTTTAATCCACAAAGAGAATTGCAATACCGAATACATATTTCGGCTACTATGTAGCCATCTTCAGCATTGAAAGACAAAAGTCAACTCAAGTTCAAAGTAAAACTTGACTTTTATCCCTCATCGCTGAAGATGGCTATTTAGTGGCTGAAATATGTATCCGGTATTTCAATTCTCTCTGTGAATTAGGTCAGCCTAAGGCGTGGATTCCACATGCGTAAAAACAACGGCAGAAATTACAAGGCAAAAAATGTTTTGACATCACTTCCTGCACTCTTCTTTCTGTCCGACAGAAAATTCTCTTATCTTTGTAGGCTATGACTCAATCCAACTCGTTTAAAAAAAAGTCACTTGGTCTTCACACACTTCTCTCCCTTTTGGTTTTTCAAATAAATTTAAGATAAGCCAACCTGTAAGAACAGCAGCTAAGATACAGCGGGGCTTGATGGCTATTTGCACAATAACTTACAGGAGCGGTATACAGCAGGGTTCACGCTTACTCGCAATTTACGCGTCAAATGGGCATTTTTGCTAAAAATTGACTCGTGAGTTTTTGACTTGTTAAATTTTGAATATCATCGGTCTGTCTTTCTCACCACATTTAGTAACCTCACTTTTGTTTAACCTCACATTTTGTCGTTGCGGTCTTGTTTAAATTTCTAATTAACAATAGCAACAATTATAGAGATTGTGGATGCATGTAAAAATATGGAAGTAAAAAAGAATTGAAAATTTGACTCGCAGTTTTCAGACTTGGGAGTCAAATTGACTCATAGATTTTTTGTCCTAGCGCGAACCCTGATGCAGAAAGTCAATGAAGATAAAATTGATAGAGTATCTGGAGATCTGTGGCACAATCTTGAACAATCAAGCCATGTTTTGTCCATTATCATTGTACAGAGCACATCATTTTCTCACAAATATTCGCTTCCGATAAAAACTGATGTAGTGTAATTCTGTTATCCTTTCACTAGAATAGTCACATGGCTCCACTCAATTTAGTTGAACATTGGTAAATTTTAGAGTAAACAAATTCAGGAATTTTTTTGCCAAATTTGACTGTGTAGGATGTAATTATTGAAAATGCAAAATGTAAATATATGGATGAGAACATGCTACCATAAAATCAATGTATGGTTCTCCACTTGTTTTGCAATGAAATCCAAAATATACACTGCTTTGCAATGAAATTGCCCCATCCACAAGGAGTTATCCAAATGAGCCAAAAGTAGGTATACAACAAGAGATACATCTGAACACTCCTATATTACGTTATGGAGCCAAGACGTGCACTCGTTTGTGCAGGGTGTCCTAATGGAAAGCGGCATCAGTAGGTTGTGGCACCACATCTAGCGGCGATGAATTGTTCCAGCCGCAGGTGTAGGTGATCATACAGGTGGCGAATATCATCTTGGGGTAAGTCTGCCCAGGTCTGGTGAACCAGCTGTGTCAGTTCATGGAGATTGCAGGGTGATCGTAAATGACGTCCCAGCACGTGCTCAATTGGCGATAGGTCTGAGGACCTCACGGGCTATGGCAGGTAATTGACATCATGCAGACATGCCATGCTCATGTTTGCCATGTGTGGTCTGGCATTATCCTGCTGAAAGACTGCGCCGGGTATGGTGTGCAGAAAGGACAACAATATGGGCTGCAGAGTCTATGATGTACCGTGCTGCTGTCGGGGTGCCTTGGATGGTGACTAAAGGCGTTCTGGTATCGTAGCCGATGGCACCCAAACCATGATCCTGGGTGTTGGTCCACGATGGCGATACTGGATGCATTGTTCATTGGCACGTTCCAGTGGTCTGCGCCACACACGTCCGCATCTGTTGTCGTTTTCCAAACAAAAGCGAGATTCATCGCTGAAGATCACCGGGCGCCATTCCATTCGCCAGCCCACTCGTTCACGACACCATTAAAGTCGTATCGCGCGGTGCTCAGGTGTCAAAGGAAGACACAACAATGGACGCCTGGCAGACATTGTTGCGGCTTGTAACTGGCATGCTATTGTTGCTATTGACACTGGAGCAGTACCGGGAATAGTGACGTTGTCGCGCAGTTGCCGCAGGGTGATGGTTCTGTCCGCCAGCGCTGTTTGCAGTATCCGCCTATCGGTACGAGCTGACGTGCTTCTCCGGGGCGCAAAACCTGGTTTTCTGGCATATGCATGCCTTCCTCTCGCCATTGCCTCCAACATCGGCCTACCGTCCATGCATCCCGCGACACATGGACAGCAATCTGTCTAGTTGATCATCCAGCCTCGGAGAGGCCAATAATTCGACTTCGTTCAAAGTCCATTAATTGCGTGAATGGTTGTCGTTGTTGTCGCAGCATTGAGACTGTTGTGTGGATTACAGTACTGTACGTTCACGAGGCAGTTGCTTCCTCCCTACTGCATGGAACATCTCGCACAAGTGTCAACTGATGAGCCTATACAGGCACCCGGACACCCTGTATCAACACAAATGGTCATGTACCATGAGTATGCATCTAATCGTTTACTAGTCGGAGGTAGACCCCCCCCCACTAAATGTGGATAAGATCGAATAACTCTTTGTTGGTGGAGCAATTTCATTGCAAAGCAGTGTATATTTATGTAATTAATTTATTATTTATAATAATATGTAAAGGCGTTTTTTAAATAGGGGAGGAGGATGGGGAAGGTTATTGGGAAGAAGGAGGAGAATATTCCACTAAGATAAACTCTTCTTCACTAGAAGCGCCACCTACAGAAAGCAAGGGTTAACCGAGAAGCTGCCTCATGTTATCTCCTCCTCACTTGTTATGCGAAACGTCGCACGTTAAGGAAAACAATTTGTTTTGCTCGTAATGCGAATCACTCGTTATGCGAGGTTCCACTGTAAAGGGTGTCAAATAAGTTCATGACTTCAGCAATGGAGGACACGCATCGAAGTGTGTTTTCAAAACAATGGTAGTCATGTAGAGCATATTATATAAACCAATGTGGTTTTTATAAAAAATGTTTATTTTTCCTATGTATGAAAACTTACGGGACCCCCTGTAGATTAAGTATTTGTTCCATTTGATTAATTATACTGTGATGATAAAACTTGTATGATTTTACGTTCCATTACATGGCTTCTCAAATGTCAAAACAATGTTATCAATAAAGAGGCGCTACATTAAAAAAAAAAAACCCAAAAAAATGCCTTTGCTATCTGTGGCTTATTATATCAATAAAAAATTCTGACCATTCCGAGTTTCACAATAATGTTTATTTTAATTACCGTATTATATGTAACAATCAAAACAATGACTGTTTTCAACTTGTTTGCAACCGCCAATCCAAACAATGGACAGGATAATAATGCTTTCTCATTAGGGGCTTTAGCTAAAAGCTTCTATCCCGTCCACCGTTGCAAGATTAACTTAAATACTGATTAACTTTTTCAAATTCTATTTTCGACAATATCATCATCAAGGTCTTATTTCGGCTATATCATCTTTTCAGGCTTTTTCGTGGACCCCTTCAAGTTGATTGCACGTGCTCTAAGAGAGACCTTAAAGAATACCAAGATAATGGCATGTCATGTAACAATCGATTCATAGTGAGGAGTCAACAATGAATAAATTGTTAACATGAGCACGTGCATGTGATGATCGCGTTGTCGAGGCTCAATTTCTCATAATACATTAATAATTGTACTTCTACATCATGAGTAAAATGTTTCTTAGAATGTTGCAACATTTTTTTTTGGATAGTTAAATTTTCAAATTTCAAAATTCATAATAATTACCACCTTAGTAAAAACCTGAAATTTCATTATACAGTATTATCCATTTATTACGAGCATGGTTTATACGAACACTCGTATAATATGAAAAAAATTCCAATCCCAACCCCTACAATGTATTTTTCATGCATTTTTACACGTTTAATACGAGCAATTTTTATAATAAACCCGGTTATTACGTGATTAAATTGACCCGAATTTATTTTAAAAAAATATTAAAAAATTGATATCAGAACTTTTCTTTTAATTCATTAACACAAAAAGTAACCTAATTTTCGCTAAAATGCTGCCTGCAATGAGAACCAATCATAAAACAGTCTTGCCGTCAATGAGAATGATGTTGTTACACCGGAAATGCTGAACAACAATGCCAAGATGGCAGACAGGAGAGCGAGGAAAGCGATGACCATGAAACACAGCTTGTTTCAACAACAAAGGATATTGATTCACTGATGATTCGACTAAATACTTATTTAACTAACCATGGTGATGTACAAGAGGGTATTTATTAGAAGCTATTTTATGAAATCGTTAAAGCAAACCACAATCGGGGATTATTTTAATAAGGATATAGAATAAATATTGTTATTGTTTAAAACAATGCTTATCTATGCCTTATTTCATTACATTTATCAAGAATGGATGAAGTGAGGGGGGGGGGGGGTTCATCTATTCTTAATTTATCTCTTACAATTGGATATAAAGAGATCGGGATAATACGAGATAAAATCACGTTCCCTTGAATCTCGTAATAATGTATAAGTCCACGAGACTTTTCAAATTTTAGCTGATTTACAGATAAACAATAATAAAATCTTACTTCAAACAGGTTTATTATGTTTGGAAGTAACCAACGATTATTTATTTTTAGGAAGGGGGGGGGGTTAACTTATATGGTGTGATGTCTTAAAAGGGGGAGGAGGTATGGAAAATGTGACACAGTGTGACATGGGTGGATGGGGGGGGGGGTGAAAATGCCAAAAACAGTATGGCGTATTTCTTGAACGACCCCTATGGTATACAAGCCAATAGGAGCATTACAATAATTACAGAGAGTGATAAGAACCAATGAGAGAAATTACAACTACTAACATCCTTATTTAATAACTTACACGAAGGAGACTCCACATACTCTGACTCACCGATTTTGATAAAAAATATTGTACGAGTAGCTTTCACCAAATTAAAGACCCATGCAAAGCCACTCAGCACACTTCTCAAAAATTCCCGAGAAAAAAATTCATAAAGTTTGTTATAATCACCTACACTTTATAAATGCTTGAATTGTAGCATAGATTATTATTCGTGTTCAGGTGGCCTAGTGATAAAACGCTTGAGTTCTATTTTGTAGGGTACGGGTTCAAATCCCGTCTTCCATAAATTTTTTTTTCTCTTAGTAAATTTTTTAAACTTGTACGGGAATGTGTAATTCATTTACTAAATATATTTCCAATTTTCCAATTTGCTACCATCATTTTTTTTATAAAATGCATATAAGAATTATTATAATTAAACATAATCTAATATTTCCGACTTGCTAAGGTTATTTTTACATAAATTGAAAGGCTGTTACAAGGTATATTTATTTCCTTTTTAAAAAAAACTCAAAAGAAGAGATATAATTTCACATTTGTAGATAAAGACAGAAGTAATAGTTAACTTCTGCTCCTAGAAATAAGAAATTGTAATTTGATAGCTAATGTGCTAGTTAAAAATGTTAATTGAAGGGTGATTGATAAACTACAGATATTGCCTGCATGTTTAGTACGTACCTGGTGCAATAGTTATTTAATCTTTGTGCGAGTTAAATGTCATCTCAAACGTTGCAAAATTTATAAAAATAATTAAATGTGGATAAATAACCTTTTTATTTTAAATGCTCATTTATCACTGCGGATCATTAATTACAATAATTCGTATATGCATTTTATAAAAAAAAACGATGGTAGCAAATTGGAAAATCGGAAACATATTAGTAAATGTTCCCATACACATTCCCATATATGTTAAAAAAATTTACGAAGAGAAAAATATTATCGAAGAAGACAGGATTTAAACGTATACCTGCAAAATAGAACCACTAGATCACCTGAACACGATAAAAATGTATGCTACAATTCGAGCATTGTAGGCAATTATAATAAACTTTATGAATTGTTTTCTCGTAAAATTTTCAGAGGTGCGTCGAATGGCTTTGCGTGGGTCTTTAATATGGTGAAAGCTATTCGTAGAATATTTTTTATCAAAATCGGTGAGTCAGAGTACGTCTCTACCAATTGAGACAGCTTGGCTGTCCGTGGTGTCTGTGATAGCCCAATTGGTAGAGGTGTCGGCCATGATAGTTGAGGTTCCTGGTTCGAATCCGGGTCGCAGAATTTTTCCTTCCATTTTTCAATTGAAAAATCATTACCTATGCTTGGAGAGCATCTCCAGTATATAATTATTATTATGTTCTTTAGTAAACAAACTCAATGCCAACACTGAGAATCGCAGACTTATATAGAAGACTCGGGTGATACTAGGTGGTAGCAGTATCTCCACAATTGGTTCTTGTTTTCTGTTTCTCTACTCAGTGTTCACGCTAGGACCAAATTTCTGTTTCTCTAAGAGTCAATTTGACTCCTCAGTCTGAAAACTGCGAATCACATTATAGATTCTTTTTGACTTCTGTATTTCTACATATATTTACAATCTCTATAGTTACCGTAATTTACGGTAATAACACCGTGGCGTATGCATTAAAAAATTTAGATAAAATGCCTTTGTGGCTTAACTGTTGCTGTGGCGTAACTGGTGATTTTTTTTAAAGCATGACAATTGAAACAATTTTTGGAACTTGATATTGCACCACTGATCATTTTCTTCCAATGAACTTCGGGCTGACAAATTTAAAACGAATTTAACATATATTACACGGTATGTACATTATACAGTTCATTATACAGTATATTAATTCACTTTTTATTTGAACTTTTTTCACCAAAAACTAATACGAAAATAACTTCTCAAAACTATGGCAACTTCGATCTCATGGAGTTGCATTCTGTCCTGATGAACTTCAAACAAAATTAGCGTATAATATGCATCACAATGCTTAAATTATATGGTAAATGCAATGTACAGTTCATTATACAGTACATTAATTCATTTTTTATTTGAATTTCCCATTGCTAAAAACAAATACGAAAATAAGTTCATTGAACTTCGAAACTGCTTCGATCAACTAAGTTTCGAACTGCTGGTTTACCATATTGTAGTCACTGTGTCTAAAACGATTACTATGACCATACAAAACTATTGCTGATGATAATGATGAAAATAAAGAAAATGAAGAATATTTGAATTTTCAAGAAGAATATTTAATTTTTTTTTTTTCATTCTGATTCCAAAAATTCCGATTTTGAAGGTTTCAGTTATGGTAGTGATTTTAATTTATCTACAGTTGACTCGCGATAGTCCGACAGTTACGGGACCGAGAGGGTGTCAGATTATCAAAAATGTTGGATTACCTAAGGTTAATTTTTTAAAACTGAATTTTGACTTCTAAGGCTATATCCATTGGCAGACTGGAACTAAGTCAGATGCACCCAACACCAATTATATTATTTCACAATTTATTTGCCTATTTTTTCTTATTATATTCATTGGCATTGTTGCAAAAATCTGATGTCTCTTGTAAGAATTCGATTTTTTAGTGTTTAAACCACACTTCAACAAGTGTGTGCGTGTCCTGTGTCTGCAGCAGTGACGTCACTCAACGCGGTGTCGGACTGTCAAATGTCGGGTTATCACGAGTCAACTGTATTATGTTATCGCCAATATTGTAAACAAAGTTCAATTTTTATGTATATAGAATGTATTAAAATAAATATTGCTCTTAAATTAAGCTAATTCCTTTATTTTACGCTTCTATCATAAATGGGAGGGGGGGGGGAGATGCAGTGTAACTATCTTATGTTTTTATTTTAGAAAAATATGAATTTCAGCACCGCATATGTAAATTAAGGTAATTAGATGTTTAAACAAGACAGCATGTGACAAAATGAAGTGAGCTTAATATGTGATGAGAAGAATGTGGCCAATAATAATCAAAATTTAACGAGTCAACTTTGACTCGCTGGTCAAAAATATGAGTTAAATTGACCAAAAGCTGAATAATTAAAAAAAAAGGCCAGAATGCTTACAGGATGTTATTGCTAACGGAGGTGATGCTATCAAATACTAAAGTCCATATTCATTTGCACTTTGCCAGGGTTAGGCTAGGTTTATCGCACTTGCCCAAGAATTTTGTAAAAGGATATCTTTTTGTATTTACTGTCATTTTATATAATTTTCATTTTTAATGACCAATGCAGTCCTAGATTGTATCAAATAAATAAAAAATTTTTGCATTTGTCAAACATGATTTAAGAAAAAAAAACTTTTTCGAGGAAGCAAATCAGTTTTTTCTGCCTAGTTCCAAGTTCAAATTTAGCTTGAACACTCAAATTTCATTTTGTTGTAGTGGGTTTATTTATACGCTTACTTTTTTATGTGTGTTAAAATCAGCGTTTTGAGCTCTACAACTGTACAATTGGAAATTTTTCTCTACCTGTAACAGTTGCAAGGTGCAAAATTCGAGGCCAAGGTCAAATTTGACATCAGCATCTTTTAGCCCCTACCTTATTTCCTGTATGTCGCCTGCAATAGATTTGTTGTATCTCCTCTCGTTTTGAAATTGTATGGGGATAGGTAACAGACTTTTGGCTCACCCTGTATTTATGTCGTCAGGTTATTTCAGATTTCAGAATCAAATTCAATAAATGATTCAATTTATCGCTATTCAATTTGTCTTTATTTAGATTCGCTCCATCCTACTCCCTTCTCCTTCTTGGACTTTCACTGCCACTGCCACTGCTGTCTCTGCTCATGTGGACGAGCTGGCTTGCACGGGCATTTCTGTGCCCAGGAGTGGCTTAGATTATAATAGTGAATGATTTGTTTTGTGGTTTGCTTTTAATGAGATGTTTGTATGAATTCAATTACTGAATCAATTATATAATCATAATTTCTTGATTTTTTTTTCCTCCCTTCAAAGGAACAGGGAAAACCTTAACCATTGTTGAATGTATTTTGCAAATTTTAAGACTCTCTTCAGAGAGTCGAATTTTGGTTTGCTGCCCATCCAATAGTGCTGCTGATGTAATTGTAAGTTAACTTTATTATTGATAACAGAATTATTTTCATTTGTATTACAAACATTGAGGATTATTTTACTTTTTTTATAGACAGAACGCCTGCATCAGAGTGGAGAAATTGAAAAAACAACAATGGTTCGGTTAAATGCTTACCATCGTGTGCAGTCTTCTATCCCAGATACAGTTCTTATATACAGTCAGACAATAGAAAACATCTCTCTTATGGCTCGCTATAGGCTTATCATTTGCACATGTGTTACTGCAGGCAATTTCTTGAGTATTGGATTGCATCAGGGACATTTTTCACACATCTTCATTGACGAAGTAAAGAAATAAATATTATTTTCTTTCTAATAATCTAAGTAACATTTTTCTTAAGAAATTAATATTTCTTTCATTTGCCTTAGAAAGGATTTAAGTAACAAATGTTAAGATAAACACATTAGACCTTTTCCAAGTTCTTATGAGTAATTATACAAATTTCAAATGATGTGACAAATAATACTATTATATGCAAGGGCTTAATGAAAAGTTTCCCAAATGCTAATGAAATAGCTCTGTTTAAGTTATATCTAGAATAGACGAGAAGGGAATATGACTCTTAATGAGAATTCGTAGTTACAATCGCAGTCATTAAATTTTTCGAAAAAGTGATACTTGCGGTAGTTCTCTGAACTCCAACATTTTGCACTGTACTGCGTAAATCTCTTATTCTGTCTGGTGTAAACACAGAAAATTTTCTTTCATTTTCTGGTTCATTTCTGAACCATTTCCAGGCCACTTAGTGTCAAAAATTTGCTGCTGCTCTTCTAGCAAATTCTTCATTGGGCCATACTAGGCTGAGTTTGGAAAATCATCCTGAGTGTCACTTTTTTGGAAAAAAACGAATACAAGGTTGTAGCCATGAATTGCTATTGAGATTCATATTTCCTTCTCATCTATTCCTGATTAGTTTTTTCAACATACTTCTTTGAAGCTCAATACTTCATCCAACCTCTCCAGCTTCTCAATTCATTCCCCATAAAGGTGTTTATTTATTTTTATCCACAATTGAAAACTCATGGAATTGTTTCACCTGAATGCTTGTCCTGGAAAACTCTCATAGCATTGATGTATCTAATTATAGGATAACGCAGGGTTTTTATAAAATAAAAAGGTAGTGTCTCGTAAACCTATAAAATAGCCATTTCCCACCCCTACATGTCCAACTTATACTATTACATCCTAGTTTGAGATGCATTATTCATAGTCCTTGAAATGATGGCATGGTATATTTGTACGTACCTCCCAATATGCCATGAAAAAAAAAATTAAACTACACAATGCCTCAGAGCCAAATTTATTTTACAAAAATTATTCGGTTCACTTATTCAGCCATACTTGAACAGCTTTACCTGGCATTATAGCCTGTGTTGCATTTGTAAATGAACCACAAAGATCTCGGAGGGACCTGGATAATGGTGATAACAAATCCTGAACAGAAATAATCACATGGCTTGAGGTTCAAAAGTAAATACTTCGTAAACATTAAGGATAGTGACAGTGGTGACTTAGAAAATAACTTGGCTTTATATCCTATGAAAGAAATTTGGACATATAAGTTGAACATTTTTAATGAATAGAAAATAATGAGTGTTATGGTCCATTTTAAAAATGAAAAATTTTTTGTAAAAACTTGATCAAAATACAGTAAAACCCGTCTACAACGACCACCCATGGTACCAAGCATAAGTGGTCGTTACATACAGGTTCAATCTAAAAAATTAGATATCAACGGTATAATTAAAAACAGATATGTCTATTTCTTTATAGAAGATTCTAAGATATTTTGCTTGTACTTTCTTGTCTTTCTAGTGAAAATTAAATCTTCAAATTGTTTTTCGAGCACATACAGGGTATTTTCATAAAGTCATACTGTCCACCAACAGGGTACCGTTGAACTAATCCCAAGCGGACAATTCTGTCCATCTGTGCTTTTAGGCAGCATTTATGATCATTATTTGAAATTGAAACTTCTTCATTAGAACTCTACAATTACAATTAAAAAACATTTGATTATCCAGACAGCAAAAGAATGGATTTTCTTGAATTTCATCCACCATTTTGATTCCACTTGACCAGCCTTGGTGTGCACTTGTTGCACACAATGAGCAAAGTGCTCGTTACTTTCAGACATGATTTTTCGGCTGGTCGGACTTTATGAAAACACCCTCAGTGTTTTTAGAGCAACATTTGCTTTCCCAAAGATAGACCTGGCACAGTAAAATTATATCATTACGCTAAAAGAACCAGTGTTTGCGTTTTTACTTTTGACTCTGACTGCTTGATTGCAGAGAAAAGGCTAATGATGTAATTGTCAATTAGTGTAGGATCTTATTGGTTGCATAAGTGGTCGTTATAGACAGGTTTTTTAATATAGGTTTAGATACATACTGGATCAAAAATGCTGGTCGCTGGTCATTTTAGATAGGTGGGCGTTACACCAACAAATTTCCCACGTAACTTTCTGCAGTACCAAGCAAAAGTGGTCATTATGCTCAGGTGGTTGTTAGCACGAGTTTTACTATAAAATGTGTTCAAAAGTTTCTTTTAATTAAATCAAAGTTCATAAAAACACAAAGTTAACTGTCAATTTGAAATACAGGGTGTCCAGAAATGATTACCATGACTATATTATAAATTCTGTAATGTACAAGGGTAATAAAATCTTGTAAATATTCTAAGGAGGAGCTTTAGCAGTGAAGCAGAAATACATTTATTTTAAAAGAAATTACCCCCTCCCCCTGAGGAGGGTAAGGGTAGTAACAGATCCTGCGGTCATCTATTTTTACCTCTTTATCTGCACTTTTTACCTCTTCCCAAGTTTTTTAATCAAAAAATTGATTTTCTCGAACGAAATATGTAGAAAATGTAAAAAAACCTCGTATCTTCTTTCCTTTCTCATCATTTCCGATTGTATGATATGTCACATGCCATATGTTGCCATAATTCTAAGGACCAAGTGAATGCCATCCCCGCAAATTCGAACCCATTGGAACAATTGAGCCTAAACTTCATAGTACTGTAGATCTTGCCTAGAGGAATCTGGATACTGAATTTCACGCCTTTACGTATATAAATAGCACATAGATATGTTGCCCTCTCTGAATCCCATCTCCGTAATTCCGACACCAGTGTACCAATCAAAACGAAACTAAATAGTGCAGATGGTCATGCCCATAGTAAGCTACATTCCGAATTTAAAACTTCTACCTCAAAAAATGTTGAAATTATGAAGGGGACGGACTGACATAAACCAATAAGTAGCTCGATTCTTCTGCTACTTAATAATATATTTTATGAGCACTTGAGCAATCGTGCGTCGACAAAGTGATTTCACGTGCGTGCACCGATGTCAGTAATGCTTAAAAGATGAAAAGAAAGTAACAATGTATTCCTTCTTGTTTTTGAAAAACTTTACTTTTGCCGATTATCTGACTATGTATTTAATAATAAGTTAATTTCTTCCGCGCAACATGGTTTCTCACCAAAACACGGTATTGAGACAGCTTGCTACGAATTATTTGAATATATTACTTCAAATATGGTAGATAACAAATATGTAGTCTCTATATTCCTAGATTTTTCAAAAGCCTTTGATTCCATCCCGCTGCACCTTCTAATACACAAACTCACTAACTTTTATAACGTACGTGGCCCACCCCTAACTTGGTTAATTGAATTTTTATCTGATCGACAATATACATTAACTATTGGAAATAAATCCTCCTCGACTTTAGTACGTAATCATGGTGTCCCTCAAGGCTCCATATTATCCCCGCTTCTTTTTAACCTCTTCATAAATGACCTTTCATACACACTTATGCCTTCTTTTGTTATCCTTTATGCGGACGATGTAACCCTCTCTTATGCTGACACTTCCATTACAAGTATCCAAAAATCTATCAATCACTCGCTAGCCATTTTAAATAAGTGGATCCAAATAAACCAATTATCTTTAAATTTTAACAAGACCAAATACATGATTTTTGCCCAAAAAAATAAACAATCTGTCCCTCACAAGTTACTAATTTATTACAACTCTGTCCTTTTATCTCCTACTACTACTTTTAAATACCTTGGAATACATTTATCACCTGACCTTTCCTGGAATAACCATATAAATGAATTATCCAAGACTCTTAGTAAAAGACTAGGTATAATATCACAACATCAATATCTCCCTACTGAAATATTATTGTTACTATACAATACGCTTATCCATTCATCACTATGTTATGGTGTTCAATTTTGGGGTTCTACTTCTAATACTAACCTAACCAGAATCTTCCGCATACAAAAAAGGTTTTTTAGAATACTTTTAAAAATTCCAAATCTATATTCGGTAACTCATTACTTTGGACATTTCCGAATACTTACAATATATCAAATTTATATCCAGCAACTACTATCATTCATTTTTAAGATAATTAATGGCTATCTATATGTTCCTAATCCTCCAATAATACAGTTTCAACGCGATTTTCACTCCTACCCCACTAGATCTGCCTCCTCTATACGTTGCCCATTCGCCAAGCGTCACTACCAAAATAAGTGCATCTCCCATGCAGGAACAAAATGGTGGGCTACCTTGCCAGAGTATTTAAGGCAAGCCCCAAACCCAACTTCCTTTAAAAGAAACATAAAATCATTCTTAAACTCAATTAACCCTTAATGCCCTTACTCGACTAACATATTAAATTCTCTATTCAAACTCTAATAATAACATAAATTTTACATAATATAATCTATTAATATTAATTATTACAAAATTCCAGATAATTTATAAACTACTATTTTTTTTTATTTTTTACCCTCCGGAGACCGCACTTGTCGGCCTAGAGGCCATACCGGCTCTGGACAGGGTTATTGTAAAAGTTTTCTTTTCATAAATAAATAAATAAATAAATAAATATGACATGCCATTATCTTTGTATTTTTTACACTCACTGTTTTAGCTCGTGAATTTGACTTGAAGGTGTCCACGAAAAATTCTGAAAAGTTGATATGGCTGAACTAAGACTTTGTTAGTCATATTTCTGAAAACAGAATTTGAAAAAGTTAATCAGTTTTCAAGTTATTGTGCAAATGGCAGACGGCTGGACGGATAAACGTACAGACCAAGGGTGCATTCTTTTAAGCAGCTTTTATGCTAAAGCTCCTAATAAAAACACATTTATATATCAGTGCATAAACACACAATTTTTAACCATAAAGAAAAACTTAATAGATTTCAATTTCTGGGAGCATGCAAAATTTCTAAACTAATCTTCGGTTTCACACCATGCCTTCTGCAACATTTGAGGTGTGATGCCCTTAGTTGTGTGTCTTATGCGCTGTCGCAAGGTCGCAAAAACTGGAACTGCTGTTTTGTAAACAACATTTTTAATATACCCCTAAAGAAATCTAAGGGCAGTAATGTCCAGTGATCTTGGGGGCCATGGGATTTTGCCATATCTGCCAATCCACTGATTTGGGATGATTCATTAAGATGCATGCAAGCTTGAAGAGCCTAATGAAGAGGGGCTCCATCTTGCCAAAAGATATTTGGTTGCATTTCTTGTAGCTGAGGAATGGCATAATTGATTAACTTATCTAGGTACACATCTCCATTAACTGTCCTTCAAAGAGGAAGAATGGGCCAACCACCCAGCATAAGTCCATATCGTCATTGATTTTCAGACAATGTTGCCCTGTGAGTAACGGGCGCCTTTGTGCAAGCCCCCCCTCCATTTCATCTTGTAAATTGGTTCAAAGATATTATCTTTTTTAAAGTAATAAAAAAGTACACAATGAATTTTTCAAAATGTTTAAACATATTTATTACATTGTACATAATGATTATACTGTTTAGTTATGGTCATGAAATGCCCCCCCCCCCTCTTGTGCTGGTGCGTTTGTGCATGGTACAACCTGCACACTTGCATGGGGCAGCCCTGCTCTCTAATGTGTTCTTGTATGACATGTAGGTTTTCTGATCCCCGGATTCTCACATTGTGCCTGTTAACTATCCTGCTATCATGAAATATAGCTTCATCGAAAAATCAGACATGCTGCAAGAAGTCATTATCCTCATTAATCCACTGTAAAATGTTGTTAGAAATATGGTCACTTCTGGCTGTAATCCCTGAACAATTTGCACTTTGTACACATACAATTGTAGATATTTGCGTACCACTTTGTGTGTTTTACTCCTTGGTACTTGGAAGTTTGTGTGAAACTTGTCTAATTGATTTCTGTTGTGACCTAGTGAATGAAGTTTGAATCATCTCAACAGTCTCTTTAAAAATTGATGGTCTGCCACTGCTTTTACCCTTAAGCAGTGATCCTGTTTGCTAAAGTGTGTCCTCCATGACTTAAGTAACTTCACATCAGGTGGGTTCTTCCCCTAACGTGTCCTAAACCTTTGCTCAACACAAGTCGGAGAATTCATTTCTGTAAGCCATACAGCACATGAGCCTTTTCCTACAGTGAAGTCATTTTAAGATAAAGCAGTGACAGTGCTCGTAGTGGCAAAAGTAGTGTACAGAATACACCTGTACAAAGACGTTAGGCATCTCCAAGTTTACCTGCAATAAACAGGGTGACCACTCCTCCTATAATTCCTATATTCTCCTATATATTCCCATATTTTGCAAAAAATTCCTATATTTCCTACATTTTCTTAAGCGCATCATCAAAATATATTTACCACAGTTTCGGGGAGAAAAACGACTTGTAAATTGTTTATTTATTTATTTTTTTTTTGTTCACTAGAGAGCAGCCCAATCAACGATATAATAGAGAGCCTAGAAAGAGGAGGCTCTTTCTAGGCTCTCTACGATATAAATGAGTAGATCGCTGCCATCATTGGGGCAATTTGATAGTGGCAAAAAGTGGAACTAATCTCTATTATTACTGTTGGTGCCATTGTGACTGGTGTCAGTGTGTTTTGTTTATAGTTTTAGAAGAAATATATAAAATTTGTTTATTTTGAAACTATTTCCCCGGAGTTTGTTTGTTCGGTAGTTGTGTAGAAGGAATTTCGTGCTCGTACTGTGTGGGTGTTGTTCGTGATCGTTTGTGACGATTTGTAAGGTGAATACTGTGTTGTTTGATTTACAAAATGTTGCTGTAATATTATTTTTTTGTTATAAATCGATCTTTCGTTGTAAAAGTTGATTGTTATCCGATTACGGCGATGATTTCCGGGTAACAATCGCTCAAGAACTTTTTGGTTAATTACTTTTTAATGAGTTTCGGCTGTTTTTCCCTTTGTTGGGAGCGCGTCTCGTTTTTTTTTCAAGCGTGTGTTGCAGTGAAGCTGACGACGTGATAACGGCGACATCGCTAATAATCAGAAAATTATGCCGGGTAAATAAACGGAGACAATAAGCCAGGTCAATGTTGTTGTGGACGCAAAACTTTCAGATGGATAGACGTTGTTGCAATCCATGATGTCTTTTGTTGGCCGATGCTAGAAATTGTGCGTATGGAATACTTGTCCGACGTTTTCTGCTAAGTTGAGAAGGACCTTCGTACGGAAGCTCTGCAGACTGGTGAGAGCGTTCTGGTTTTCTAATTGATTTCGCGTAGTCAGTCTGATTGTTTTAACAGGGTGTAATGGTAAAATTTGCAACAAAAAATGTAACGAGAGCTTTGATCAACGGACATATGTATGTTCATGTTAAACGGGAAATAGTTAATTGTTAACTTAATTTCGATGAATGGGAAAGTAAATGGAATACTAAGACAGAGAGCCACTTCTGATAATAGTAACTTTCATTTTTTAAGCTCCAACTGAGATCTGTGACTTTTTTTTTTAAAGCAGACTATAGTTATTTACTTGAACTAGTGAATTGTTTTTTGTTTATGTATGGGAATACATTTATATCTAGGATTACATATTTAGTAGGTGAGTATGAGAATTTAATTAATCAGAAGGAATGCATAAGTTATGCTAAGGTGTGTTAGATTATTGTCATGCAAGATAATTGTGTCTCTGAACGTATATTAGCGCACAGAAGGTGGATTAATAGCGTCTTAATTGTCATAGGTGTCATTTCACATTGTTTTGTAACGGGGTTACTGCTCTCTCCCCGATTTCCGAACTTAGGATACTGAATATTGACCTTAGGGGAAACTTTGATCAAACGAGAGCACGACGTGTTCTCGAATTCAATCTGTTGCCCTAATGGTGTCGGGACAATATGTTGCTAAGAAGACAATAGTATGAGAATTCTTTACATGTCAGCTAAGGCTTGTTATTGTAGCACAGAGTTTGTTTTAATTCATTAATAAGTTTGTTTAAAGATTTTTGAACTGTTTGATAGACTGTATGTTTAAATTTTGGGGCCCGAAGCTTAAATTAGATGATTAATTATTTAGTGCTTAAAGCTATGATTATTTAAAAGAATAAAATTGGATTTGATGATTTACTCTCGCCTCCTCCTTATATTATAATCATATCACCCGTGCAAGTTCTAAAAACCCGCACCTGTTCGCGTGGGTGGTTACTGTTGTTACTGAGGTGCCTTCTGGCCCCCACCCACCAACGCCTCAGGGTACACCATTACTGTGGTTGGCAAAACAACTTCGCCAGCTGAGAAGCCCCACTCACCCAATATCGTGCTTGCAGTCTGAAATTTCTTATGTGACCTTTGCCAAATTTAGATGCTTTATAATGTCAAATATTTTCGTATTATCTACACGAATAAATGCGGTAAACAATTTCATAAATACCTATAAACAATCATTCTGGTATCACTGAAACAACGGTAACATCGTTGGATATAGACATCTTTTATGTTTCAACCAACTACGATATAAATGATGATCAGGATTTTTACATGAGGAAAAACATTCTAAGCCGCAGAAAGATAAAAAAGCCCCTGTGTAAGGTAAGTGGTAAACCTTTAATATATCTATACTACAATTTGAAGCGGAACAAGAGGTCGCATTGAGTTTTACTGTGTTTGTCTACACAAACTAATCACGTAAACATACGATGAAAGCATTTTTTGCCAACCACAGCAATGGCCACCACGCTTTCAAATGGGGACGCGGTGGTGGCGCTGTAAGCAGCTCACAAGCGATCTACTCATTTTATATCGTTGATCCCAATGTGGACTCCTCCCAATACAGCCGTTTTCTTCGTGTCGTCATCGTCACGTGGTAGGAAACAAGCGCTTTTTCCCTCTCAGATATGAAAAGGTGTGGAAATTACTGTAGTGACATAAATATAAGCTAAATAGTCTATCTACGAGGGCTTCACAACAATAACAACAACAACATGAAAAGGTAAGTGGGTATTCAGCATATGATTCACGTTTCTTTGATCGAAAACGTTAAGTCTATACATTTCTGTTCGTTTATTCGAATTCAGCTGATATGGCGCCATATAAGACGAAATTTCAAGAAGCTTGGCTAACTGAAAAGGATTCTAATGGACACGTAATCGGTTCTTGGTGTAAACGTGATCAAAAAGATGAACACAAAGTTGCATGTATGATCGGTAGCAAAGTTATTTCCATCGAAAATTCTGGAATCGACCAAGTATTACAACACGCCAAAGGTATAAAGCACACTGAAAAGGCTAAAGTTGCGGCATCCTCGAAACAAAGTAGGATTGAAGCAAATGAATTTAAACTTCAGATTCACGATGATAAAGTTACAAATGCCGAAATTTTGTGGGCTATGCATGGTGCTCACAGTGACTATATAGCTTCCGTTCATCTGGTAATTGTTCAGAGTTATTTCAAGCAATGTTTCCTGATAGCAAGATTGCCCAAGATTTCAAAATGGGGAGAAAAAAAGAAGCATATTTGGTTAGTGATGGACTGGCACCTGTATTTCTAACAAAGTTGGTTAAAGAGATTAATGAGTCAAAATCGCCATTTTCTGTGCACTATGATGAAACTACAAATGTACAAGTAAAAAAGCAACTTGATTTGCATGTCAGGTGTTGGAGCAATGCGAAGAATGAAGTCGTTACAACTGGGCTCGTATGACCTAATGCCAATAAAAAAGGTTTCCGATTGCTTTCCTCAAAGCTCAGGGAGTTAAATTTACCTGGACTTATAGACATTGGAACATGCAATTTGCATGTAATACATAATGCCTTCCATAAGGCTTTGCTTGCATTTGGGACTGAAATTGAAGAACTTAATGTAGATCTTCACTTCTTCTTTAAACAGTCTTCAGCCCGCCGTGAAGACTTGCAAAACCTACAGAAAGAAATGAAGATGGCTATCCTCCTTCCCATGAAGCATGTGCCCTCACGTTGGGTAAGTTTAGGACCAGCATAGGAAACTCAGGTTATCTGTCATTTCTTAATACATGTGTTGCCCATATTTGGCGAATTCTTGACGCTTTTTCAAAGTAAAACCCCTAAAATCCATTAACTGTCCGACCATTTTACGAAAATTGTCCAGTCTTTAATGCTGAAATTTGTGAAGCTGGAAGCTATACGTGGCAATGAATGTGTAGCTAACGTGGAATTTAAAGTTAGAGCAAATCAGTTGGAGGATGTTGAACTAGTAATTGGTGAATTGACGAGGAAAACTCTAAAACAGGCGAAAAACCAGGAGCCCAAGCTACTTAGAAAGATAAGAAAGTTTTATGTGACTGCAACAGAGTACTTGCTGGAAAAACTTCCCTTTTATAACAGTTTGTTGAAGGATGTTCATTGTTTGAATCCTCTAAAATCCAGTGAATTTTCTAGCGGTGCAGAAATCCACAGGATTGCTAGTAAAATGAAGGAGCATTGGATGGAATGAATGATGTTGTACGCTGCATAGATGAGTGGAAATGCTTGCAGTTGTCACCATCATTCTCACCAGTCGACAGAATTAATAAGTTTTGGGCAACTGGACTAGACAATCGGAAGTTCCCTTTAATTTCAAAACTCATAAGGGCTGTGCTTGTACTACCTCATGGTAACGCTACTGTGGAAAGAGGATTTTCAGAAAATGGGCTGATTGTTACTGATCAGAGGAATAACTTAGAGACCAGAACTATTAGCTCTCTCAGACTGCTGAAAGATGTCGTAAAATCACATGATGGAAAAGCACGGTGCGTGTCAATAACTAAAGACCTTCTTTCTGCGGCCCGCTCTGCCCACAGATTGTATATGTTGAGATTAGAAGAGCAAAAAAGAAAACAAACTGAGGAAGAGAAAAAGTCCAAAAAGGAACATGAAGCTGCTCGAGCAAATAAAGAGTTACAAGAAAGACAAAAGAAGGATGCTCAATCACTGAAGGATAAGGAAGATTCCCTAAAACAGAAGGAGACTGAAATTGTGTTTGATGTTAAGACTTCTCAGACTGCTAAAGAGGAAGGTATGAAAATGCTAACAGAAGCGGTGAAAAGAAAGGATATGGAAAAAGTGGCAGTAGCTGAGATGATGATATCGGCAGCTGAAAAGAAAAACACTGATGCTCATAAGAAGTTAGCAGATATTAGAAAGCAACAAAGTGATGTTGAAGGTAGAAAGAGAAAATTATTGGACAATCTTGTTGGCCTGACTAAGAAGAGGAAGCCTTAAAAATACATATATAGCGAACCCAATAATATAATAGTATGCACAGATATGCTG
This sequence comes from Rhysida immarginata, assembly GCA_023313115.1. Classification (NCBI taxonomy): domain Eukaryota; kingdom Metazoa; phylum Arthropoda; class Chilopoda; order Scolopendromorpha; family Scolopendridae; genus Rhysida; species Rhysida immarginata. Next base: position 110,293 of record JAHWFO010113124.1, on the reverse strand, counting down.
TTTTTAAATAAAGATATATTTCTCCTATAAATCTCCTTATTTTTTTTTCTTTCTCCTATAATTCCTATAATATTTTTGAAAAAATGAGTGGTCGCCCTGAATAAAACCATCTTTAATTACTATTACATGTATAGGTAAAATACTTTTGCTGAAATCAGACTAATCAATTCAAAACAGTTCACTTCGCACCTGATGTTAAAAATTTTCCTGTTATGTGTTTGAAATTCAAAGAGGACCTTCCTCTGTTGAAGTCAAACCTTCAATATTTGACTTGCAACAATTGATCACTTCTCCACAGTAATGGGCTCTTTTATAATATTTAGAACATGAGCATAATATCACAGATCTTGAACAATTTATTTCTGTGGGCATGCTAAATGCACAAAACACAGTAGGTCTGCAACATTCACAAAACTATCAATCTGCTGTGTGTGAAGTGGCATATCTCTGGACTATGCATGTGAAATAATCTAAAGATACGAGTTCACCTTATTTTTATAATCCATCACATGCTCACAAAAACAAGTCAGCTGGCTTTACAATTTATAAGTTTGTTTGTATACTGTTATCATCTATGATTATTTTAGTGACCTGCTTAGATCACTGTCTAATAAACAGTAGCACAAACTATATTGCAGCAGAGTATTAAGCAGCCTTTACCTGGTGTAGACCACTAAAATACATGTCACCTGTTTAATAGGGTGCATCTTTAAAGCCAAAAAAAAAAAATACAAACAAAAGCCTTTTGCATTCTTAATCTTTTGCTGCCCCCTTTATATATTCCTAGGTGGTTAGGTTATTTTTTTTTTATGGCATCCATGTAGATATTTAATGAATTATCTGTAACCGCTTAAAACTGAAAATATCCAGTCTGTGGTTTGGCCAGTGCTATAATTATTATAAATTTGCTTCTAGCATTGACATAAGAAAAAGTAATGGTTAAGACAACAAGAAATGATATGAAAAAAAGAGAACATTATTATCATGTAGCAAGTGTCAAGCATATTAAGTATGACCCCTTTAGCATCCACTTATTTTCCTTGATAAAGAGGTTTTCTGAAGGCAGTAACAAAAATCAAACATTCTAGTCATGAAAGGCAAAAAGACTGCAAGAGCCCAAAATTGGAAGCACAACTGGAACAGGAGGAAAAGAAACCATAATCCAGATGAATTATGGCTGCCCAACAAATTTGCCATCAACAAATGGGATGCAAAAAATTATATGTTGTTGTATAAATTTCATTAAGAATCATGTTTTCTTGTTTTGCAAGGTGTCATTAAACACTGTTGTTAATACAGTTGAACTTCGAATCATGGACCCCAAAACAACGGATTCCGGAAGCAATGGATAAATTTTCAAATGGTCCAGATGGAATTTTGGCGTAGCAGACCGAGCCTCCTAGTTTTGAAAACACTTGTTTTACATTTATTACATTTATTTTAACATACAAGTTTATTAAAATTATTTTAAGATTTGTTTACATATTTACATGCTTAGGATATTTGAGGACATGATGTAGATAGTAGAACAGAACATCATTTATGCCCAACAATGTATTTTATTCATATAAATTAGGTAGATAGATGTAGGAAGTGTTGGAGAACAGGTTTATTCGGTGTAATCGCCATTAGCTGCAAGGATTGCTTCAATGCGAGACCAGAAGCATTGATGTGGCCGTATTAAATGGTCCTTCTGGATGTCGGCCATTACCCAGCCAATGGCGGCCTTAACAGAATCAAAAGTATTGTGGGAATGTCATTTAGCTTCCTGTTCAACAATACCCTATACATCCAGGGAATTGGAATTTGGCGAGTTAGATGGCTACAAATTCGGTGTGATGTAATCGCCATCTATCCTTGCTTTATGCTCCTGCACATAAAGTAGTGTCACTGCTTTATGTGCAAGGGCAGAGTCCTGTTGAAAGACATACAGCCTACTCTTGCAAACGCTGTCTATCTAGGGCTTCATAACTGTTTGTAGCCAGCAGCATTCACTCAAAAGACCCTGTGCATAAAGTGGGATGGCATGATGTGTCCTTTGCTACTCACCACCCTTAAAACCATCACAGTTGTGGGAAACTTGGTGTGCATAACTCGTGGGACATCATTTTGCCGGTTCACCTTTTGGCCCTGGTCAGAAATTTTTTTCATTGGAAAAAAAAACCCAAAGCATGCCAGGTTCATCCAGATGTTTGACCTTGTTTAATTATCGTTCTTGTGTTTACGCCGACATGAACTGCCCTTTCCTCAGAACATATGACTTATATCGAAGGTCCTCAATCACCACAGTGCGCATTGTGCCCTCGGAAATCTGGAAATCTCACATGATGGCTCTGATGGACATTTCTGGGTTCGCATTAATGATGTTTTTCACCCTTGTAGACATTGTGATGTTCTCACACAGTTCAAATGTTCCGAGTACCTTTTACGCTTTACTACAGGCGAACACGTCTGCCTGAGGCTTCCAACTCCTTCTGAACTTTGTTCACAAAGGATCTAGTGACTTTCAAAAATGTTGCAATTTCATTTCTTGCGTTGTGCGTTTAGCACAACGATCATGGCGTATCTTTTCATTTCTTGCATTAGCTGATATTCCACCATTGATGCTTTGTAAAGATAAAAATACAGATATTAAGGTATACATAAAAGCAGGTGCTCAATCACATGTCCTCAAATACCCTACACCTTCTATACTATGTTCTTACACTGCGAAACACAATACCTTGAAACATCTCGGACAATTCACATCAACTGACCACCTCTCCCTCTACTTAGTCTGTTGTTTCGAAGTTCAGCTGTATAATGGTTAATTATTTCCTTTCTAAGTACATTAACAACTTTTGCTGGCATGGATCTATATGTAAAAATATTTGTAGGCTTTAATACTTTCTTAATAAATGCAGTAAACCTTTTTTGGAACTTTCACTATTCAAAATTTAATCACTTACCGTGCACGATTGAAGTAAGCCCTTATATATTGAAATGCTAATAACAAACTAATGAATGAAATGGGCTTTGTAAAAAGAAGGAAGGCCTAGATGTTGGTTTGTAATACACTGTAAACATAAACAGAGTTTTCCCCAGAATGTTATATGTAAAAGTAAAATTCAACTCTGTCACATTATCATCAATACACTTTTATGCACTATTATTAGTGCAATTTATACACAGTCCAGTCACATTAATGTGACCATCCCCTACGGAAAATGTGACCACCCCCTCAACATCAGCGGAAAATGAATACATCCAGAAGGTACGTACCACTGTCAGAGGTGGGCGGGAGGTATAGGAAGGGTGTCAGAGGGAAGCAGAAAACATTGCAATTTCATGGCGAAATGTAGCGATTTATCCAATCTCCAATAGGGTATGATCATCGGCTTCCGAGCCAAGGGCGGCACTGTTTCTGAAATGGGTAGTTTTGTGAACTGTTCGCGTGCCACCATGGTGAAAGTGTACCGTGCATGGCAGAATGGCAATACCCAAAATCAGCGATGTGCCAAGTGTGGGGTACCATGGGCCATAGATGATAGAGGTGAACGACGGCTACGGAGATGCGTACAAGCGAATGGTCGTGCAACCATGGACCAACTCACTTCCCAGATGAACCAGGGGGCTACCAAACGTGTTTCCTCAACGACAGTCCAGCGAACATTGTTGCGTATGGGGCTCCGCAGTAGACTGCTGGTTCGTGCACCAATGCTGACACTGTTCACTGGCGTCAAAGACTGACATTTGCACGCCAGTACCACAACTGGACATCAACAGAGTGGCAAAAGGTGGCTTTTTTCGACGAATCAAGGTTTATGTTCCATCGGACAGATGGGCGATGACGTATACGGTGTTCAGCATCAGAAAACAAACACCCTGCCACAAGGGTTCAGGCCGGAGTAGGCAACGTTATGGTCTGGGGAACTTTTCATGGCATTCCCTGGGTGCACTCATTATTGTGGACGGCACCATGGAACAATGGAAACACACATCTGTCCTGTCGGACCATGTCCACCCCTGCATGCAGATTGTGTTTCCTCAGCATGATGGCATCTTCCAGCAGGGCAATGCGACGTGCCATACAGCATGCGGTGTCTGCGTGGTTCGAAGAGCACGAAGATGCGTTTACGGTACTCCCCTGGCCCCCAAACTCCCCGGATTTAAACTCCATAGAGCATCTGTGCCATGGATCCTCCACCGCGCAACCTATGGCAGCTCGCCACAGAACTGGAGTTGGCATGGCTTCACATCCCTGTCAATACCTTCCAGAACCTTATTGACTCTTTCTGCCCGTCTCGCAGCTCTCTGCGCCGCGAAAGGTGATTTGTCTGGCTACTGAGAGGTGGTCACATTAATACATGTGTATATTTGTCCATATCAAACATTATATGAGAGGCACTTAAAATTTTTTTACTTGTTATAAATTTTTAACCACAGTTTATTCTATTTGTATCAAAGGCATAGCCAGTGGGGGAGAGGCTAACTTGTTTGTAAGCTTGTCACCTTAAAACAAAACCAAAAAAATGTTGACTTGCCAAGAAGAGAAATACTCCTTATCTACTGGGGATAATTACTTAAGGTACTTATGAAAGAGAGAGAGAGAGAGAAGAATTTATCTTTTGTAAGTACCTTATGTTGACTTAGATTTATTAGGAGCTTTAGCAGAAAGCTACTTATAAGAATGCACGCTTAGTCTGTACATTTATTCAGCGGTCTGCTGTTTGCATGAGAACTTGAAAACTGATTAACTTTTTCAAATTCTGTTTTCAACAATATTATCATTAAGGTCTTAGCTCAGCTGTATCAACTTTTTAGGCCTTTTCGTGAACCCCTTCTACTCAATTCCACATGCTCTAGCAGTGATCAGTAAGGCTGCGTGCGAGTCGAATAATTTCAAGAAAACTTTGATTTGAACCATTCGAACATGCTATCAAATCTACATTAAAACAATTCGAAATGAATTGATCTGTTTCGCGAGTCATTCGAGCCTTTATAGAATTCATTTGAACTAGCATTGAAGTTTGGCTGCTGTAACAAATTGTGTGATTCATTCAATTAATTTGTATACAACAGCTTTTGAATACCTTATTCGAAACCTATTCAAATGGCCTTTGAATATTCCTTTCGAAACCATATGAACATATTTCTTTTGAACATATCTTAGTTTTTTTCACTTTTCTCAACATATTTGTTGTAATGTTTCCGTATGAAAGACCTAGATGATGAATTTGGTTCCATTTCTAGCACTATTGTTCTAACGTTAAAGTTAACGCTGCAGTCGTACGCGTACAAGTGGTTCTGAAATCTTTGCATTTCAATTAGGTATTTTAACTAATTGAAACTGCATTTACAATGTCCCCGTAGATTTCTAATGGATTAGTCCGCCATAATCACGGAAATGAGCTATTATTTGTAAGTAGTTATAAGCTTATTTTCGGATGTATTCGAAGGTTTCGAATGGTAACGTTCGGATAAAACCAATTCGAGCTTGCAGGAGTGATCAGCCTCCTTGAATCGAATTAATCGAATAGATTTGATTTCAATTCCAGTGTTTTTGAACTTTTTCCGAATCCATTTAAAATTATATTTGTTTCATTTGAAGCAGAATTTGTGGTTTTCAAATGAATTCGTCTGCACCCTTATTCGACTCGAATTAACACTCGTACGCAGCCTTAGTGACCAGCAACAGTGAATATCAAGATATTGCATGTGATATAACAGTCGATTCGTAGTGAGGAGTCAACAATGAATAAAACGTTACTTTAATGTGTATCTTCGAAACACTGTTGGCGTGAGCATCTGCATGCGATAATCGCTTTGACGAGGCACAATTGCTTATTGCTCATAATACGTTAATAATTATATTTCTCCTTCACAGCTAAACCTCCTTCTCTTGCAAATGCTGTTAAAAGGAATGGCTAATTTTAATTCAGTGATACCTTTGTTTTGATTGCGCTGTTGTTCATTAATAGCAGTTAGAGATGTCATATGTTGATTATTGAGAGGTTACTGGAGATATACAGGTGATAATGCTATAAATATTTTATCAGAGATGATAGGTTGTTAATTTTTAAACACAATTTATTAATTGGAATTCGTAATAGAATGTATAAAATTTAATGATGTCCAAAATTTTCAGGCAGGCCAAGTAACGGAACCGGAAGCTCTACTACCTATATTGTTTGCTGGTCCGGATAGTCAGGTAATTATACTCATAATCAACCATCACAGTATTATTCAATAATCCCAGATTATCTGTTTCCAACTCGACAATCTCCAAATTGTATGCTTTACCAAAAACCCACAAGCAAGAAAAGCTCATGTGTCCCATTGTTTCTAACATTAATGAACCTTGCAAAACTAGTGGTTAAAACCTACCATACTTCCAATTCAGCAAAAAGTTATACATGATGACCTCAAGGACACCAGTGAGTAGTCCCAACTCCAATCTTAACAGAAATGTTCTTAGAAAAATTCGAAAATTTCATGAAAACAGGCTATGAATATTCCCTAGAGATTTTGTATAGATATGTTGTGACAGACCCCGATGAGGGAGTGCCACCTCAGTGGCAATTCAACACCAACAGGCCTTCGTCGGAGTCGGTCATCAGAGTTCTGGGCCATAAACTATAAGGGAATGATCTGAAGCCAGCTTATACAGGGTGAATACAAAAGTCTGAACCCCCCTTTTATTTTTTGAACCGAAGCAGATATGTCAACGTTGATGAATCTAATGAATAGGAAGTTGTGGGTGGCCTATCCCATGGTGCACTTTTCATCATTCCAAATATGCAAATTAGGACACATTCAAAATTTATCTCAAAAACCATAAGGGATAGAGAAAAAAACCCAATTGCAAACTTGTTCAGCATAAAAAAAACAAACAAAACCAAAAAAAAATTATCCAAATCGGACCAACCAATCACCCACAATCACATGGTGAACTGTTTGTAGCTTACAAACAGTCACACTGCACAAACACGTTACTTCAAACAGTTTAAAAAAAAAGTTAATCAACAAAATGCTCGATGTGACGACCGTGGGCACCATAACACAATTGGGCACGGAACCTAACTGCAGCATGTAGGTTTCTCTTTGCCTCTCCGAAGCAGAAGATCATGTTGACCATTTCCGGAACAGTGTAGCTTGCCATCCTGGAATTGTTCTGTCTTCTGTGTGCTGAAACATGCCTTTTATTTGCTTTTCCGCATGAAAGTGAATATGAGTATGGTAATTTATGTTAATTTTTTGATTTGCATGCTTTACATGGTGGAAATATCAACATGCAGTGTGACTGTAAGCTACAAACAGTTCACCACGTGATTGTGGGTGATTGGTTGGTCCGATTTGGATGATTTTTTTTTTTTTGTTTTGTTTGTTTTTTTATGCTGAACAAGTTTGCAATTGGGTTTTTTTCTCTATCCCTTACGGTTTTTGAGATAAATTTTGAATGTGTCCTAATTTGCATATTTGGGATGATGAAAAGTGCACCATAGGATAGACCACCCTCAACTTCCTATTCATTCGATTCATCAAAATTGACATAGCTGCTTCGGTTCAAAAAATAAAAGGGGGGGGGGGGGGTTCAGACTTTTGTATTCACCCTGTATATGATTAGGAACACAAAAAATTTAATGCTCATAGAAAATGTAACAACTAAGAGCGTATATAACATCATAGGGGATCTTCAACTGCTGCACTTCTCTTAATCCACAATATAAAAGATAAATATGTATTTACAAATCAATAAATCTAGATAATCCCAGTATCAGAAATCAGCAACAGGTCACATTACTGTAAACATCATTACTGGTTCCACACTCCCGAAAAATTATCATGAACAGTTACATCCACACTGTGCATTGCTTTTCTATATTCAGCTAGCTACATTGCAAACGCCCTCCACAGCTATAAAGGGATGGCGAGTGGTCATAACAAAGCACTACGGCCACTGGGCAACTATCGCCCACCCAGAACGACAATCACTAGTGTCAATGCTTACCCAATGCACACCCCTGCATCTCAGAACAAAATGAACAATGCCTCGAAAGTGTCACGTGCCCCTTTTAAACAACTGAGGAGAGACACTGGAACCTCGCAACACATGAACCAGTTGTCCCCCGAACAACGACACTTCTCCACGTCGGTGGGGAGTATCTCGGGGTCTTGTGACCAGAACAGTTGCAGAGTCTGCCACCTACTCCACAGAAAATAATGCTCCACACAATGATCTCCACAAGATAGTCACCTGCGCTCTGTCACTCTCCACTACAGCCTTCCCTTACCCAACCTAGAGTGAATGGCAATGCTCCGCTTCACAGTATTTGCTTACAGTGGCCAGTTACAGCCCCCATTGCCCTGAGTATACCCAAAGTATATCAAAATATGATAATACCAGCTTTTCTCCACACGTTTCCAGATGTTACTTGTCTGCGTGTAAAGGGGAGTCTCTACTATGGTTCAACAGGCAATCAGTTATCGCTTTCGAACCAGTTCCATGAAAAGCGTTCAAGCATCTGGCTTCACCTCCATTTCGACCAGAAACATACAAACTCTATGCAATTAATCAACACCCACGCAGACGTGACTGCATATCACCTCTGATTGCGTTGCATCACTGGCTGTCTGCTATTGAACACAGCAGCTTCGGCCACCAACGTCAATAAGAAACAACCAAAACGTCTCACCAGTTCAGAAATCCAATAATCCAAAAATATTGGTCACACTGCCCTGGTTATCTTGGACCAATATATTCAAAATCATGGGCACTAATACGGCTTTCATTCAAGTTCGTTAACAGAAGGGCAAGCAATAGAGTATAGCATCATCAAAGTTGAAGGACATGGGTCCCCAAAAGAACATAGGCGTTCACCACGCTCTCAACAACAAGAGAACACACAAAAAAAAAACTCCTTACAGACAACAAAAATTTTACAATAATCAAGTTGTAGATCTCCATTTTTGGAAAAAATACTGCGAAGCTCACCTCCATTCCCAGAAAAGGAGCATCAACAACAGAAAAGCAGCCAGCATTGTTTATCGTCCATCTCTTGAATAACAATGCACAAAACAGCTGGCCAGCAAATAATTAAACTGAACAACAAATATTATAATTACTATAATTATTAACTTAAATAGCTCAAAGAAACTTAAATACTAAATTTAACTACAATGGATCACCCCCCTCCCAATAAATAAATGACACCGCCATGACATGGCACAAAATTTAGTATTTTAGGTAATTATTAATTTACCATATATTGTGATTTATTTGAACTCTTAATATGGGCCTGAACACTGTTAAAAATCTGATAGTTTGGCATGGTAAATATTCTCTGATGTCTAGACATTAATGTTTAAACAAAATAAAGATTATATTAAATTTTTCGTATGTTTTTTTATCTGCTCTATCATCATATTAATCATAGTTAAAACTTAATCTAGTTGTATCTTAATTATTGCAGACATATCACAATTGAATGGGTGTCTGGAAGAAGGGCATATGTTACAATTTTAAAATTTTACAGGAAAATCCAAAAAAGTAAAGGCATTTAATTTCAAGTTCGTAATCACTGTGAAAATCATATATGCCCTTCCATTTTTTAACTTTCAGAAAGTACAGGTACTATCATGGAATTATAATGATTAGAAAAAGGAAGAGGCTTGAAAGGGAAAGTATTTTCACAGTCACTTATTCATCAAAACAAGAATATGATAACGATTCAAAATTCAAAATTTTTTAGTTGCAAATGTTTTTATATCATCATATTTTACCTTTTTCCATTAAAAAAACATTTTGGAAAAATTTAACATATCCCTTCTTCCAGAGACCCATTCAATTATAGATAATCCTCAATCTTTAATCTTAACAATAAATAAATGACATTGCCATGACATGACACATTGTCAATCATATTTTGGCTTTATTTGATCCATCCAAATTCAATATTGGTGAATTTGTTCAAAATTTAAACAGCCACTATCAGACAATTCATTTCACTGATAAATAAGAAAATGGAAAGAAAGGATGGTGTGTGCACGCGCATCTCGTGACATCATGTGGATTGCATCATGGCTGACAAAAAATACGTCACTCCTTATTTTTAGTTGGCCTTTGATTGCATGGCCGTTGTAAAAGGACTTGCGCGATGTGTCGTTCGTATAAAATTTAATGTTAAAATGTATTTAATTTTAATTTTAGCTTTAATTATCATTTTCTATTATATGCAATACTTACCTAATAGTTAGTGTACTGTGTTATTTCTAATTGTTATTTATGTTAAAATTTAAAAATAGAAGATTTTTAAAATTCATAAGGCAGAAAGGATAGCACAGTATTAGAAACTTTTTTTAAAATCATTTTTTCTTTTAATAAAAGATTACCATGGACAAACAAAATTAAATATTATGGTTATAAATGAATACGTGTGCGTGCTTTGCAATCAACATGACGTCATGCACGAAACTGTGCATAATTTAGAATCAAATTGCACACACCATCCTTTCTTTCCACCACGATGGCACCCTACCTTTCCTGGATCTCAAAATTTCAAGACATGAACATACCCTGATCTTTGATGTTTACAGAAAGAAATCCAACAGTGGTTTTATATGCATAAAGACTCCAATCATCCTTGTATCCACAACGTTGCACATTGAACATCTCTCGGTAAAGCACACTTTGAGAAAGAAAACAATAATATAGAGACAGCCCCAAAAAGAGGATATAACCTTAACTTAATTAATAAAATACGTACATATTGAAAAATGTGCTAAGTTAACTAAAATAAAGGCAAATAACAATACAGGCGGTCTCCCAGACAACACTTTCATGTCTCTATCTCCTAAACGGTTGGATCAATTGAAAAAACGCCAAGAATAAAACATTTTTTAAATGTTGTGCACAATCTGAAAATACCATTAAAAATAGGGGTGTCCATTGCATATTTCAAATTGACCTCCATATTCGAAAATGGGTTCTAGAACAATTGCCACTTAGAACAATTTCCCCCCAACAATATGGATTATGCATGGATTTATACTTACTTACTTTTCAAATCCGCTTATCTGTTAGGGTCGCAGGGGCAGCAACCCTATGGAGGATCTCCAGTGATCACGATCTTCTGCCATCAGGCACATGTCCTCCTGGTAATGCCCAAGCAACTCAAATCTAGATTCTCCATGTAGTCAAGCCACCTGGTTCTCTTACCCACTGGCCTGGAAAATAACAACTGCTTGGGAAGACCAGTTTGCAGTATCCATATCACGTGGCCATGCCAGTGCAACTGAGATCCATATAGGGATAGAAAAATATCAAATCTTATTCATAAATATCAATCTGTTTTGAAAATATAGCTCTGCAAAAGTTCAAAAAAATCAGTCAAAAAACCTTGACAGACCAATTTTCAAAATTATCTAGAAGCTTTCCTAAATGAGATAGAGAGCTGTGATAGGTGCTATTTTACAGCAATTTTCAAGACCTTTTCAGTGATATACACTGAATGGCCAGTTTATTAGGAACACCTCCCCTCTAACATTGTTATGCCACCCCCTAGCAGCTATAACAGCATGGATTCAATTAGCTGCTGGAAGCATTGTTCCGTGATGTTTGTCCATCTGGATGCAACACTTGCTCCCAGTTGATACTTATTGGATGGTGGTGGATCCATGCTTCGAATAATCTGTACCAGCTCATCCTGAAGATGTTCGACAGGGTTCAAATCTGGGGTTGGCGGTGGCCAGAGGAGTAAGTTGAATTCATTATCGTGCTCTTGGAACCATTCCATGACGATACGAACCTTGTGACACGGAGCATTGTCCGGCTGGAAGTATCCTTCATATGGTGGAAACACAATAGCCATGAAGGGATGAAGTGGTCAGCAACAATGTTCAGGTACCCCTGACCGTTAAGGGGTTGTTCTTCAGATATCAGCGGACCAAGAGCAGGGCTCGACAAATTTAAAAAATTTGAATAGACAGTTGGCTACCAGTGCAATTTTCACGGTAGCCAAACGAAACGTGATATTTGTATATCCGTATAATCATGTATATTCAAATCAGTCTTAAATCCTAAATAAATGATTTATTTACGAAGTTTAAAAAATTTAAAAATGACAAGTAACAAAGAGTGAAGAATCAATTCACTAAAAATCTTAAATACATAATTTAAACTAAATCTTAATTGCTGTCACTGTCACTATCATATTCTGAAAGTGTTTCATCAGTTATCACCTTTAAATGTAAGCTGCACCCATATATGGGTCCCATAGTTCCCTCTAATTTTTATGAGCTGCACGGTCCAAAATTAACTGTACGCAATAAAAAATATAAACAAAACAAAGGCCATATTTGATAATTTTGAAAGTGGGAAATAGATCGTATATGCGTGGGAAATAC
>JAHWFO010113124.1:72365-97809 GCA_023313115.1 Rhysida immarginata | reverse complement strand
ACACAAACACACACACACACACACACACACACACACACACACACACACACACACACACTTGCACACACTTGCACAGCTTAGAGGGAACAATGACCACACCAGATTTTCAAGAATATTAAAATAGCCAAAAGTTGATTCCTGGAAATGAATAAATATGACAATTTTATTAAAAGCAACTTAATGTTTGTACGTTTTGGTTAAAGTAAGCAGTTGTCACATACTGGCTATGCACTGATGAGATTTTTTTAAACATCGAAACTTGACATTGATGTTCGATTGGATGTGCATTTACTAACCGTTATTATAGAGATCAGTGCTTGCACTTCACATCCCCCTCGGCAGCCATGTCTTATGAGTGCAGGGGCGTTTGTGCGTTTTCTTGAATTAAGCGTTATTTATTATTTTTTTATAAAAAGCAATTCAATGTCATTGGATGAATTTTCCAATGAAGTATTAAAAAAATAAAGGTCGAATCTAAAACATACTTTATTTATTGAAAAAAAATAAAATAATAAAAAATCAGAGGTAAAAAAAAACGCACATGGGATTCGAATCAGGGCACAAGACATGAGCCATGCGCCCAAGTGAAATGCCTTCCACCGATAAGACTAACGAACTGGACGACTTTTTTTTATTCATCACACATTTCGCAGATGTTACAAGCCGGGCCTGACTATACACAACAAATATTTCATCAACGAAGAACGAAAATCTAGCATAACAATATGTGCCGACAGAGTAATCACCAACAGTAAATACGTAAATAACAAACCCTGCCTTCGTAGCTACCGATAAGAAAAGCCTGCCCAATCCGCCTTGGAGGCTGGCAATAAGCGGGGATTTGAACTTCTCAGGCATGCAGCTCCACTGGTCAGTTAGGAGAATTAAAGTATTGCTCAAGCTGTAGCCTCCACGAAAATTTTTATGTAAGAGCTAATTTGACTACAAATTTAAATTTCCGTTGGCTACGATACAATAACGTAATTAGACCTTCCAATCAGCTGCCGCATTGGCCAGTAGCGAAGTGGCTACCACCTGTTTGAAAGTTGTAGCCAAAATGGAATTTCTGATAGCAATTGGCTACCAAAATATAGGATTTGTCGAGCTCTGCAAGAGTATGCCAGGAAAACATTCCCCAGACTATTACAGAGCCTGAACAGTGGAAACCAGATAGGAGAGGTCCATCGCTTCGTGCTGTTGTCTCCAAATTCTGCATCAGCCATCTTCATGGTGCAATAAGAAACGGGATTCATCCAACCAGCAGACCTTTATCCAGTCATCGACGGTCCAGTGTTGGTGATCATTGATAAATTGGAGACGTTTTTTGCAGTTTTGGGTGGAAAACAAATGTATCCGGACTGGCTATCAGCTGTTGTAGTCTCTCCTTGACAAAGTATGGCGTATAGTGCGTTCACAGATGTTATTCTGCGGTCCAGTATTGTGCACCACGTTTAGTTGACGAGTCGTGACGTTTCTATTCACACAAACAAGCATTCACATCCTACACTCACCCCCTTGGATCGACGAGTCGTTTGCGACCACAGGCTTGTCTCTGGCTGGTTGTATTTAGTTGTTTAACCAGTCCTGGTAAACCCTTGAAATGGTTGTTCGGGAAAAGCCTAGAAGACGTGCGGTTTCAGAAATAATCAGTCCACCTGCTTGGGCACCAACTATCATTCCGCACTCGAAGTTGCTTAGATCCTTTGTTTCCCCATGGTGACTGTCAGACTGTTTGCAGTTGACAGGTGTGTTATCGCTTTATATTGGGACCGATGGTCACGTGACCAATTGATGCGTAGCAATTGCTATGCCAACGGATTTCATAGTCATGGGTGTTCCTAATAAACTGACCATTCAGTATACAACACATTTAGGGTTTAGAAAAATTTATTTATATCCAATTTATTAGTACTGGTAATCCAATATGTCCATCCAGTAAAATTTAAGTAATACAGTGGGGGACCATGAAAAAAATAGGGATCGCATTATACAAGTGGATAGCATTTTTACAGGGTTTTGGGGGTCTAAAAGTGGAATCGCATTTGAAAGAAATACATTATAGTAGAATAATTGTTACTGTATTTTTTCGAATATTGGCCACGTTCACTTTAGGCCGCAGCCACAAAATGGAAGGCTAAACGGGGGGGAGGGGGATTATAGGCTGCAGATATTCTAGGCTTCTTGAGTCAAAAATACACTGAGTTACTTCGTTTTAATATCCCTTAGTATCTTAAATAGGAATTTTATTATTTATATAACCGTTTTCATTATTTTTATAGATTTCTAAATGAAATGTGTAAATAATTATAACAATCTCATTATAATGAACTAGCATAACTCCTTATTTCTATAATAGCAATAGAGCATACTGTGATATAACGTCTTGAAGTAGAGTGAATGAAAGTTAGATTCATTTAAGAATACTTTTATTTGTAATAATGCCTAAGGTAATGCGCATGCATAACAGTGATCACGTTGAGAAATAATTTTGTTTTTCTTATTGTTCAATACAGAAGCCTAAAGCTGGCAGTTCACCAGTGTAATTATAGATTAAAGTATAAGTTTTATTGAACTCTAGTTCTAGTGAATTTCACAATAATTTATGAATGAAAATATTTTATATTTGTGTCTAAAATTTAGTAGGTTTAAAGGATATAATTTTTTTCAATAATAGATCGAAAACAATTTCTAAAAATTGAAAATTATTAGGCAATTTTTGATGCATGCATAGAGAGAAGTAGGCGGTGATGTGAACTGATGACACATATAATTGGCATCACTAAGAGGTTGATGTTCTCCCTGTTGCAGCTGAGCTAGTGAAAAGCTGTATAAGAACTTAAACAATGGAGAAAAACAATTTGATATATCACTACATGTTTGAACCAGAGACCTATTTCCTCCCACTGATGAATAAAGCGTTGGCAGTGATGAAAATATACATGAAATTTCATCATATCTTTATAGTAAGATTGGTGATAATGTTCATGCTCTGGTCTGAACATAGATGTGTCCTACCATGCCGCTATGAAGCATCATCAACCGCATCACAAATTACCTTTGCGAGCAGTAGAGTGCGGGATAATTTGTGTTTTTGTTAATTACTATTACAGTCTGTACAATAAAATAAAAAAACTGGCATGGTGCCAGAATGTGCCTTTTAGCCAATCAGAAGCAGTTAGCCAGGCTTCTGATTGGCTAATAGCACATTATGGCATCATGCCCCTTCTTTTTTTTTTTTTTTTTTTTTAACAGGCTGCAAATATTTTGAAGAAAATTTCGCGATATTCGTGAATTAGCAACATAATTAAAAAATATCCAACCGTACTTTTATTTTGGGTGGACCTTCCCTTTAAGTATTGTTCTGAAGGATTGGATGATTAATTTTGCTATATTAACAAAAAATAAATAAATAAATAAAAAACCACCACCTAAAAGAAAACTAATTAGCCAATTTTTGTTTAATTTAAAACTAATTCAAGCAGAGTAGTTTTATCTACAGTATGAGAATTGACTAATTTTTTACTTAATGTCTAATTTTTCAGTAAATCTCAATCTCCTTTTTGGAAAATTGAAAATATAACCAAATTTTTCTGTAAACATGAAAGGAAACATGAACATTTTATTTGCATTTAACCGATCTCTGTGATATTGGCACCCTGGTCAGCAGCAAATAGCCTTAAACTATTTATCGTATTTACATACTTCTTTCTAGGAAAATTAATTTTACCGAAAATAATGATGGGCTTTTGACCACTTTTTTTGCCAAACTTTCAAGATTTTCACCAACATGCACCCACATGGGTGGATTTACGCTTTCATGCACACTTTTTGCCAAACTTTCAAGATTTGCACCGACATGCACCCACATAGGTGGTAAAACCTATGTCTTTAAAAAAACAAGCAAACAAACAAATAAATAAATAGCTGGTATCTTAGATCTTCAGCCAGCTCTGTGGTCAAGAGTGCTAAAGCGCAGGTATTGTCGTTCCCGAGAGCATTAAATCACTGGTGTGAATTCTGCTGAGGGCATGGATGTTGTTCATTTATCTCTTTGTTACCTAGTTTGGGAGACCAAGCTAAGCCTCAATAGGCTGATCCCCTGCTAGATTAAATTTCAAGTAGATCCAATGATTATTTAACTAATAAATAACCAGAATTTTACTCAAAACCGAAAGGTAAAAGGAGAATAGAAAAGTCTTAGATTTCCTATGACATTAGTAAGACCACTGTATTACAACTCCAATTTCACAATTACAACTGAAGCTCCACAACTAAGTTAACTTTCTAAACTTAATGAAGTACCGTAGTTTTTATTTTCTATTGGAATTTCTTCCACATCCTCTAATTATAAGAATTTTGTAGATTGCTTTTTAAAACTTTCTTAAAAATATTATACAATTGTAATCCATTGGCAGTGTTCTTGTTCATTATTTAAAACGAGTTAATATCTAGCAGTGTTGTTGTAGCTGATAAATTTTTTGAGATCCTGAATTTTCAAAGTAGAAATTCACATTGCAATACATCATCAGTTGAATCGGAGCATGAATTTTTTTATTATCCCTAATAAAAGCAAATTCAGTTTATTAATCATCTGAAAGTGAAGAGAGAAAGTATAAAATAAGTTTTTGCTTTATAGGACTAGCAAATTCTCATGCAAAATGAAGGTTTTAATTTCAAATCATAATCTTTTAAAAAGCATGAATATTAACCTTTTTAATTCTTTGAAAATAATTTTCCAATGAGCAATCATGCTATTGTGCATGTAAGTCTGTGTCTGAGGTATGGGGGTTGTATTCCTGATGGTATGTGCACCTGGTGGTCTTGTACCTGTGTATTGGTAGCAATTTAGTTTCTTTGTTAAGCAATTATTCGCTATAAGGTGGTGCATATGCCTTTACAATGAATGTTTGCCTGTTGCTTATCTTGTGTTATTGTAATATTAGTTATGATTATTGTTGCCGGTTAAAAAACATAAATATCCGAATGTTTTGATAATGAATACCGTGGGGCCTTGTCTTCATCTACGCTCCCCTCCCCTCTTGTGGACGGGAACATGAATTCATGAGTGAACAGGAAAATCGTCGATCTACAGACGTGGAACAGCGCCTGCCTAAAAGTGAAAGGTTTCTTTTTGGCTCCATTATTGTCTCCTTGAAGGGGCTTCGTTTGGTCCAACTTTATTAGTTTCCCTTTGGCTGTGCACCGCTCGTACTTGTATTGTATTATTAAGACAGTCGCGGTTAATGGTAGTAGCAACTAAGGGTCAATGTGGGTGGTGAAAGCTGTTTGAAGTGAAGGTGAACCTGCACAAGCCGTCTGACACAATAGTGTGGTCTGTGGTCCCGTAGGAGAGTGCACTCATGCATAATTGGCATGGATGGTCCCTGTTGGATGTAGGGCTGAGGAAGTAGGGATCGGGCAGCATGCTATTGCTTGTTGGAGCACTGGGCACTCATCATCTAGTCATATTACGGGGTTACCGCACTCCTCCCCTCCCCAATTTTGAGGCTGCAGATATTTATAGCCAAAGAGTTGTGGGGTGTTCTTAAAAGGGGTGCTCGGCATGTGCTAGAAAACTGCCTTACTTGGCCTTAAAGCCTTGTTTAAGTGTGCACATTAAGTGGTGACATTTTTACATTTGATGCTATTATTCTGAGTTCTATTGATATTCGATGCTTTATTTCTGTGTTCAAGTTATATTCAAAGCCAGTGCTTGTTTTGGCATTTTAGTGGGCCCCTAATTTTTGTTGCATGTAAGCGATGTTACTGTTTATGTACTTAGTAATTGACTTGTAGATTCCATTAGTTAGCGTTAAACACTTGATTACTTCAACTACACCATCTATCTCTTCATTTCTCCATCGCCCTAACGAGTCTCACCTTCCCCTGCCCTTTCATGGGGGGTTGATCTGGTTCTAGGTCCGGCTCACGGGTCCACCCCCGTGCATGGTGGCACATTTTCTGGCACCCAAACAGGGACTCGTTAGTCCGGCATCTTTCCAGATTCTGGGGCGAATAGCCTGTGTGGTTGAGATATGTGAGTGCCTGGCTGCTTAAGAGCGCTGTGTGTGCTGAGTGTAATGGAAGGTGAATTACCTAATGAGGGGAATGCGAATGGTGCAGCGGCTCTGCTTGAGCCCAAGATGGCCGGCTATACTGGGAAAGCAAAGCTTAAGGGCAATGCAGCATGAAAAGCAGCCGAATATGAATTATTCGACATAGAAGAATGCTTAATAAAATTCTTTTGTGTACAAGAGGTTCTTTTTAAGTTGGTCATAGAAGAATACAAGCTGCTGAAGGAGCATTTGGGACAAATCTTTGGTAAGGTCAAAATTGACCATGGCTATGCCAAAGAATTTTATGACTTAGTGCAACATCAGAGTTTAATGAGTCGGTCAAGGAGTTTTCGAACCATCTGCAGCTCGCCATGGACCGCTTCCTCCAGGCGAAGCCGCAGTGTGCTCCGTCTAGAGAGCAGCTCCTGTTCGAGCGGTTTAAGCATGGATCATTGTTTGCACACCGAAAAATGATGATGGCGATTGGTCCGGTCACACACAGGGTGATTCAGTTGCTTTCTGACCATTTCAGTACAATGATTTATTGACCCATTAATGTTTACAAACTTAGCATTTCAGCATGATATTTTAGGCAGTTCGGAGTTTTTATTCCCGTGGAAAAGTCTTGATGATATGCTCAATGTGGCCACCACGAACGTTTTGAACTGCTCGCAGCCGAATGGTGAAGTTGTTCATAACTCTATCCAGGATTTCTGCATCCACAAGGGTGCAGCAGTCGACGATGCTTTGTCGCAGCTGGTCTAGGGTTCTTGGTGCTGTAGTGAACACACTGTCTTTAAGGAATCCCCAGAGATAAAAATCACATGGGTTTAGGTCAGGACTCGTAGGGGGCCAAAGAAAGCCACCCCCGAATCGATCTGGAAACCTGTTTGAAATGACACGATTTCCGAATTTCTGATTGAGAAAGTCTAGCACTTCCTGTTGAAACCATTGATGTCGAAGCGGTATACGTCTCCTTCGCAGCTTGGGGATGAAGAAGGTTTCCAACATGTTAAGGTAAGCCTGTGACGTTACGGTGCCCTCAAAAAAGAACGGACCAATGATGCCTCTTTTGGAAATCGTGCACCAAGCCATAACCTTTCGTGGATGAAGAGGTGACTTATGGATCTCATGAGGGTGCTGGGAACCCCAAAAACGAACGTTGTGTTTATTAACGTCACCTAACAGATGGAAGAAGACCTCATCTGACACCCACAGGTTGTCCACAATGTCCTGATTGGCTTCCATTTCTGCTCCAAACTCCATCGCAAATTGTTGTCGCTTCCGTCTTCCAGTGTCTGTTAACTCCTGATAAACATGGATCTTATACGGGAACAGGTGTAAATCCTTTCTCAAAATTCGCCACGTCGTGGTATACGACAGCCCTTCTTCAATGGATAGGCGGCAAACAGATTTTTTGGTAGGGGAATCGACCAACCTTATGCGAACATTTTCGACAACTTCGGCCGTTCGAACACGAGCTTCGCTCCCACCTTTTTTCTTGCCTTTAACACATCCAGTGGCACGAAATTGCTTGACAAAATCCATGATTGCTTGCCTGCCTGGTGCGTCTCGACACTTGTACTCCTTCCGAAACTTTCTTTGTACGCTTACAGGTGATTTTGTCTCGAAATACCATTCGACAACCTTGCATTTCTGCTCTGTTGATGAAGCGGGCACCATTTTTCAACAATACGATTTTCATGCAGCGCCGTTGCAACAATACACACTCCAACTATTTAGAAATTCGATATGGTGCTCATATTCTTTCAATTGTTTATCCCTAATGCACCTCATTCGAGTGAAATTGTCAGAAATTGACTGAATCATCCGGTATGAGAAGGCTGTGAAATGTGCTCTGGAATCACAGAGGAAATAGAGTATTGCCATCAAGGGGAATCCAGCGGGGTCGCACTGGAGGAGCAGTAGTCAGTTCCTATCGAGGTACCGCCCGCATGCCCTCTGCAAGGCAAGAGGGGGCCTAAGGGTGATAGCTGCCAGACTGTTGAGAATGAATGCCCCTGTCGGCGGGAGCTTCAAGAGGTAAAGAGCCTGTCAGAGCAGCTCCCGAAGAGAAGTTGCTGAGCATTCACCCGTGTCTCGTGAAACCAAAGACTCGCTCCAGCATTGGGTACGCACTGGGTTTTGCGTGTTTTGATGTCGTGGTGATCTTGTGTGCATTGAGGAACTACACACTTGGCTGAAGTACGTGGTACTTCGGAATTCTGGTTGGGCATATGTGCCTGCAAGTCAGTGCGTCTGAGGTGTGGGGGGTGTATTCATGATGGTATGTGTACCTGGTGGTCTTGTACCTGTGTATTGGTAGCTATTTAGTTTCTTTGTTAAGCGATTATTCGCTGTAAGATGTTGCATCTGCCTTTACAGTAAATGTTTGCCTGTTGCTTATCTTGTGTTATCGTAATATTACTTATGATTATCGTTGCCGGTTAAAAAAAACTTATAAATATCAGACTTGTGTGTTGCAAATGTTGAGCAATCTTCTGGTGCTGCAACAATGTCCTCTTGGCGTCTGTCGGGGCTTTGTTGTAGTGGGGAACTTCTTAGAAAAACTGTTAAAAGAGCATCGTTTTATTGTTGTTGAGGGTGCTCGGCATGGAAGCCAGGAAGAGATGAGGAGTCAAGCATTCGGAAAATATTTATGCAGTTAAACTATCACAGTTTTGCAGCTTTATCAGCAAGGCATAGTTTATCATAGTTTGCAGCTTTTGGCTAAGTTATTATGTTTTTGGCGTGCAAGCATACGCGGTGAACGATAGAACATGCTCATGGCGGCCTGGTCTCTTCGAAGTTTTTTTGTTACTGCAACAGCATTTGCGATGTGTTTCATCGAGAATTGACTTCTAAGTTGAGAAAACACCTTGCCTACCGTGTTTGGTGAGAACTTTCCTTTTTGTTATCTTGTTTTGATATTGAATACTGTGGGGCCTTGTCTTCATCTACGCTTCCCCCCCCCCCCTTGTGGACGGGAACATGAATTCATGGATGAACAAGAAAATCATCATTCAACAGACGTGGAATAGCGCCTCCCTACTCCCTAAAAGTGAAAGGTTTCTTTTTGGCTCTATTATTGTCTCCTTGAAGGGGCCTCATTTGGTCCGACTTTATTAGAGTTGCCCTTTGGCTGTGCGCCGCTCGTACTTGTACTGTATTATTAAGACAGTCACGGTTAATGGTAGTAGCAACTAAGGGTCGATGTAGGCGGCGGAAGCCGCTCGACAGGTTAATTTTTCTGTGAAGGTGAACCTGCACAAGCCGTTTGACAAAATAGTGTGATCTGTGGTCCCGTAGGAGAATGCACTCATGCGCAATTGGCTTGGATGATCCCTGTCGGATGTAGGGCTGGAGAAGTAGGGATCAGGCAGTGCGCTATTGCTTGTTGGAGCGCTGGGCGCTCATTGTCTAATCATATTATGGGGTACCGCACTCCTCCCCTCCCCAATTTCAAGGCTTCAGATAGTTTATGCCCAAAGAGTTGTGGGATGTTCTTAAAAGGGGTGCTCGGCATGTGCTTGAGGCTGCCCGATACTACGGCAGCCATCGTGTGTTTGATTGGCACATAACGGGCTGGTGCAGCACCTTGCCTATCTGGACACTTGTGCAAGCAAGATGCCTGGCCATAGAGAACTGCCTTACTTGGCCTTATTTAAGTGTGCACATTAATTGGTGACATTTTTACATGTGATGCTATTATTCTGAGTTCTATTGATATTTGATGCTTTATTTCTGTATTCAATTTATATTCAAAGCCAGTGCTTGTTTTGGCGTTTTAGGGGGCCCCTAATTTTTGTTTCATGTAAGCGATATTAGTGTTTATGTATTTAGTTATTGACCTGTAGATTCCATTAGTTAGCATTAAATACTTGATTACTTCAACTACATCGTCTATTTCTTCATTTCTCCATCGCCCTAACGAGTCTCACCGTCCCCTGCCCTTTTTATGTGGGGTTGATCTGGTTCTAGGTCCGACTCATGGACCCACCCCCGTGCGTGGATGACCCACTATACTGCAGACTTTTTCTGTCAATAGCAATAGATGGCGAGGAGCATTCACTGAGTCATTTGAAAGTCCGGCAATTAGATCCATTCAATTATATTGGCCTATTTAAAGATTAAGTCATTCTGAATTTTTTTTCAAGAATGAGGAATTTTAGTAAATTTTAACAAATGAACCTTAAGAAGTTAACAAAAATGATTATTAGAAAATACTTTTGATGATTTCTCTCTTATAGGGAAATAGTGGCAATATTTCATATTTGCAATTGAAAATTTTGTTTTATTGAAAATTTTATTCTATCAGTGTGTTGAATTTTATACATGCCTATTTAGGAGAGAAAAACGAATAATTAAAGTGCATATTGGTGTGATTTGATGGAACTTACAAAAACTTAGATCTTTTACAAATGAAGTTTCCAGATGCTTTGGAGTCGATACTCAAGTCAAGCATACCATAATGTGATAATTCAAAAAAAAATTTTTAATGGCTCCATTCCTGAAATTTTTGAGATTTTTGGATTTAGAGCCATGGGATTATATACAAAAGAAAAAATGAATATACGTATATTGGTATGCTTGTGGCTATACTGAATTAGGTCATTCCACGTCAGTTCAGGCAGGCACTGACCTCTCGGATATTAATGAAATTTGGTATATACAATTGCCCTAGGGAGGTTGGTAATGAATGCCAAATATTATTATTTGTTTTTCATTTTTATGGAAGTTACGGACATTTAAAATTTGAGAAATTTGAGTGGGGGCCTTATCTATGAAGTACTGTAACTTCGGTTGTATTTTACTTAGAAAGATGCGATTGGTGACATATGAAAGCTCTTTAACTGTAGATTCTATAGAAAATTTTTAAAATTATATTACACATGCGCAAATATTTGAATTTAATAAAATTATTTTATTTATGCAAATTTCTCAAAAGGTGGGTATTTTTTTTTTCGTTAAAAAATTATTAATATCTTATAAAAACAATACAAAAAATTCAGAACTGTGTTTTGCTCCGTTTTGAAGATATTAATTTTTAAAGCTTGAGCTCCAAGCAGCAGCAGTCAGGTAATAGGGACTTGACTACTCGTACAGGGAAGAGAAAGCGTGTAACCTTGGGACCATTCATTTATTTACGTTTTATTATTTATATCAATAGTATTATTAATTATAATAACACGAAAAAATAAAATCAATAATAGAATTACAATAATAATTATATCAATAGGAAAAATGTTTCTTAGAACTTCAGTTTGTTTTTTCAGAAGTCAGTAAAGTATTGAGCACCTGTTAAATAAGAAGATAATTTAGTAAGAAAATATAAATTTGCATTATGATGTCGAATTGTAAGTAATAAAGAAAGTATATTTACTTCACACTTCCTCAGAGTCAGTCACTTCTGAGTTACCCTGAAGGACGAGATGAATTGCAGAGGCAGCTAAGTTAATACAGGCTTCATTATACAGTGCGATTCAAAAGTTAGTTATGGAAACGTGTACAGCACACACATCAATGCACTTTCTGCAGGACGTCTTTGCTGATCGAATCATCTCACGTGGCATCTGGCCTGCACGCTCGCCGGACCACACACCTGTCGATTTCTTCCTTTGGGGTACCTTGAAAGGTAAAGTGTATGCAAACAATCTGCACACTTTGCCTTAGCTGAAGGAGGAAATCACAACTGAAGTTCAGCAAATCTCACCAGCCATATTGAGCAGAGTGTTTCACAACGTGCAACTGCTCTTTTATCTCGTCATTAGGGATTGAATGTCCCTTAAGGTGTTTTTTTCTTCTTTGGGAATGGTGAAAGTCGCAAGGTGCAAGATCTTTGAACTGCAGTGTGTGGCAATTGTTTGCGGGTGAATGTTATCGTGCTGCAAAAGATGGTCCAAAGCTGCCATTCAACCCTGGACTTCCTCTCCGACGGGTTCACCCGAGTGGTCACACGTTGGTGCAGTGCATGGAAAGGGATGGGGATAATGTCGAAAAGTGATTAGTGCATTACATAGAGGACAAATGTAAGTATCAGGCACAAAAAGAATTTTGAAAATCGATTAACAAATATAAAAGTTACAGCCATGGAGGCATTACTTTTCGATCAACCCTCTTCTCTTCTCTACATTTATTGAATTTGAAGGGAGATCAACTTGGCCTGAACAGTAGACGGCTCAATCTAATGCCACCAAAGCAGAGCACAGTAAGTTAGAATAGGTCTAATGGCTGTTACATACAGCTAGTATGTCACTTTTGGGGTGAGACCACAACATTTACCTAGGACATGGCGACATGGCTTAGTATTTTAAAACGGCTAATGTATTTTTTCGCCGACGGCACTGTCTTTTAATCCCCTGGTCTGTGCACACGCTCAAATTCCGTTGTTGTAGTCAACAATTGGATTGCTGTATTTATGGAAGAAGCAGTTTTAGTCCCCTCTATTGCATGAATTTGGCTACATCTCAAACTTAACAATATACTTTAACGATCGTGCAACGTAACAAAACTGTCAGCTACTATTATGTGTTCAGCAATAAAATGATCTACATCAGCTTTTTAAATATCATTTATCAAACATATATTTACCACTTGTTTCCATTCGTATATTTTAAAAATTTCGTGAACAACGACAATAAACTCATAATTTCACTTGGACAAAATTATAAACTCACCCTTAAAAATGTGTTCGCCCGACTATTTTTAGCATATGCAAATTGCAAAAAAAAGGTTGTATTTGCAATCACTTATTGTAAGAAAGTATCTGCTGCAGATTTATACTGTGTAAAACATTGCCACGATGAACAGAGCTTAGTGAGACAGACATTAGGACAGTATTGATGTTGCATGGATGTGGAATGTCCCAAATGAAAATTGCAGCTCATCTTAACCGATCCCAGTGTGCTGTCAGAAATGTATTACAACAGGAAGGAAGTTAATGGGAAAGCGAAGAAACGAACAGGAAGGAAAAAAATCTTAAGTTCTCGAGATGAATTTCATTCGACGACCGGCAACTGGAAGCAATCTTTCTGCTGGACACATTGTAGATGTACTTTCACTTAACTGCTCTCGGCGCACTGTTGCACAGGTTCTGCAACAACTCCCATCATTATCTACAAAAAATTTCTACGAAAACTACCTCTAAACCAAGCTCACAAAAATGCAAGATTGGAGTTTTGTAGAGAAAAAATGGCATGGACTCACGAGTGGTACACAGTGGTGTTCTCTGATGAAAAGAAATTCAACCTTGATGGTCCCGATGGATGGGACTATTATTGGCATAACATCAGACAAGATGAATTAAACTGAGTCGTCAAATACGGGGTGGCTCAGTAATGGTTTGGGGGACGTTTTCTGCTCAGAGTAAAAGTGATATGGTAGTGATCAATGGATGCATGGACTCTGCAAGATACAAAGTGCTGCTGGAAACTCAACTTTCAAGCTATGGTGAAATTCTTAGTGGAGATAACTGGTCTTTCCAGCAAGGTAATGCTCCATGCCATCGTTCCAACCTTATGAAAAAATGGTTTCAAGAGCAGCAGATAAATGTTTTATGTTGGCCGTCATGCTCCCCAGCCTTCAGCCCAATTTAGAATGTATGGGGACAACTAGCACGTCTTCTTTATAAAGATCATCGGCAATTCCAGACTACTCAAGAAATCACCACTGCCATCATGGAAGGATGGGAATCTATCACCACTGAGTACTTGCATAAACTTGTCGATTAGATGCCAAACAGGATGTTTGAAGTCATAAGAAACACTGGAGGACCAACAAAGTACTAATGTTTGAAAAATAATCGCCATACTTCTGTTTTCTAAGGATGAGTTTATAATTTTGTCCAAGTGAAATTATGAGTTTGTCAGTGTTCACAAAATTTTTAAAATATACGAATGACAATAAGCAAAGTGGTAAATTTATGTTTGAAAAATGATATGTAAAACTTTTTTGTTTTTAGTAAAGTTTGGTTCAAAATTCATGTGAGTTTATAATTCTGTCCAGCACTGAAAATAATGAATCCTCTCTATTATGATATAAACAGAAGTTAACCATATACTGAACAGACATGTCCATTTCTGGCATTTATTTTGTCAAACAACTATTCCTAGAGGATCACAACTTGATGAAACTGAAGTGCATAAGATTTGGCATTTGCACGGAAACGACAAACCGCAATGCCAAATTGCAGCGGAAATAGGATGGTACTTTAATTGTACTAATTTTAATTGTATAAAACATTGTTGCCATTTGCACAAAAATTGAAAAAGTATATCCTGGATAATCAGGTGTGCTATTAATAAATAATAATAATAATAATAATAATAATAATAATAAAAATAATAAAAATAAAAGTGTGCAGTGCAAAATGTATTAGCCTGTGGAATTGATGGATAAATTAAACCTCGACCAGGAAGACCTCATTCTTTGTCACCATGAATGAAATGTCGGGTTTGTATTCTTGCAACCAAGGAAAAAATGTCAGCGAGAAATATCAGGTCTGCTCAGGACATCAACCATCACACATGTTCTCAACAATGCTGAACACATCAAATATTGCAAGATAAAGAGAACACCACCTCTTAACCAACGACACAAGGCTACCAGACATGCATTTGCAAAGAAAACCATGTCTTGGGACCATCCATGGTTTTCAGTGATTTTCTCGGATGAGAAAAAGTTTAATCTTGATGGGCCAGATGATACACAATATTACTGGCATGATATGGTGAAATATTGGGGGGTAAAAACTTCATCTTCCAGCAAGATAACGCCCCTTGTCACACATCAAGAGCCATGAAGCAGTGGTTTACAGAAAACATCACAGTTCTGGAGTGGCCAGATTGATCCCCGTAGAAAACGTATGGGGAATTCTTGCCAGGGTTGTATAAAGACAAGGAAGGCCGTTTGTAACAATTGCTGAACTTAAAATGCAATTGTCGAATCCTGGGAGAAAATATCATCCGATGTTTTGTTAAAATTGGTTGAATTGCCAAATCGAATTTTTTGTTATTTCTAAAAATGGAGGTACAACAAAGTATGGGGCAACAAAATGGAGATGCAACAAAGATTAATCCCATTTCTTTGTGGGTGTAATCTACGAGTTCTAAGGATGGACTTAGACTTATGAACAGGTGCTTTTTTCAGTTTTCATGTATTGTTAAGCAATAAAGCTGTATTTTTGGCTGAAGTGTTTTGTGGATTCCTTAAAAAAGACCCTTTTATCCATAAAAAAATGTAAACCTCATTCAAAGTAGACATTGTTGCGTAAAGCACAACTTCGGGTGTGGATTTATACTTTTGAGAATGATTGTATGTAAGCGTTTTAAGTGTCAAAATAGTTTTTCTCTTAATCATGAACTTTTTAATATCAATATGATATTAACCAGGAACTTTCTCAACCTTTTAAATATTTTTCATGATAGATTAATCATTTACTCTCTTTTTCATGTTTTTAACTTTCAAAGTTTAAAAAAGACTATAAGTGGCTTTAGATTAAAAGCTGCTTTAAAATTTAGATCTAACCTTTTTCATATCAATCTGATTTGTAAACTTATTAACAATTATTTATCTTATTTTGATCATATAGATTTGACCACATTTAAGATACCGTAAATACCCAAGTATAAGTCGCATCCCCCAAATTTAAGGTAAATTTTGGTACAAAATTTTTTTTCCTCTTAAAATTCAAGCCATGACATCATAACTGATAATGTTAATTACATCACTGAAAGATCAAAACAAACACACTAAATGCAGTGTTGAAACTAGTTTATTTACATTGTAGCATTTACTCGTGGGACGTGAGAGTCTTTTCTCTTGCTGTCACAAGAATCACTAACTTAATTTAGTTTCCCACTATGCTAATTGCTTAATCCTAATTACCTATTTACCTCCTAAGGTGTTTAGCAATGCTCCCTTCAACACCTGATACTTTAGTAAGCACCAGCCCATCTTTAATTCAATACCC
Organism: Rhysida immarginata; assembly: GCA_023313115.1. Taxonomy (NCBI): domain Eukaryota; kingdom Metazoa; phylum Arthropoda; class Chilopoda; order Scolopendromorpha; family Scolopendridae; genus Rhysida; species Rhysida immarginata. The sequence continues at coordinate 81,783 of JAHWFO010113124.1, read as the reverse complement.
ATGCAAGTTGTCCCTCTTAAGTAGTCCTACCCCTCTAAACTTCAGTTAAGAATTGGCCTTTATTGTGATCGTATAATGCTTGGTTTCGTTTAGTCAAAATACCTTACATCTAAGTTTTATTTTCAGTCCAGCTCAATTTGTAAAACTCCTGGGGCCCCCCCCCCTTCTGTTGTTTCTATGGTAATGAGACAGATTTAGCAAGCTAAGGTTAAGACTTAACGTTGCCCACGGTAAGTGAGACGCCGACTCTCGCGCACTGAAATCCGCATATACTCCTCCTGAACAGCCCGGCCGTCGGAGACCACCCTGTGAGCTATCAGCCTATAGGCTTGCCACTCACGCTGCTTGGAGCCCCAGTGGTTAGAGGTAGCTGGCCACTTACCTCAGAGCAAGGTTCGGGAAGCGAAGTTATGATTTATCGTCCCCAAACCCCCACGTCTGCCAATAACTGCCACTCTCTTCTCCTTCCCTCCATTGTGCCCCGCATAAGCTGGTGACGCCTGCTGCCCAAGTCAACGCACTCACCTTCACTGCTGTGCTGTCTTGTTTCCGATCAACATTGAGCGTCTTGTGGCTCTTTACCCAGCAGTACTCGTCTTATCATAGGCGGCCGTGGCTATGCTGATAGCTTGGCTGTTACAAACGTCTTTCTCATGAACACATGCCACATGAGTTTTCTTTGCTCTCTCACACTCGCTCACACTCAATTTTTTTCTTCAAACGTTTTTTTTTTTCTGGAATGTCCAATATCATCTCCCTCGGAAGGTGACCGCTGTCACGACAACTCCCGCTCTCTCTCTTTCTTCCTGCCAAAATGTTGGGGACAAAGGGTAAAGAGAAAAGATAAAATAATATTCTGTAGGTGATTAAGCAATAATAAATACATATTAATTTAATAAAATTTAAGTGCTGTGATGCATATTATACGATAATTTCGTTTGAAGTTCATCAAAACAGATGCCACTTTATTACTTCAGAGTTGCCATTCATATTGACAAGTTACTTTTGTACTAGTTTTTTGTGACGAGAAATTCAAATAAAAAGTGAATTAATTTACTGTATAATGAACTGTACATTGTATACAGGGTGAGGCATTTATCTTGAGACAACTGAATATCTCGGAAACTAAGCATTGTACGAAAAAATGTCCAAAATCAAAAGTGAATTATTTCGTGGGGGGGAAATTCATTAGTTAAAAAATTACCCCACCTCCCCTTGTGATGGGGGAGGGGGTAACTTTGAAATCTTAAATAGGAACCCCTATTTTTAATGGTATATTCAGATTGTACACAATATTTGAGAAATGTTTTATTCTTGGTGTTTTTTCAATTGATCCAATCGTTTAGGAGATAGAGGCCCTGAAAGTTTGGAACTTTTAAAGTTTTGAACCCAATTTTATCGATGAAGACAGAGATAGTGGGTCTTACACACATTCCTATTCTACTTTTTAATGGTCTTTAAGAATCCGAAGTCAGAATTTCAAAATCCAATGTTGTTTTTTTTAGTGTACAAGTAAACTTTTGGGGGCAACAGTCTTATGGAGATAGTCTATGCGTGTGTAATATAACAAGTTAATGAATTTAAAAAAAAAAATTAAACAGACTTCAACAATGAAATTAATATGAGACCATCTTGGTGCTAAACCGAATCCAATGTAAAAAGAATTTTTAAAATCGGTTTATAAATGACGGAAATATCGATGAACATATATAAAAAAAATACATTCAGACGAACATAGAACCTACTTCTTTTTGAAGTCGGTTAAAATATATTGGATTTTTGAAATTCTGACTTCGGATTCTTAAAGACCATTAAAAAGTAGAATAGGAATGTCTGTAAGACCCACTCTCTATCTGTCTTCATCGACATAATTGGGTTCAAACTTTAAAAGTTCTACACTTTCAGGGCCTCTGTCTCCTAAACGGTTGGATCAATTGAAAAAACAGCAAGAATAAAACATTTCTCGAATATTGTGTACAATCTAAATATAACATTAAAAATAGGATTCCTATTTAAGATTTCAAAGTTATCCCCTCCCTCCAGCCCCCCCCCCCCCCCCCTCAGAAGGGGGGGAGGGGGTTAACTAATTAATTTCCCCTGCAAAATAATTTACTTTTGATTTTGGACATTTTTTCGTACAATGCTTAGCTTCCGAGATATTTAGTTGTCTCAAGATAAATGCCTCACCCTATATAAAGTATAATTAAAGTACTGTGACGTATAAGTTAATTTCATTTGAAGTTCATCAGGACAAAATGCAACTCCGTGGCTATGTTCATTAATTTATTCAAAATGGCGGCATGCAAAGCGAAGTAGTATTTATATCTCCTTCGAAGTTAATTTCCTCGATATTATCCAGAGATAAATAATTTTCTATAGGTGATTACTGTTAAAATAATATATAGATATTAATTTGATAAATTTAAATGGAATAAAATAACTACTTATTTGCTATTCAGTAATTTTTAGCTAGGCTCGAGTAAATTTCACACCCGTTTTTTTCACTCAAAATTGGGTACAATTTTATGGCTTATACTCGAGTGTTTACGGTCACAACTTCAGCCTGTTGGGGCACAACTTGAGGCTTTTTTCTGGTGGGGTTCTTTCCTGTTGTTGTTACATTATTAATATTATTATTATATTAATTTTACCATTACAGCCAGGGTGACAAACAAGGAATTGCTAGAGTGCATCGGGCTTGATATGTCATTAGAAGGCAAAATCACGAGACTCAGACTCATATTTTGGGCATGTGATGCGATCGAGCACACTCGAGAAAGACCTAATGCTGGGATTAGTCAGCGGTAAGAGAAGACCAGGCCGCCAGAGAATACGGTGGCTGGATACCATCAAAGCTGACACAGGACTGAATTTAAAACAACTGACAGAGGCAGTGCAAGATCGGATAGCTTGCTCATAAAATTGCCAAGACTCTGATACGACTAAATGGATAACATCATCATCGTTATTATTTTTATATATTTAATGAAACTTTTTATAAATATATTAATGAAATGTAAATAAATATAATAATCTCATTTAATGAATGAGCGTAACTTTTTATTTCTTTGGCGGTGGCGGCCAAGGTTCCATAATCACCGAACTGCTGCCCAATATCAATAAAGCATTCTGTGACATCACAACAACACAACCTCTTGGAGTAGAATGAGCTTCATCTGGGCATCTCTGAATCGCGGACAATTATTTTAACACATGAATTTCATAATAATTTATGAATGAAAATATGTTAGTGGTTAATTATTATTTGAAAGGTTAGAATATTAATTTCACTGTTAGAAAACGATTCAACAAAGACTGATTAATTTGTGTTTTTATTGGCAAAAAAGCCATGAGCTCAAATTTGTGTTTGTATCAGCAAAAATTATCCGTTATGGTGGATTTGAGTTCATGGCTTTAAATTAACCAGTCTTTTTCTAACAGTCTGAAATTAATATTCTAACTAATATTTAGTATACTATGGGATGCTAAAACGAAATGGTTCGATCTTTTTTAGACCCTAAAAGTTTGTGGCCTGAAGTGAATTGCTATTTTTTTCGTTTGACCATCAAATTTGCAGTTGTGGCCAATATTTGAAAAAATATGGTACTCTTTAATGTTGGTAACTCCTATGGTTGTTTGTGGGGTTTTTTTTTGGGTTTTTTTGTTTTTTTGTTGTTGTTTTTTTTTAATATAACATATCTCATATTGGTAACAGGTCTTTAATTTATCTTACTTGATTTTCATAGATTATATTGGCTGGAGATCCACAGCAGTTAGGTCCTGTGTTACATTCACCATTTGCCATCACGTACGGACTTCAAATCTCATTTCTGGAAAGGCTTATGCACAGGCAGCTCTATCAGAGGAATAAAGAACGTTTCGCCAACCATGGATGCTATGATCCACTAATGGTTAGTACAAGCCCATCTTTAGTAAAAGTGGATGTAGTTATTTGAAATATTTAATGTCGCTAGCACTCTACTAATAATGGTAACGGTTACAGCACAGTTCTTGCAATAATATTATATCTTCATTGCTTCTAAAATGTCGTTGGATTGAAATGCACTTTTGAATTGATGTAACTACATGTACTACTAGCTTAACATAAATCCACAGGTCTCTTGAGTTAACAAGACATTCACTACTGATGGACCACTATTCCATGTTATTTTATCAAGCTTTTTATTATTTTATAACTGAAAATTTTCTCCTGTATGAGAATGCTTTAGAAGCTCTTAATCTCCAGTCAACCTTCAGAAACTCTTAATCTCCAGTCAAGTATAAGCTTTAATCTACATGCATTTAGATTAATGTACTTGGGTCTAAATTAGAAATTTTAATAATATAATTTTTAATTTTATGGGCCATATAAAATGATGCTTTATAATAATACTGTTTTCTTTCAGAACCAAGATAAAAACATTATTAGTAATCTGTCATTTTGCTTCAGTATTCTGTAGTTATTGTGTATGGGCTGGTGAGGGGGGGAGGAGTGATCGTATTCGTACTTATTAGCTATGGTAGTTACCTATAGAATCAAGCTGGCTTGGAACTGCGTAATGTGGGGCTCTCATTTGAATACGTCTGCGGTAAACAGAAGGATGATAACTCGGCATCTATCAACAGCAAGGAATGGGATGAACATTCATCTGTGGCAATCATCGCAAGGAACTACAACAATGACAACACACAAAGAAACGTCGCATAACAATTAACAATTGTCATGTGCAACAACAATCGACTTGTTTGCCGACACGACATTTCCTCCCGTTGCACTAAGCTAGGGAGGAATACCGCTGGGGCGGTTGGCGATTTCAGTCCGAACGTCGGAGTGCAACTGGGTCGCCACATCTGCCTGGTTGGGTTCAGTTGGACCATCGGAGGCATCCTGGTCTGGAGGAGGAATGTCCTCTGCCTGGCTTGAAGTTGGTGACGCGGTTAAAAGTCCATCATCAACCGCAGCTGGGGATTCCTCAACAGGTGAGTGAGTCGCTGCTTGGGGAAGTGAGCTCTCACTAAAACGCACCTGGCAAAAAGTTCAACGTTTCTCCTTTTCACCACTGCGTAGCGCACTAGGAAGCTCCAAGTCACGTGGCTTGAGCTGGTCGATGTGTCGTTTCAAACACTTGTCTTCAACCACCACTGTAGTGCAGGTCTCCTAGGCGACGGTTAACAACTCCTTCTGCGAGGGTCTTCCCATATGTACAAATACTGACCTTCCCGCAGAGATCTAAATTTGGGCGTAAATGTGGCTTGCTGCTTCTCTTGCACCCACTGGCTGACATTTTGCGGACACAGCATATCCAGGCGAATACAGTTCCCGTCCGAAGAAGAGTTTGGTAGGAGACTCCTCTGTTGTGGCATGTGGCGCTCTCTGGTAACATTCCAAAAATAAGCTTAAATTGCAAAGTAAATTAGTTGGGGTGGTTCTCATGACTTTCAGAGCGTTCTTAACTGTTTGGACATAATGTTCTGCTTGTCCATCCATGGAAGGGTGGTAGGGCGCTGTACGTTTGTGAAACCTGACTCCTCTCTCTCTAAGATCTGATGTGAATTCGTCAGTGATGAACTGCAGACCATTGTCTGTAACTACCATGGCTGGCATTCCATAATTGGTGAATAGTTCATCAAGAATGGCTATGGTACTATCGCAGTTGTTGACGTGGTTGTTTTTACCTCCACCCATTTGCTGTAAGCGTTCACAATTATGAGCAGCATCTTGCCCGCTACTGGTCTGGCGTAGTCCAGATGGACTCTCTCCCAAGGTCCTTTGGGGTACTCCAATGATGGACATGGTATTGAGGTGGCGCACTGAAATACATCGCACAGTCGACACACGATTTAGCTGTGTGCTAGATGTCGGCATCTATGCCGGGTCAATACACAAACGAACGGGCTAGGCTCTTCATCTTGCCCATTCCTAGATGGCCAGTGTGGCGGTCATCCAGGATTGGTTGCCATAGTGTTGGTGGTATCATGACCTGATGCTCTTATATCAGGCAACCAGCACTCGTTGTGTATTTGTCTTCTGGGGGCTTGAAACCGGAGCGGGCTAAATCGCAGCCCCGTCCGAACTCTTAGACGATCCGGCGCAATCTTGGATCTCTCCTGGTTGCATTCGCGATCTCATCCGGTCTAATAGGCAGCTGACTCATATGATGGATGGTAAATATTCAAAGCCATCTTCCTCTTCCTCTTCAATTCTGTTGATTGAGGTCACCCACGAACAATAGTCCGCATTGCTGTGTTCCTTTATTGGCTTGTAAACGATGGAGTAATTGAAGTTCGTAAGGTACTCCGCATAATTGGCCATGCAGCTAATGCAGAGGGTAGGGAGTCATTTATGGGGGTGAAAGATTTGAGTCAATGGCTTATGGTCCGTAACCAACTCAAATTTTCGGGCTTACAGATAACACTAGTCAACACACATTTTGTGACTAAGACAACACATAGTGTTCTTAGTAGTAATTTGTATGTAGAATCCGAATCTGCTTTTAGATTTTTTCTATCACGTCACATTCTCAAGTTATGCACTATGAGACTTCTATGTTAAAGTAATGGGTGTGAAGAGAAGCGTCTGCATTGTTAAAGTATCCATATTTTGGGGCCGCAAGGAAATTTACCAGGCCCCAAACACTGAATGATTTAAAAATGTTTCATTGTAAAACAAGAAAGCTGTGCGTGCTAGAGAAATTTAAAAATTATATTCGTAATCAGCAGAAAAAATACTACCAAAAATCACCCACTTTCATTTTGTCACAAGAAAAATCTTAAATTTTGTTGGCCAGTGTAATTAAAGAATTTCTTAATGGCCCATACGATGGCTAGGGCTTCTTTGTCAATTTGTGGGTACTTGTGTTCTGTTTCTGAGAGGTCTGGCTGGCGTATGCTATTGGTTTCTCTATAGCTGCTGGCATCGGTGACGAGAATTAATGGTAGAGAGGGGTTATACTGTATGAGGACTTGTGGAGATATGAGGGGGGCTTTTAACTCCTCATATGCCTTTTGAGGTTCTTTTGTCCACTTAAATTTATCTTGGGTCAGCATCTCACGCAGAGGTTTTGCTCTATGGGATAGGTTTGAGATAAACGCGTTGTAATAGGTCTCCTTTCCCAGGAATAATTGCAGTTCCTCGGATGTTGCTGGTTTTGGGTCCTTTTGTATGGCTGCAACATGTTCGTTCGATTTGTGGAGACCATCCTTGTTAATAATGTGTCCTAAACAGGTTAGTGTAGTGGTGGCGAATACACATTTTTTTCTGTGTAGGTGAAATCCATACATTTCTAATCAATGAAGAGTTTGGTACAAAGCTCTAATGAGCCCATCGAAAGTCGGGGCGAACACAATTATATCATTGAAGAAGTTGATCATATTTTGAGCGTCGCGAAAAACTTCTTCCATCTGACGTTGCCATAATGCAGGGATGTTGGCTGCACCATAGACTGAAAAACATCTTCCATGTGTCGCTGTGTTCAGCGTTAGCATTTCATGGAATTTTTCATCGATTTTGAGGTGAGTATACGCATCGGTAATGTCGTGGTGGGCGAACCATACTGCTCCTCTCATTTTATTGAAAATGCGGGGGGCTTTAAGTTTGCCCGCAATGGTTTGGAATAAGTGTGCGTATTCCATTAACAATCCATCTATTTGCGACCGCTGCTCCTCGGTGAGTAGCTTCTGGCCTTTAGTCTCTTGGATGGCTTGTATGGGTGCAAATAGTTGGTCAAACTTGATTTCCTTTACAAATGTTGCGATCCAGTCGTGTCCTATGAGTCCAGTGGAGCTACCCTCGACCACATAGAGGTCCATTCGCTGGCTGGTGTCTCCTATGGTAACTTGGACTCGTGTCTTCCCCAAACAGCGAACTTGATGCCCTGTATAACTTTTAAACTGGAGGTTGGCCTTCTGCAGATGGATATGCGGCTTGATTTTCCGAAGCCTGGTGACTCCAATTATGGCACATGGTGCTCCTGTGTCTACTTCCATCTGGAGCGTCCTCCCATCAATTTTGACATCTATCATGGCGAGTAGCTTTTTGATCCAATTCCCTATGTAATTTATTCAGCGTTTGGACCCGATCGATTGGCACTTCGTTGGGGGAGGAGCAACGCACATTCTTTTTTTTTGACCAACAAGATTTGGCGATGTGTCCGGTCATCTCACATGAATAGCAGGTGGCGGTTTTAAAATGGCATGTGTCGACCCAATGCTGACCGCCACACTTGTCACATGGTTTCTTGGGCACCGACTTACTCCCGGTAGACTATTGACGGTTGACCTAGGATGCTCGTTGCTTCTCGCATCACGTCGCGCCGTCGACTTTTTTGTCGGGTTTTTCCCCGATGCGTTGTCTTCATGGGTGGGGGTTTCATAGCCTGATTTATTTGTCTCTTCATTTATCGGGATGCTTGGGACGCTTACTGCTTTTGCAATGGCCCATGTGGCTTTGAGTCTTTGGGCAGTTTCGTATGCCTTGTCAAATAGGTCTGGCTATTTGGCAATAATTTCATCCCTCATTTCAGGCAATCACAGGCCGTGAAGGAATTGTTCTATAAGCCTTCTATCTAGGAAGGCTCCATAGTCACAATGGGCGGCGCTCTTCTGCAGGCGAAGCGCATATGGCGCTACAGATTCATCCCGGTTCTGGATGACAGCTCGGAACTTCATGCTCTCGACATACTTGTTCTTGGGTCTGTCGAAATGGCCGGTCAAGATCGATTTCAACTTGCTGTACGGGATGGTTACAGGGCTGTACGTGAGAATCTTTAAAACTCCATTTAACTCTGCCCCCACATGGACTCAAGCGTACACAGCGTAGTTTACTTCTGGGATGTTAGACAGCTGAAGGGCCCACTCAAAACGTTTAAAGTACTCGCTGACGGACGTTTCATCATCCATGCGATACGGTGGCATCGTGAACGGGGGAGGCCTTGCAGTGGAGAGCTCCTCTGGTCTCTCTGCGCCGGGAGCTGGAAGCGCCGTCGCCAGCTGCGCTGCTGCTGTATTGGTGGCTATGTGTAGAGCAGTGGCAATCATTTTGGATAATTCCGGCGGAATGGCCCTATTGGGTTTTCGTTGTCTCGTTAAAGTAAATATAGTCACTTACATTGGATTATTGGCTTTATACTTCCCCTGGGGTCCGTCTGGAATCTGTGATTAATGTTGGGCGTTCTTTTTTTCATAGATCCCACTTCTAACACCAGAAAATGTTATTTATGGGCTGGTGAGGGGGGAGGAGCGATCGTATTCGTACTTATTAGCTATGGTAGTTACCTGTGGAATCACGCTGGCTTGGAACTGCGTCATGTGGGGCTCCCATTCAAATAAGTCTGCGATAAACAGAAGGATGATAACTCAGCGTTCAACAACATCAAGGAACGGGATGAACACTCATCTCTGGCGATCATCACAAGGAACG
>JAHWFO010113124.1:39086-72355 GCA_023313115.1 Rhysida immarginata | reverse complement strand
CAAGGAACGGGATGAACACTCATCTCTGGCGATCATCACAAGGAACGACAACAGTGGCAACAATGACAAGACATGAAGAAACGTCACATAACAATTAACGATCGCCATGTGCAACAGCAATCGAATTGTTGTTTGCTGACACAACAGTAGTCTTTAATAATTCTTGTATTCTGTTTATCACAAACATTTAACATTACGAATAATTTATAATCCATTTTTTTCTTGTTGCAGTAAATTTTTAAAATTCTTTTTAATGAACCATTAATGAGTGGTGGTACAGTAAAACCTCGTTTTAACATACTCCAAAGGAACTGGAATTTTGCACGTTATTCTGAAGTGAATTAACATCTGAACCTGGGAGCCATGCGGGCTACGTAATAGGGTATTGCTTCTGTACGATACATATACAAATGTATACAGAAAAACATTAAAATACATATAATGTAGAAGATTTAGAACACATATTTTAATTAAATCCCAACAGATAAACAAAATAATAAAGTACCATAATTTTCGGTAGTAACGCCGCGGCATTTCTATTAAATAAAGTGAAAACTTTGACTTGTGCGGCCTTTCAGTCGCTGTGACGTAACTATCAGAGATTTTCCAAAAGTTAAAAAAAAAAAAAATTCTTCTACCCACGATTTTCGTTTCTCTCAACGATATAAAATGAGTAGTGGCATTGTATTCCTTGATTTATATTCATTGATGAATTCACTTTCTATTAATTAAAAATTCACTCTGATAGCGATCGAGCGTGAGCGTTCATCGACAGCGGCGGACTGAACCACCGTGACCCTGGGAAAAATCCCAGTGGGCCGGACGGATGCTTTTACTTTCTCATGGTTGAGGGCTGGGTAAGAATTCCTGAAGTGGGCCCCTCAAAAACAAACATGTCGTGAAATTTAAAACTTTTATTATAATTTGGTATACCTAATTTGGGCTAGTATTAAAATTCCCAAAATATTTTTGAAAAATTTGTATTTGTTAAAGTTATAAACAAATAAATTTTTTTGGTATTTTTTTTTTTAAAAAGTCATATCTCAAGCTAATTTTATCAAATCTCTTTGAAATTTTAAAAATAAGTAAAAAACTTATATATAAGGGTCGTACAAATGAAAACAAAAATTATTTATTTTATCCCAAGTGTATACAAGGAATTTAAAAATACTCTCCAAATGCGTTAAGGCATTTATCCCACTGTGTAACAAGGCGTGTAATTCCTTTATGGAAGAAGTCTTTCGGTTGCGTGTGGAACCATCCCAAAACCTCTTCCTTCACTTCATCGTCCGGCTGAAATCTGCAGCCTTTCAGATGTTTCTTGAGATCCTCAAACATGTGAAAGTCACATGGGGATAAGTCAGGGCTGTAAGGTAGATGCTGCATTGCTTCCCAGTTGAACTTTTTGATGAGGTCTTCCCAATGTGCATTGCTTTTGAGGTGTGAGGACGCGCATTGTCGTGGAGAAGAAGCACTCCATCTGTAAGAAGTCCAGGATGCTTGCATTTGATGGCTGCGCGCAGTGCCTTCAATGTTTCCCCATATCGTGCTGTGTTAACTGCGGTGCCTTTTTCAAGAAAGTCCAGTAAAATCGGTCCTTTGTGATCAACATCACCTTCCCCGTGCTGTTTGGGATTGCTTTTGATTTTTTCGGGGGTGATGACCCATAATGCTTCCATTGACGACTTTGACGTTTGCTTCCGGGCTGGAAATGAAAGCACCAAGTTTCATCCCCTGTAACGATTCTATCGAGAAAACTCTCTCCTTCCTGTTCATAGAGAGTCAAATGTTGTAGGGACATGGCCATTCGAACTCCCAAAATGTTCTGATGTCAAATGATTGCGGGACCCATTGTGCACAGATTTTTCAGTAGTGCAGATGGTTCCTGATAATGGAGTGAACAATTCCACGACTAAGTCCAGTTTTAGCAACCACGACATCGATTGTCACTCTTCTGTTTTCCTTTAAGACTGCGTCAATTTTGGCTTTGGAGTCATCCGGTTTGCTTATCCAGGTCGTTGGACCATCTGGCAATGATGACCGTCCCTCCGAAAACTTCTTTCTCTATGCCCAAACACGAGTGAAAGTTAGGCAGTCATTTCTATAGAAGTTCTGCATACGATGATGAATTTCAGAAACTGAAACTCCTTCACATGTCAAAAAACGAATTACTGCTCTCCGTTCCTGTTTCGTTGACTCCATTTTGTGGTTTGGATGAAGCAATCACTCTCAGAGCTTGGAAGCACGAGCTATCGTTCTTTCTCACGTGATGCAACACTTGCAATCTATTGTTCAATTTGCACGTGGGGTTTCGTAATTGTTGAAACCAAAAACTTACGATCCTACACATCTTTTTTTTTTTTTCCCCACGCAAATTTTCGTTTTCATTTGTACGACCCTTATAATTAAATTGGAGTTCATATTTTTTAATTATCATTATTACAACTCCTACTCTTATACGGTAATAAAAATATGAGATAAAAATGTACCAAATAGCGAGTTAACATGCTGAATAGTTCCAAATAGCTCTAACTAGTTAATTCCAAATAAGAGAGATATATCATTAAACCATTTTTATGTAATGAGTCTTTTTTTGACTAAAGAAATTGAAGTTCGGACCGGAATAGGAAAAGAATAAAAAACAAAAATAGGAAAATGGTCAGATATAGAAATATCTAATGATCCACTAAAAAGGTTACTAGAATGACCCATGAAACATTGATCAATATTAGAATATGTATTATGAGAACAAGAATAGTGTGTCACAGAAGAAATAGCCAGGGAGAGCCCAATACTCGAAAAAAAAATCAGTGATGATATTGAGATAAGAGGAAGATTTTCCAAAATCAATATTAAAATCTCATAAAATAGCTAGATGCTGTCCATGAGTCGGATATCCAAAAGCAAAGAGGAAAGAGTTGAGAAAAACGAAGCAAGTTCGCCAGAGGGCGAGCGATAAACAGAGATAATGTAAAGTTAATTATTTAAAAGAGCTGTTAACAGCTCAACATCCGGGGTAATCAAAGTTCCATGAGGTAAAACAACATAATGATTAGATATAGAAAAATATGTTATAATACCCCTATCTCTTTTATGTGACCTATAAATAGCTGCTGACGAATAACCATTCAAAATGGGCACATCACCCTTAGAATAAACCCAATATGAGGAGAGGAGTTAAGTTGAGCTAAAGAGATAAGAAGTGGAGAAAAATTAGCATTGATACTGTGAATATTCAACCTGAATAAAAATAAAGGAAGAGCAGATTTGGGAACAGAACCACTACTTAAAAAAGAATTTAAATCATCTAAGCTAATTAGAGAATTATTAAAAGAGATTAAGGAAAGAAAAAAAAATAAGCAGAAGACAAAAAAAGAAGAAAAAAAATAAATAACTAAACAGTCAAACAAGTAAACAAATGGATAGGCGAAATCAAAGTGACAACAAAAAGAAAAAAAATAAAATCATAATAAAAAACTATGGTAATAAAATTTAAAAAAATAGTAAAAAAAAGTATTATATAGGAAATAATAGTACCAAAAACATTCAAATTAAAACTTAAATTACAATAAGCAAAGAAAATAATACATCATAAAGGAAACAAGTGAACAACGAAAAAAATAAAAATGAACAGAAAATAATAAATAAATCAACAAAGAAAACAAAATCTGCGTAAGTAATCATTCAGCAAGTCAACATTAAATGAATTCACACATTTACAAAATTTAAAATCTTAATGGAGAGAATGAACATCATTAATATTACGAAGAGGGGTAATCTTACCTGCAGAGTCTTTCATAAACAGTTTCCTGCCGAGCAACCAAGCACGTTTAGGACCCAGTTTATCATTAGCGGCTTTTAACAATTGAAAGTGTGGCATTGTCAAATTTTCAGCAATTAAATAAGAAGATCCTCGAAATTTACGGCGATTCTTCAAAACTAAATTTTTTAGAATTGAGGAAGTAAAATGAATAATCACAACATGAGGATTCGAAGATAAACGAGAACCCAGCCAGTGTGCATCTGTGATATCACCAGAGTTTAACTGAACACTGAGTACATTATTGAACAGGTCAATACACTTGGAAACAACATCTTCCATCAGTTCCTCCTTCAATTCAGACAGGTGGACATTCAAACATCTCGATCGCTCTTCCAAGTCATCGACACGGTCATTCGCTCGCTTGAGTAGTCCAAATATTGCGGAAAAAGCAGGGGACTCAGTAGGAGAGCTCGGCAGTTTGATTGAAGAATCAATAGCTGATAAACGATCATCGATTACATGTAATTATTGTTCAACCCACGAGATACATTTAGTTAAGGGGGGTCAGAACCGAAAAAAATCGAATTTTGGGTCAAAAAATCGAAAAATGTGAAAATTTCTTAATATAATCTTTAAACTCTCTGCTATCGATCTGTATAGGTGGTTTTGTCAAATTCTTTTATTTTCTTAGTGAAAAAACGTTTTTTTTGGACCCCTGTATCAGTCATCGTAAAGATTTTGATTCCAAAATGAAACATTCATAATTTTATGTTTTATAATACTCCATAAAAAAAAATGCCTAAAAAAATTTTTTTTTAGAAATGTGAAAGAATGTAAAAATGTAAAAGAAATATTTTTATTGAAAACAGCCTGCCCTACAATATGGTGCAAACCTCACTTTCTTATCTCAAGTACAAAAAAAGTTACATCCATTTGAAAATTAGAAAAGTTTGAACCTCATTTTCTCCCGATTAGTTTTGCGTTATAAAGTGCATTCTTTAAGTACACTTTTCTCCGCTTCTACTGCATGTATTTTCAAAAGTATGGGCATTATAGAAAGATAAAATGATGCTAAATAATTTCTTCAAAGCAAATTGTATCTATTTATTCATTAGAAAAAATTATGCAAGCTCAAAGAACTTTTTTCAGCTGCTTTGCTTGTTTTGTTTTTGACCCATATAAAAACATTTTAATTTAATAGTTAATTTTAAAAGAGTTCGAAGAATCAATTGAAAAATGTCTGATCTTTCCAATGCTGCAAACCTCATCTTTCTATGTTCAGTAGTTAAATCATAAACGGTACCTGAAATCTCTGAAATAATCAAATTTTTTCATCCGTAACTCTCTAACAAAACCACATATAGAAATGAAATTGGTATCATTTTTTATGATTCATTCTGCTGTTTTGAATGATTATAAACTTATGTAGACCTGTTTAATAGTTAACGTTAACAGTGTTTCAGTTCTGACCCCCCGAATCAGCTAACGTAGATTCCAATTTTTTCAGAAAATTTCCGATAAATTAAATCGACAACTTGATCCAATGATCTCAAAGTTAAAAAATATCTAGTATACCTCTCTCCACCGCCGACCGCATAGAAACATCGAGCAAAGCTTTCAGAGAAGAGTCTACAGGCAGCTTGCTTTTTTGCCGACGAAAGATTTTTATCAGCTTTTGATGGCATTATTAGCTATATTAGATAAATGAAGACTTATAGAATACCAGAGTAGTATACAGAATCCACATACTAGTTAAAATGAATATCATATTACCCAAATTATATAAGTCACTCTGATTTCACTGGAGCACAATTTAACCATGTCTAGTCTGGGCGGCCATCTTGCAAATTCTAGTAATGTAATTATATGCTGTTACCTCTTCTGTCTTGACTTCATACAAAGTAAATTCTATTTTTTCTTTTTCTTTTTGCACTTGGTGCTGCATGTTGCTGTACATGGCCCATGACATCTTGTGGAATAAGCTTCAGCCATTTAGGAAACAAATTTTATATTTATATTCAACTATTTTTATTTATACAGGGTGTGTACGGTCCTTAAAAGTCCTTAAGTACTCCTTATTTTCAGTTTCTGCTTTTAAGGGCCCTTAAAAACTTTTTAAAAAGTACTTATTTTTGCATTAACAGACCTTAAATTTGACTATTTATTTTATGGTCATTAAGAAGTACTTATTTTTTTATGTATATTAACGTAAAACTTTGTTTTTTTTTTTGTTTTTATTTTTTTTTAAAGATTTTTTTCAGTAATGATAAATCATTTGCTGCCATAGGGGAAAGGGGAAGATTTGCTAAACCAAAGAGCGACGTTTTATTCTTCGCAAAGAACCACATTTGCACGAGAGTTATATTACTAAATCTCCAGTAGAGATGAGCCGATTTTCCCCCTTCCATTCTCACACTAACAAGGGAATCCCTCGAACGTGTATGTCACAGATTTCCACCAAATTGAAATATGTTACTCATCTGAAGCTACTATAGATGCTTGCAAAATAAGAGAGTGCGAAATTGTGTTCCTTTCAAAATAAACCGCAAAAAAGAAAATTTCAGCATACATAGCCATACAAAGACTCCATTGTTAAAGCGGTTCGGCTATGTGGGGTTCCCTTGTAAGTCAATTATAATCTCGCAGGAGTGTTCTGGAAGAGACTAGGCTTCCAGTTCATCTGTAGGTATTTGTAAAATACTGCTAGTCATTCTTTGGTTAATGGAGATATGAGAGTTTGCTCAAGGGAAGTCTACCCATAACCCACGAATTCCCAGCCTGTATGAACTCTTCTTGGCGGCTCCATAGACATAAATATTTAGTAGGGCTCTGGATGGTTGAGCCTCGATTTCACCTCCAAACTATTGAGTTTAAACTATCCATCCTTCAAGAGGATATGAACCCTATTGCGTATCAGTGGCTTGATTGCTCTAGAGCAGTGTTCGCGAACCCCCAGGGTTAGCGAAATCTTCCAAAGGGTTCGCTAAAACTTTTCCGTAATGGATTATTGTATTGTATGCATGAATATTTACAATGGTTCAGATCTTTGTGAAAGGGGTTTGCGAGTTGAAAAAGTTTGGGAACTGTTGCTTTAGAGCTTAAAGCGTTAACAATCAAAGTGTATTATCAAATCCTATCTCAATGCCCAGAAAGGCTGCAAGGGCTATTTCTTTGTTAGCCAGAGTCTTCTCTATCCTTACCACAAGGTTATGTAGAGCTACTTTATTGATTTACCTGGTTGATATGCAAATTGTTTAGCATGTATGGGTCCATTTCTGGCCATTGTTGCTCTAACATGCTTGCTAATAATCTTTTCCATGCTTTTGAAAGGGAAGAGGATAGACTAATTGGACGAAAGTTCCTGGTCTGATTATATCAACCCTTTCCAAGTTTTGGTAAAAAGATGACCATCATCCGACGTGTAGAAATGTATCCCAGGCTAAGCTGGTCTTAAAGATTTTGCACAGGATAGAGGAAATCAAGGTCACTAAAAGGATAAGGTCTCGCAAACTTTTTCCCAAAATGCGTCTTTTATTGCACAGTGACATCAAGGACACCAACGAAGATCGGGACAGTAAAGCTAACAACATCAGACAAAGCAAAAGAATTAAACCAAAAACATTCATTTTTTGTTCCGTGTCTATTGTATTTTTCATAATGCTTTCCTTAATGTTTGCTTTTGCATTCGGTATCCCTGACATCACTTCTTTCCCACAGGAAAGCCAACCCTGTGCAATGCGAGACCTTTCTTTCTAATGTGATAATTTCCTGGGTAGCCTTCCAGTTTACCCAAGTTGTCCTGACCACAGGGCTGATGAAATTATGGTGCGACTGGACAACAATTGCTTCTCCCAGGAAATGACATGCAAGATCTCTGGAACCTCTTTGATATTTTTGGTGTGTTCACCATTTGTCTTTTGGAGAGTACCAATAATTATTGGTTGTCTCTCAAGAATTTTATTGAGTCTAGCTCCTTCAGCAGTTTTTTGACCTGCTTCACATAACTTCCTCAACGAGTTACGATTAGCTGTTCTAACAGCTTTATTATATCCAGCAGTGCAATTTTGTACAATTGACACTTGTTGGTTCTTTTAGCATGCTTGAAAAGTTTCCCGACTTAATGTGGTCACTTAGTGGTAGTATTGAAAATGTTGAAATGACCGAGAAGCATCGAGCAACAGTATCATCAGATCGTCAAAAGTACATGGAACATTTAGAAAAAGAAAGAGAAACGGCTCAGATAAGTAGAAGAATGAAAATATTAATTTATTCACAGATAAAAGAAAAAAAATAGAATGTAATCTTTTTTAACTTTAACAACTCTGTTACTCAATTTGCAGGAGAAGCAAAAGCTTTGAGAAGTGTCGACCATTTTATTAATTGCGGGAGAGATGATATTAAAAAATTTGAAAAAAAGAGCTATAAGAATTAAATTCATACATATCTGATAAGCAACATTTTTAAAAAAACTGATAAAGTTTTATGAATAAATGCAAAAAAAAAATGTCAAATTAAAAATTATTTATTTTTAATTAATTCATGTATAACTAAAAATCCTTAAAAAGTCCTTAAGAACTCCAAAAATTTGTAAAATTGAGTACAGACCATGTTTATATATATAGAATACCCTAAATTAAAAAAAAATACTTTTTGGTGTACCCCACTGCTGTGGCAAACTGGTGCAGGAAAACTCAGTTGGGATCTCTTCATATTTGTGAGATGTTTAAACATCCAAAGTAAAACAAAGACCCATAATAAGAGCACAGGAACCAATCAACCTATATACAAATTATTTAAAGAAATTCGTCTTGATCAATTATGGATAGACTTTTTCAAAGAAAATAAAAATTTATTAGCAAAACAAACTTGCCCAGCTGTGCAAGTGCAGTGACCTTCTTCTATCTTAACATATTTCTGGTTTCGGAACACTTCATTGTTAACTTATGTGGCAGTTCATTCTTTTTATGGGAATGCCAACAACTGGCAAACACGTGGAAAAATGCGGCATCGGTGTTTCCACCCAAACATCTTTAGCATAGCTGCTAGAAAAGAATTGAAAACCATCTCCCTAATACGAATGCTATCCGATTCATAACCACTTAAATACTGCCTACAGATAGTTAATGAAAACATCTTCAACTTTCGGATGCTCTTTGTTTTCATTATGCCAGACATCGTGCATGTGTTAGAAAGCCCGGAATTAGCGTGTCAGCACCGTCTCATATTTTCATTCCAGTAGCCGCCATATTGTGACGTCATTCCAGGAGGCGGAGCTCATGAAATCGGTCAATTAGATTACAGGTAGGTACATTTTATAAGTTCCTGATTGGTCAATTATTGGTAAACATTCATATTACACTTCTATGAAATGGATGCCATTTCGCCAATCAGGGATGATCTACTGTCCTGCATAATCAGAGATCTATTTCCCCTGCAGGTTAATCTGCTTCTACTTTTAAGGCCTACTTTGGGGATAAATTTTCTAACCAATACATGCATATATATACAGTGCTTTTTTATTCTTTTTTTATATATCAAATATAATAAATCTGTGTTGCTATCGAGTACATTATATGCATGTGTCAATTTATCTTTTTATATGATGATCTTTTTAAATTTCAAATGTTATATTTCATTTAGCTACATAATTTAGTAAAGAGTTTTCAAAGCAAGTAATCTCTGTTGATTTTTTTTTTTGTGTAGGTGACAAAACTAGTGAACAATTATCGTTCTCATCCACTCTTGTTAGATTTGCCTTCAGAACTCTTTTATGATTTGGAGTTGATTGCTTGTGCAAATGAAAATGTGACAAATCGTTTTTGTCACTGGGAGCAGTTGCCACAAGAAGGATTTCCACTTTTATTTCATGGAATTTGGGTAATACTGAAGATTATTAAGTTTATTATTTAAATGAAATAGAAAAATATAAGATAGAGGATATCTAAATTTAAATGGAGGACATTTGAAATTTTTTTTTAGGGTGAAGAACTCCAGGAAAATAATAGTCCATCGTGGTTCAATTCAGCAGAGGTGATGCAAGTCATCCACTACTCACGGCTTTTATTTGAGTTAGGGGTCCTACCAGAAGACATAGGAATTATAACACCTTATCGCAAACAGGTTAGTTTGAAGAGGGAATTTAAAAACTCAATAGTAACAGTTTCATTTGCTTTTAAATTGTGTGGTTGCTGCATAAACATATTGGTCAGGATAGTATAGAAGGAAAGAGAAATAAAATTTGATCTCTCTCTCTGTTTCTCTCCAATGTAACAAGACTTGCTTAACCTAACACTGATCCAAAGAAAATATGATAGGAAAGAAGCTTAGCCTTACTTATAAGGCTTACAGAAGGTAGATTACATTAAGAATGAACTATTTTGTAGGTCCATATCTTCAGCTGAAGCCACCATGCCAATGTCGATCATTCTCTGTCTGATAGCTACGGTTCTGAACTGTAGCCCTGCAGCTGAGTTTCCATTCCAAAAGGCTCTGTTGAAGAGAACTCTGGCTGATTCCGGGCCATACCCCCTTACATGCTGTCCACAATAACTGTATTGTGCATGGCCATCTATTTCCTAAATCCTTTTTCAAGAGCCCAAAACCGACAGAAATCTAGCGGCGATGTATCGGAATTTAACTGGGATATCCTGAAAGGAATTGTACTAATTGTCGTTTTCTCTTTGAGCGTTGACAAGTTAGGCAGCTGATTTGAGTTGAGTTAGGCAGCCATTGATCCTGAGTTATGATTGGATGCCTTGTCCATATGGACCCACACACTATTTAAAATGATTTTCTAGCTGAAGATCTTCATGGATTTTTATGGACTTTTGTTCGAGATATGTCTAAGCGTTTTGCAATCGACTCTTGGGTGCTAGGGTTTTTCCTTTGTGACAAAGTACCTCAACTTCTCAGCAACATTTGGGGCACACTTCGAAGCCGTCCTTTGCCTAGAAGGTCCAGGTACGTCCATTGTCATAGGAATTTCGGATTTTTGCTTCTCATTAAGCGCATTACTCATACCATCTTTGAAAATCACCAATCCACGTGTTTTGCACATGTTTATAATTGCAGAATACAAGTACTTTGTGTTGGAAAGAACAGTTATGTAGCCTTCCCAAACAAATCAATTTTTGACCCCATCTTTCTGATCACGTGACTGACACTATTACGTCACATCTGTACTTGACCACTTTTTATCCCAGCAGATACCGGTTTATTGCTAGCAATGTGATCAGATATTTTGCATATTCATGTTGTTCACTCTTAACATATTTAACCTTTAATTAATGTGATGCACGCCTTTGTGCATTGTTTGTATTTAAACCTTTTCCCCACTCATTCTTGGCTTCAGCATCTCAGTAGCTTTGACTTAAGTTGTATAATAACCACTGAAGTGTAAAATATTATTCTAGTGTCCTGTACGATATGTAAGATAACCTGAAAAATTCTTCATGGTTATTTTGACTGCACTACATTATTTGTGTAAATTTTTCCGCTATTACATTTTCCAGGATTTCTGGATCATAATTGCAGGAAAACGAGTAGAATTTGTCCAGTAAGCAATAAACTGGAGACTCTTCTGAGTAGAATTGAATACTTCTCATTTGTGTTCAAGAAATTATGTTGCAAAAACTATTGTAAAAACTTGTGACTTTAAAGGCCGTCATTTTCTTTTTGTTAAAAGGTGTTTTTTTATGATTTATTGGTTTATTAAGAACAGAAACAGATACTAGTTTACTCTTGTTTTTATTGCTACATAACATAACATGCATATAAATACTATGGTCAGATTTTGATGTAAATTTTATGAAGCCCTCTTTTGACAGAATATTGACAATAATAACAAATCAGATAACTGAAATGCCCAGGACCGATAAGATTTTAAGGAATTTGAGGATAAAAAGGAAAGCACTTGTTTTCTAAAGAAGCCTTTCATTGTTAGGATTAAATGAGGTGATGAAAGAAGCCTCTGGTTGCTAAGACATGACTCACTTCTAACAAACATGTATAGTTCAAAGTGAATACAAGTACTAGAAAGGTTAAATGGAGAGAAAAGTAATTCTCTATATATTCGAACATTATAGAGTCCTTTAATTCGTAAGCATTCCTATTTAATGAAATGAGCATCAATTGTTGAAGCTTTCTGTGTAAGGGTCTATTATTTCATAATAATCTCTTGCTAAAGCATTTCTACATAAGCAAGTACTGTTGAAGCAAGCGATTAGGTACTAGCTATTGGCAACAATTTGCCTAATAGAAATTAACTATTGATAATGTAAGGCGTAAATAATTACATGCCATATCTTAGCAATTGAAAGTTTCCAAAAGAATCATAATGGTATCATTAGAATACCATTGTCAATGATTTCTCGTTAAATCCATCAATGGTACATCATTAGAGGTTTGATATATTACATTGCATATCTTAGTATTGAAGGTTTCCAGTGGAACATAATAGTACCACCTTTGAATCAATTTTGATTGTGACTGAATGCCCCTGCGGGCGTCGACTTAAAGTCAAGCACGGGTATTAACTAACTCGTAGACTTGATGTGGCAGGGTTGGGAGCTTGGGCAGTGAAGGAACAGCAGACACGGTGGTTTATAGGCATAAATAAAACTGATTTTAATTACCATAAGAACATGAAATACAGTGGTATAATTAATATGCGTGCACAGGGCCCTTATATGCAGCTAAAATAGTAGTACAAATGCCTTCAAAAAATAGGAAACCTCACAGATCGGAGCATAAATTAACAGCCAGATAAGCCAGCAAGGTGCTGCTACACCAACACAATATTGACAAAGTAAGGCACTCATTCCACTAGATTCGGATCGTCTAGATTCTATGTTAAAGGCATGCAGCCATGGCTGTGCAACATGCCCTGCCGTTATCGTGGTTTAGGTGTGGACTATAAAGGCGAGCAAGTGATTCAGACATGGCGAGCAAGTGATGCATGAAAGGCGTGGACCTATGACATTCAACTTGGCACCTGGTACTTTTATCAAGCACAAATGGGGAGGACCACCATAACTCCCTTGGAGGAGGAGACGGATTCCACTATTTCCACCACGAGTTTATTTGACATTTCAGTATGAATCAATTTTACAGAGAAAAGGCCATTGGATCCGAGAAACGCAGACCTAGGAGAAAGCTCTGCTACGTAGCGGCGATTTTCTTTGTATGTTCAAGTAGGTTTTTCCACGTTAGGAGGTCTAAGGGTCCAGTGTCCAGATTGAGCAATGAATTGTCCTGGTTTTTTAAGATTTCCCAGGACTCCAAGAAATCCTGTTTCTTGGGTTCATCTACCACCTGCAGGATCTGAAGCTGGTCTGTATTGTGCCCAGTTTGTAAAATATGGTCAGCCATTGATGACCTGTTAGGTCTGTTGTTTTTAATGTGGTCCAGGTGCTCTCTGGCCCTGGTTTCCAACCTTCGACGGGTCTGGCCTATGTATTTCTTGGGGCATGTTCCACAATTAAGCAGGTATATCCCAGACCTTTCGTATGGTGGTATACCATCTTTGGGACTTCCCAGCAGCCGTTTCAGTGAGAGTCCTGAGTTTCTAGAGTATACTAGATGGATTATCCGACTAAATTACTGTACATTATACAGGGTGATTCAGAATTCATTGTACAAACTTCTAAGGGGATACGGGTGATTCTAAGCAAAAAAGTTCATATGAACGTGGGTCCGAATTTGAACGATAACTTAGATATGAACAGAAATAAAAAGGCTGCACCAAGATCAACAAGTTAATAACACAAGTTCTGTAACATCTAGAACAACAGGGTACATAAAACTGTGTGTAACATTAAAATTTGATCGAATTCCAATGAGTAGTTTCAGAGTTACGCATTCAACATCGTAATTATTGCTCAAATGCGAGTACTAACCAGCACGTGGTACGATTTTGACTGTGTAACTCGGAAGCTATTCGTTGGAATTTGATAAGGAGGGTTGATTCAGATAAAATGAGACGACTTTGTAGTTCTGTTACGATGGTGTAATACCATGGCGCCACCATCGGTTGTGTTCGATGTGAGAACCACGTTGTTGGACTATCGCCCGGCACCGTAATTTCCACTGAAGTAGGCTGAGTTTGAGAGACTCCATGGGAAGTTCGTTCCACACCTGCTGACACACTTTCCATAGCCCATCAACGGTTCTTGGTCGGCGACTTCCGAGCCGTCGTTTCAGGAGACCAAAACCACAGAAATCCATCAGTGATGCGTCAGGAGATTTTACAGGCACATGAGAGAAGGGAATAACTCGTATGCCCGTTTCCTGTTCCATCTTCCTGTAGTAAGCCACAGATGACTTGGCAGTGTGGCTTGATGCCTGTCCATGTGGATCCAAACTTTTGATTGCTCACCAGGGTACAGACTTGGGATATCCTGCCGATATATATGGTCCATTACATTATTCTGGAAGTAAGCTGCACTAATTTTACAGTTTCCTGGAACTCGACGAATCGTGAGCAGTCCACGTGAGCAATATCCGGCAACCACCATGAAGCCCTTTGAAAACTTTTCCTTGCACCTTCGGACAAAATCGGTACTGGCCTTGCCCCCTCTTTCGCGATAGTAAATTGCCCTGGGTTTGTTGGTGTCATCGAGGTACACCCAAGCTTCATCCAAGGAGACAATCCACTTCCATCGGTCACCTGCAAGATGGTTTTCATACAGTTTTCTGGCGTTGGTGAATCGTTCCTGCACGTGCCTGGCCGACAGTCTGTGACCGCACGCTTTATGACGTCGCTCCAGCCCAAGATTGTCTGGATTATTCTGGAGGCTGTTGCCTGTGAAATACCTTTCCTTTGGGCTAGACTTCTCTGTGTGAGGGGATTTTCTTTCAGCACTTCAAACCGGATTTCTCGCACCACCTGAGCTGGGCGTGTTGGCTGGGGCTTGTTTCTGGTCTGCTTCTCTGCTCGTCCACGTTCATTAGATGGTCGCAATTTGTTCTTTTTGATTATTCGACCCACAGTAGCTTTGGATACCACAATACCATTTCGTTTGCATAATTCCACAATGCACGAAAGACTGAAGTTAGTGTCGAAAAGGCCAAACATATACCCTTCCCAAAAAGCTGTGATTTTGGAAGCCATGTTTCAGCACGAAATGTCCCAAATAACAGCAACAAGTGTATACAAAGCTAATCCCCATGAATAGTGGACGAGTCATGCATTCCGTCAAGGTCATATGCGGCGTTTAAAGTCGTCTCATTTTATCTGAATCAACCCTCTGTAATGGTACACACAATTTTATGTACCCTGCTGTCATAGCCAATGCAGGGGAGCTTTCTGCAGCGTTTCATCTATCTTGAACTTCTGCCTTCCCCAAATGGAACAGAAATTACTGCAGCGCAACCTCATAAGGTCCTTCTTTGGAGGCAGTAAGCAGCTTCTTCCGGAAGTGGTTAAAAAGAGCTTTTCCCGAATTTTAGGCAATAAATTTGCTCACCCTGGTCCAGTTCCTCTGAAGTTGTCAAATTTTTTGGGGCAAGTTCGCACCTTTGAAGCTCTCTCATGGACAGATTTGTGGAGTTGCGGATGGGTTGTCCTGACATGCCACATACAGAACGTGGTTTTCCTCAAGCAGCAGGCATGTGTCCATGGCATAATGGCTGTTGCCTTATCAGGCCAAAATGGGACAGTATTGTGGGCTTGGAGAGTCATCACCAAGGTATTAGCACGGATTTCAGAATTTCATTTCTCTATTTGTTGCCATTCATTGCCCCTTTCTTGGAGTCCAGCACAACTGTCTTCAAAAATGTCTTCTCCTGCAGTCTAGCTGCTTGAGGGATGGGACAACTGAATAAAATTCAGATGCTGGCATTTCCATCGAATCAAACGGCACAAAACTTTCATCATGCAGAATGAACAAAAAGTTTCCCCCGCATGGAATGCTCTGTTTGTAGAGCTTCCTGCAAAATTTTTTTTTTTTTTGGCTTTGCAAATATCATCTGAGCGGATCCTGGACACCTTGACATTCTTATATGACTTGATACAACTTACTTTCGAATCCGTTGAAGGCTGATGCACTGATCTTCAGAATGTCTGCAGCATCTCGAACTGACATGTTGGGGTGGTTTGAAAGCAGATGCTTCACTTTGGACACTACTGCTGGGGACATGGCAGATCTTTTTGGGCCCCTCTTTGGTCTGTCCTATTCACACTTGGAGGATATTCTGTTGTTCATCACTCAATAGATCCTACTTCAATGCACACCTCGTTTCACAAACTCGTGAACCTTCCTATTATGTTTATGCAGGTGGAAAAAGTCAGATACAGTGTGTTCAACTATTATAAGACACCCTCATTTTTTGCTTTAAAGCCTAAAATGAGTGAATATTTAACTATAATTTCTGTTCCCGTGAAAAAGGGCACTAAAAGAAATACAACAATCACCCCTTCAACCAGAATGTGCATGTACTTCATATCTATGCAAAAATATGCTAAAAATCAGGTGTTCAAAAATTATAAGACATTGTTTTTGGCTTGTCAACTGCTATTTGTCTTCCTCCAAATTTTCAATATGCCAAGGGGTAGCAGTTTATCTGAATATGAGAAGGGCCAGATCGACTCACTTTACGATCAAAAACTATCATTGGCTGCCATATCTCGTAAAATTCAAAGGTCCAGATGTGTCGTTCAAAATTATTTGAAATTAAAACACAATTATGGGACTAAAAACCATCATAGAGGATGCAAGCCTCTCCTAAGTCCTAGAAATAAAAGGGACATTCTTCGAAAATTAACCAGTGGCGAATACTCTTTAAGGGAAATACAACGGTCCATTCTAGTACAAGTCTCTCTGAGCACAATACATAATGTTATATCAAAGAATAAGAATGTGAAATGGGTGAAGAGGAAGAAAAAGCCAGTTTTGACTTGTATGCATAAAGAGAAGTGCTTACAATTTGCTAAGGAACACCAAAGGATGGGACAAGGAGTGGCGGAAAGTGATTTTCTCAGATGAGAAAAAATTCAATCTGGATGGGCTAGATGGATGCTCGTACTATTGGTATGACCTCCGTAAGAATGAGGAAATCCTAAGCAAGAGGCAATCTGGTAAGCGAAAATTATCCATTACATGTAATTCAGTATGATTATATTAATGAGATCGCATTTAGTTTTCATTATGCTCAGGTGGTGGATCAGTGATGGTATGGGGGGCATTTGGTGGTAAAGGCAAGTCTGAAATTGTGTTCATCCGTTCAACCATGGGCTCAAAAGCATATCAGGAACTGTTGTCACACTATTTGATTCCTAGAACACAGCAAATTGGTGGACGAGGCTGGATATATCAGCAAGATAATGCCAGCATTCATACATCTGCCTCCACTAAGGCATGGTTCACAGCCAAGAAAGTCCGTCTTTTGGATTGGCCATCAAAAAGTCCGGACTTGAATCCTATGGTGAATGTGTGGGGTAAATTGTCTAGATCTGTGTACAAGCATGGAAGACAATATGTCAGCAAACAAGAATTGGAAGCTTCGATCATACGTGAATGGAACAATATCAGTCAAGATTTCCTTGACAGTCTTCTCCAATCAATGAAAACTCACGTGTTTGAGGTTATCCGGAACAGGGGTAATCACACAAAATATTAGACTTCAAAACAAACTGGTATGTTAACACTATGCATTCAATCTCTGTACGTGTCTTATAATTTTTGAACAGTTCATTTTGATGCATTATTAAATGTTGACAAAATAAATGCATATTATAATAAAAAAATGTCTAATTTTATGTTTCTTTTGTTGTTCGTTTTCATGGGGACAAATATTATTGTAAACTATTCACTCATTAAGGCTTTACAGCAAAGAATGAGGGTGCTTATAATAGTTGAACACACTGTATTACCTCATTAGATGGAACAACATTTTCGTCCTTTTTCATGTTTCATAGGCAACTTGTTCATACCATTGCCGGGAATGCAAATGAAGAATGACTGTTACGCGCATTGATTTTGCATGCAGGTGCTGCTGCCTGATCATAGCGTCACCTATACTTTTGTGCTATTAATTTTGATACACACCTTACAATATAGATAATGCTTGCTACCATGTTTGCTGCAGCTGCTGCACATGCTAAAAATATATCATGCCAAATGCGGGATATTGAGAAAGGATTACCAAATGTTGCCTGAAAAGTGTAATGTGCTAGAGTTATTTCTCGATTTTATATGGAGAAAAGTCCGAGTCAACCTTGAAAGACCCTTGTAAAATGACTTCATATTTTTAAAAATGTTGCTCGGTGTCTAGTATCTAAGCATCTAAGTTCTTAAATTGGAATTGATTCAGAGTAGTTGAAAAATTAATGCCAGAATGAGTTAATTAGTAAATAAAATTGTTATAACAGTCAAAAATCAAAATTTCATTTATATTTGCATGTAAAAGTAGTTGGAGTCGTTTGAAATATGAAAGATGTTCACTAATACTTTATTCAAGATTAATATTTATTAAAAGTTCACCAAGATTGGATGCATTTCAACCCTCATTTCAAAGAAAAGGAAGCAACAATCCCATTGAAGGAGGAGAAAATATAAGGGTTGTACAAATAAAAACGAAAATTTGTGTGGGGGAAAAAAGACAACGTATAGGATCGTAAGTTTTTGTTTTCAACAATTGCGAAACCCCACGTGCAAATTGAACAATAGGTTACAAGTGTTGCATCATGTGAGAAAGAACGATAGCTTACGCTTCGAAGCTCTGCGAGTGATCGCTTTGTCCAAACAACGAAAAAATCAAAAGCAGTCGCAAAGACCACAGGGAAGGTAATATTGACCATGTTTTGTGATCGCAAAGGCCCGATTTTACTGGGCTTTCTTGAAAAAGGCACCACAGTTAACTCAGCACGAAGAAGTGCTTCTTCTCCACGACAACACGCGTCCTCACACCTCGAAAGAAACGGTAGACCTCATCAAAAAGTTCAACTGGAAAGCAATGCAGCATCCACCTTACAGCCCTGACTTATCCCCATGTGACTTTCACGTGTTTGGGGATCTCAAGAAACATCTGAAAGGCCACAGGTTTCAGTTGGACGATGAAGTGAAGGTTTTGGAATGGTTCCACATGGAACCGAGAGACTTCTTCCATAAAGGAATTATATGCCTTGTTACACAGTGGGATAGATGCATTAACACATTTGGAGAGTATTTTTAAATTCCTTGTATACACTTACTTACTTACTTACTTACTTTTCAAACCCGCTTATCCGTTTGAGTCGCGGGGGCAGCAGCCCTATGTAGGATCTCCAGCGATCGCGATCTTCTGCCATCAGGCGCATGTCATCCCTGGTAATATCCAAGCGACTCGAACCCAGATTCTCCATGTAGTCTAGCCACCCGGTTCTAAGCTGACCCCTCGGTCTCTTACCCACCGGCTTAGTAAATAACAACTACCTAGGAAGACCAGTTTCCAGCATCCGTATCAAGTGGCCATACCAGCGCAACTGAGATCTCTCAATGCGGAGAAGTAGCGGAACTTACATCTGTTTTTACTGTTTCAGAGTGTAACTTACTTTTTGATTCACTCTCGTATATCATATATCAGTTAAAGTTTAACTGATAACATTTATTTTGTCTACTAAATTGAGCAGGATGAACGCAGTCTACTAAATTGATCAACACGTAAAGACTCCCTTATTGTGCTGCTGTGCACTCTATCTAGTAGGGTAATATCTGCCACACCTCTCAGAAATCTCATTCGGCCGCTTGTACCCGCGATCGCACTCTTTCGGTCATTACCCAAGCCTCATGACCATAGGTGAGAATGGGGACAAAGATAGATATGAAGACTGAGAGCTTGGCTTTGTTACCCAGCTCGCGTTTCGTTACCACGGATCGCCACAGTTCACGTCTGACAAAGCTTGCTGCACCGATCCGAGCAGCCAATTCTTTCTCCTGCCGTCCATCACTCGTGAATGCAATCCCGAGATACTTGAATTTCTCCGCCTGTCTCAATGAGGCTCCCCTAACATGGAGAGCGCACGGAGCAGGCTGTCTTGAAAGGACCAGAACCTCGGTTATAGCCACACTGATCTTCATCCCAGCTTCTTCACATTTGGCTGCAAACCGGTCTAGTGCATGCTGAACGTTCGTGCGAGAAGACCCAAGGAGGACAAGGTTGTCAGCAAAGAGCAACCTCTCAACCAGGCAGTCGCCCACACAAACACGCTCATCGCCTCGGCTGCCCCTGTCTATCCAGTCCATAAAGATAATGAACAAGAGGGGCGACAGTACGCACCCTTGGCGGAGTCCAACACCCACGGTGAACGGTCTTGACTTAATGCCATTTATCCGGATACACATCTCACAGCTTTAGTACAGAGACATGATAGCAACTAGTAATTGCCCATCCACTCCATATTCTTGCAACACTTGCCAGAGCTTCTCCCGAGGAACTCTGTCATATGCTTTTTCGAGGTCTACAAAGCAAGCATAGACCTCTTTTGCATACTCCCAGGATTTCTCAAAGATTTGCCTTAGAGCAAAGATGTGATCCACCGTGCTTCGGCCAGGTCGGAAACCACACTGCTCCCCCGATTGTTTGGAGTTGACTATTTCCCGACTTCTCTTCTCCAGACACTTAGCGTACACTTTCCCAGGAACGATGAACAAAGAGATGCCTCGATAGTTGTTGCAATCTCTCTGATCTCCCTTTTTGAATAAAGGGATCACAATTCCTGTCTGCCATTGCTTAAGGGCCTGTCCAGATATCCAAGCAACCTGACACACTCGAGTCAGCCACAGGATACCCTCCTGATTTAAGGCCTTTAACATCTCGGACCGGATTTCATCATCACCTGCAGCTTTGCCAGTCTTCAGGGACTTAATTGCCCATCTGACTTCTGCTTCAGTGATACTACCATGACTATTCTCCACTCCAAGGTATCTCTGTTGTTGCTGTCACCGGATTAAGAAGAGATGAAAAGTATTCCTTCCACCTATGGAATACGCTCTCCTCCATTTTCAGAAGCCTCCCATCTGAACTCTTAATAGTTTATGATGAAAGAGACTTCTTTCCATGGAGGTGGCGCACGGCCTGCCAGAACACCTTGTTTGCCGAACCATAGTCTGCCTCCAATTTCTCCCCGAACTTCTCCCAGGCCTTGGCTTTAGCTGTTGATATGTTATCTGCAAAGATCTTCCTCCCATTTGATGCGCCAAGTTTGTCTGAACCTAGTATTTCGCTTGGTTGGCATGGATTCAGAGAACCGCAAAGTGCAGACAACAAGGTGGTGATCAGTTGATAGTTCTGCCCGTCTTTTCACACGAGTATCCAACACTGATCGGAATAAGTCGGCTGAAACGATTACAAAATCAATCGGTGACTTCTGGTCCATTGCATACCTGTACCAGGTATGCTTATGGACATCCCTGTGCTGGAAGAAGGTGTTTGTGATGGAAAGTCCATTGTTGCAACAGAGATCCAACAAGCACCTCCCATTCACATTTAAATCGGGGTCACCATTCCTCCCAATCACGCCTTTCCACGTTTGGTCATCAGCCCCTACGTGTGCATTGAAGTCGCTCACCAGGATGACAGAATCTGCACTCCCTCTCCTGCTAAGAGCAGCATCAACTTCATCTAGAAAAAGTGGGTACTCTGTGACTGCATTCGGAGCATATGCAACGAATAGAGAGAGAGAGACCGTTTCCCTATCTGAAGCCTAAGGAGACAGTCTTCCACCTAAGGGGTCCAATCTGCAACATAATCTGCCAGCCGGGGACTTGTGAGTATCCCCACTCCCGCCTGGGCAGTCATGTTAGGGTCGACACCAGAGTAGAAACGCTTCCACCCTCCTTCTAAGTCCACAGTTCCAGAACCCGGACGTTTCGTAGAGGTAATACCTATGATATCCAGTCGATACCGTTTGGCTTCCTCCACTAACTCTGATTCCTTTCCTGTCATGGAGAATACGTTCCAAGTGCCGATTGACAGCACCCGATCCCGTTGTCGCTTTACCCGTTTCTCCTCCTGGGTAAAGGCATGCGCTGCCCCCGACCGTTTCCCCAAGCGCATAGCGAGTGCACTGGTGGGGCTTCTCGAAGGCATTGCTCCGAGATAACAGCCGGGAGACTGTCGACTATTTTTCGAACGAGAGCCTCTGCCTAACTCCCGAACGCGGGTGACTTTAAACTGTGCCACACCTGATGCAGTATGAATTCTCTCATTCATCGACATCATGAGATATATGTTTGTTTGGATACTCTGTCTCACTTCTCAACTATGACCTTTCTGGGTAGGGTGACCCTAAAGTAGCAGTGCTACAACCAGCATAGCTCACAGAATCCCTGAAGCACCCAAACCCCTGACCCACGGTAAGGAGCATCCACTCAGGGGTTCCTTGTATACACTTTGGATAAAATAAATAATTTTCGTTTTCATTTGTACGACCCTTATAGAATAAAAACGAGATAGTATAGGTATAGCAATATTGTAAGTTTACTAGAGCCGACATGTTTGATCTTAGGTAAAGTGTGAGTCAAAATGATAGCACCACAGGGGAAAACCATAATTACTCAAAACAAAAAATATATAATAACCTTTTATTTTTTATTACATTTCTGGTGAACAGAAATTTTATAGTATGTAAATTTCAATGTCATACATTGTATTATCATTTTATCAACAAAATTGTGTAATTTCATGAATTCACTATTTGTAAACTGAGTCAAAATGATACCACCACCAACCTCACTGTACCTAATGAGACAACCCTTTGCACCAATTTGCATACAGGCTAAGAAAATATCACGAGAAACATTAAAACCAAATCATTTTTCACTTCTGTGTGAAACAATTCATTTTGCACTATAACTTACAGTGGGTCGTGGTAAACAACTGACCCAGTTTGAAAGAGGAAGAATAACAGAATTAGACGAAGCTGGACATTCTCTTAGAGAAATTGGCAGAAGAATTGAGCGTTTCCACAAAGTTGTCAGCAATTTCATTGCCCAGAAAGATACTTACGGGGCGAAAAAATCAACTGGTCGTCATCCTGCTCTTTCAGCATGGCAAAAAAGATTTCTCATAGAAGAGCTTACAAACTCTCATTCTAGCACACGATCTGATGCATTGCATCCTGCAATTCAAGTATCACAGTCCACATTTGTAAGAACTGCAAAAACATGTACTTGAAAACTGAAAGTGATGCCTGCACTGAAACCACAACATAGGACTAAACGAGCGGTCTGGAAACGTGAACACATGACCTGAACAACACAGTGGGACAGTCATCTGGAGTGACGAGAAGAATTTTAATTTAGATGGTCTGGGTGGGTTGTCCTACTGCTGGTATGTTGTTAGAAGAGAAGAGTCGCTGTTTTCAAAGCGTCAACAAGGAGGTGGATCATTGATGGTGTGGGGAGGATTTAACTCTTGTGGTAAAACAACCCTTGCATTTCCCTCTGGTAGAATGAAGGCCGTGGACTGTCAGAAATTACTGGGAGTTCATCTTTTGCCTGTTGCAGAAAATCTTGATGGACCTTTCTTCATGTATCAACAAGATAACACTCCTATTCATACATCGAAAGCAACCTGTGAATGGCTGTCCGGGTGTCTGCAATAGCCCAATTGGTAGAGGCATTGAGCATATGATATCCGAGGTTCCTGTTTCGAATCCAGGTCACAGAATTTTTTTCCTTTCATTTTTCATTGAAAAATCATAACCTGGGAATGGTTTCTGCAGAATGAAGTATGTGTTATGGATTGGCCTCCGCTTTTGCCAGACATTAATCCAATGGAAAACTTGTGGGTAATCTTGGCAAGAGCCATCTACAAGGATGCAAGGCAGTTTCAATCCATTGCAGAACTGAAGCAAGCAATTCTATTGTCTTGGGATCAAATTAGCTGTCAACAGCTTCACAATCTTGTTGCAACAATGCCTTCAAGAGTTTTTAAGCTAATCTCAAAACTGGAGGCCACATCGGGTACTAGTAATTCCTTTTGTTTCAATATTGGTGCTATCATTTTGACTCAGTTTACAAATAGTGAATTACATGATTTTGTCAATAAAAATGATAATGTGACTTTCAAATTTACATATTATAAAACTTCTGTTAACCATAAATGTAATAAAAAATGATTTTTTTTTTTTGTTTTGAGTAAGTGTGGTTTTCCTCTGTGGTGCTACAGTATGACTTGCACCTTATATCACAAGCAAACACCTTATTTAATGTTTACAGTGTCCTTCAATCATTTACTGTCTCATTATATAAGGGCTGCTAGCCTATTTCTCTTATATATCCCTGATAAAGGCAGGATTAAATACCAAAACTAGTTGATTTTAAACTAATTTATTGTACTGAAAGGTCTCTTTTCATTTTGTCCTAAATGAGAAGGCAAATGTGGTACAAGGTGGAACTCTTATACAGAGGTCATAGAGTTACAAATGCTTCAGGTTACGAATTATTGAGATAAGAACAAAATATGAACTTACAAATAGTATACAAATCGTGGCGAAAGAGATATAAAAAAAAATCTTTTGAGGATTTTTAATTTACAGACTTTTACAAATTTTACATGGAAAATTTTTTGTAATAAGTGATATTGCAGAAAAATTATATTATTTTATTTATTAAAGTGCAACAAATTGAGGAAACTACATAATAATGTACTGAAACACAGGCTGAAGTGGCAAAAGTCAAGGGATACCTATTAGTATTATGTAGGACGTACTTTTGCCTGATGAATTGCAGCCACTGAATGTGGCATGGACTACCTCAGTTAGTGGAATTTCTCTGAAGAGATGTTCAGCCATGCAGTCTCGATCACTGCCTATAATTGCATGAGTGTTGGAGGTGCAGGCTCTTGTACACGAATGGATTGTTCAATAATATCCCAAATATGTTCAATCGGATTAATGTCTGGCGATCTAGGTGACCACTTCATTTGTTGGAATTGTTCAGAATGCTCTTGAAACCAATCGGAAGTATTGTTGGTCCGGCAACATGGCGTATTGTCTGGAGCATCCCATCATTGTTAGGATACATGAAGACCATGAAGGGCTACAAATGGTCACTAATCAGTTGGACTTAACAAATAGGTCCAATTTGATCAGAGGACCCATGTAATTACGCCCCACACCATGATGGAGCCAGCTTGCACAGTGCCTTCTGAGAAGTTGGGTCCATGGCCTCATGGGGTCTACGCCATACACAAACCCTACCATAAGTTTGCACCAACTTGAATCATGAGTAGTCGGACCAAGTTGTTTCCTGTCATCTAAGGTTCAATGAATATGTTTACTAGCCCAGGCGATGCATAAACTCTGATGGCAAGCTGTGAGTAAAGGCACTTTTGTCGCTCTTCTCTTGTCTGTAGCCATTTCGACAATAGTATTTTCAGTTAACTTAGTTAAAATTACAGTGGCTGATTACACTTACTCTGGCGATATGTCAATATGAATATCGATCATATCTCTCCAGAATTATTTACTGTTCCCTGCCACACCCCAAGTAATGTTTCCTTTTCTAGAAGGTGAATTAGGGATGAAG
The DNA here is from genome assembly GCA_023313115.1 of Rhysida immarginata. Taxonomy (NCBI): domain Eukaryota; kingdom Metazoa; phylum Arthropoda; class Chilopoda; order Scolopendromorpha; family Scolopendridae; genus Rhysida; species Rhysida immarginata. The sequence continues at coordinate 47,083 of JAHWFO010113124.1, read as the reverse complement.
AAAAAACTTCGCTGGCCATGGCGCTAGTGTGATATGGTGTGCCTACTCATGTGTGATATCGTATTTTTTCCCTTGCACCTGTGTAATATCGTGATTAGATCGATTGCTATTTTTGTATTTACCCAAGTAAAATTGACTATACTCACAGCTGCCTTCTCATATATGCCCTCTGCATGGATTGTGTCAGAGTAAACACGAGAGTCACCAAATCAGTAATTGAGACACTTTGGCACGTACCATGATCCGTATAGTCTGCAATAACTCCTTTTTTTTTTATTTTATATCGCATTGGCGACTAGCCGCTACATAATGATCCCTCCTTTCTATGAGAATTCTCCTCTATAACCTCTCAAATTATTAAATCTAATACTACAAGATAAGCACACACTTCAAATAACTTAAAATAACTTTATTTTCATTTAACAAAATTATTATAAGGTGAATTAAGAGAATTATTATTGGATTAATAAACTTTGCTCCGTGATTAATAAGAGTCTAATTAATTTAATCAGAATATATAAGTCAAAACTTGGAGGTTCTTCCCTGCATTGTTTTTATCTGAACAGTTCCTTTTAATGCATTTGGATTATGGAGTTTTGTTACCTTTGACAATACATCATTTTGCTATTACTGACACAGTTTCTAATAACAAGAGGAAATGTATTAATTTACATTACCATCATTAGTCATATTATAAGAGTTTATCAGATGATTTATTCATGTAAATATTATTGATTGTTTTTCTTTTATTCTGTTATCCTTTAATTGGTGTAAACGTAAAATAATATAATGTAATATCTCATGGAAGATTAATTGAAGTTGTCCATAAAGATAATAAAAATTGTACTTAATTATACATATTTGAATACAAAACAACACTCTATGTCTCAACAAATTTGATGTAGAATAGGTGTTTCTTTGCATATTTGGGTGGTTTTTGTTAAATATATATTTTTATTAAAAAGCTTTGATGATATTTATTAAAAATTTTGTAAACCTAAAATACAAGTAGAAGAATACCTTCTTGCCTTCTTATAATTATTGATTGGGATCCAAAGGTTTGTGCCACATTTTAAACTTGTTCTTTTTTATTATTATTATTATTATTCTCTCCAAATTCTTGTTTACAGGTGGAAAAATTGAGAATGATGATGACCAGCCTAGGTTTTGATTTACCCAAGATAGGTTCAGTTGAAGAATTTCAAGGACAAGAGAAGCCTGTCATTATAATTTCCACAGTAATTATTTTCGTGCATTATAGTTTTGAATTTGCATGGTATTTGCACAAGTTAGGGCAGTATTAAGCTTATAATTTATTTACAGGTTAGGTCATCAGATAGCAAAGGCTCTAGACAGCTGGGTTTTCTAAGAAATTATCGAAGGTTCAATGTTTCCATCACTAGATCTCATTCACTTCTCATTATCATTGGAAATCCTTCTGTTCTTGCACAAGTAAAGTTTTTTGATTTTTTTTTTTTAATAATGGTTTATTATTAAATACAAAGTAACATTTTAATTTTTTTCTTCTATTTCTCTTAAGGATGTTCATTGGAAGTCTCTTCTTAAATACTGTATTACAAATGGTGGTTACACTGGCTGTGAACTTGATCCTACATTCCTATCAATGTTTTCCTGACTAAGGCTTAATTTCCAGCTGATATGTTGCAGATTTTATATTTTTTCAGTACAAAGAATTTTTTTTTTTAAAGAATTAAGTGAATGTAATTCTACTTTGTTGAATTGTGTTTTCATGATTCTAATTAAGTAGGAAGACTTAAAGTGTATATACTGTATTCTAATATATATATTAAAAGCCTGTTTAAACATGAGAAATTAATTTTTCTTTTTTTTAATGACACCTGCTTAAACAAGCATGAAAATTATCCCCAAGCTTAATGTAAATTTTAAGATTGTGTGGCGCACAGCAAATAAAACAGCATAGATTAAATTTCACGAAAACAATTTCTTCTTCTTCTACACAGCCAGCATCTCTCAAGAGAATGGAGACTAGCTGATGGAACGCACAATTACTGGTAATAGTCAGTTACTGGGAACAAGTTGCTAACGGGGCTTCAACGGACCCAGTATCCTGTCAAATAGCCCGGAACTGCACAAGAAACAAGTAAGTAGTCGCATCACAGCACGTTTGTCACGAGGCTTCAGGTGGGCGGCAAGGAGAGTATTTTCCAAGGAGAAAGCGATACCTCGCTTTATGAGACCGTGAGAAAGCAGGGCCCTCTGTCGACAATAGACGGGACAATTCATGATTACGTGATTCACAGTTTCTTGTTCCCCACACGAACAACGATCAGATCGAACTACATTAATTTTGAATAAAAAAAGGTTAAGCGGTACATGGCCAGATCTCAATCTGAAAAGCAGAGAACGCTGACTCGAGGTAAGCCATTTAGGAGCAAGATGCTTAATGTTGACTATGTTCGGAAAGAGCGCCTTGTAGTGGCCGCCTCTCGCTTCCGCTAACCAGTTCTCGTTCCACAAAGCGGCAGCGCACCGGAGAACACGCACCTTTATTACCGAGGCATCAATATGAGCAGAAGCAGCAGGCTTACGCCCCGTTCTCCCCCAATTTGCCAGCCTATCAGCCATTTCATTTCCCCGAATACCTTTGTGGCCAGGGACCCACATAAAACGAACACAATAGCCAAAGTAATAGAGCTGCTGGAGCAAGTCGACCACGTAGCCCAGTTGATTATTAAAAAACCACTTGCCGCTGGTCAGGGCTCGCTGAATGGAAGAGATAGCGCCAAGAGAATCGGATAGGATTAAATAACTGTCAATTGGCAGAGAGGAAGTGAGCGAAAGAGATTTGTAGATAGACATAAGTTCGAGTTGGAAAGAACTGGTCGCAGGGGTGATTTTTTGGGAGATTAATTTCAAACCCTTCGAGTAGACACCTATACCTCCATTACAGTCAAGGGGGGAGAGAGAGGCGTCGGTGTATATTTTCCGAAAAGAAGAAAATTCATCTCTAAGATATGCATCAAACTGATTGGAGCACACAGTAGGTAGGCTAACAGACACTAACCAATTGGGGAGAGGAGTCACAACAACGACCGGTGGGTTCACCCAAACTTGTCTTAAAATAGTAGGCTCACAGGGATAAAAGTGACCACAATCAAACTTTCTAAGTAAGCTTGTCGCAAGAAGACTGAGGCGGTTTGACCTTAAAAGGGGCTGACAAAGGGTGTTAAGCGTGGCATCCTCTGTTGAACTTTGCGAAGATTGGCAGTAGGTGAATAACTGTCGGACAAAATGAACCTCCCACCTTAACGGGGGGGGGGGGGGGGGGGGTTGCCTGTTTTATAAAAAAAAAGGGGACACGGGGAAGAAATGACAGCGCAAGCACCTTCTCAAAAGCTTTCTCTCCAAGACCATCAGAGAGTTTACACTCGACTTGGGGGAAGTAGCAGAGGTAACGCCGATTGATCCGTGATCTCTACGAGGGTACGAGTCAAGGAGGAAGACTCACCCCACGGGGGCCCCCACCTTGACTTAATGATCAAGCTTAATCGGGCTAAGCATTTAGATAGATTTCCCCTAAGCATACCAACGTGGCTCTTCCAGTTAAGCCTGTTGTCTATAGTCACTCCGAGAAATTTATGAATATTCCTGTTAGGAAGCCTGGCACCGTGGAGAAAAACATTTAACAGAGGAGGAGGGCCATGTTTAGGCAGACACATTACCACCGATTTATCTGGAGAGAAGGAGAAGCGATTGGCGTTGCTCCAAGCCTCAAGTTTGTCACAAGCGTCCTGAAGCGTAGCTCGAATTTTTGGAAGAGAGCTACTGGAATACCAAAATGCCATATCATCCGCATATAAGCTCCTACCTATTGATGGAGAAAGCGAGGAGAAAACGTCCCTTGTGAAAATGTTGAAAAGGGTGGGGCTCAGAATTGAACCTTGCGGGAGGCCTAGCTGCTGCGTGGTCCAGGAGGAACCGCCGGGAAAACGAATACCGATTCTCCGTGCTTTTAGGAAGGAATTAATCCAGATACCCATCCTCCGAGGGGTCTTGATGTCGACTAATTTGTTGGAAAGGAGCTCGTGAGAGACTGAGTCGAAGGCCTTGTTGATATCTAGGAAGACAATGCCAATATACTCTCCTTTTTCCCTTGATAACCAGATGTCATCTATCAGCTTTAAAACAGGGAGAAGATGGTTGCGGCCTTTCCTAAAACTTTGGCAATGATCCGGGAGAAGATGATTATATTCCAGATAATGCTGCAGTCGATCGTTGACGAGGCGCTCCAATATTTTAATCAAGCAGGAGGTCAAGGCGATGATGGTGGTCTACCAGGCTTTAAAACTGGATGTATGATAGAGTCTTTCCACCTGGAAGGAATTATACCCGTCTTCCAAGAAGCATTAAAGGCGTTAAGCAACAAGAACCGTTGTCCTTTCCCAAGCTTGGAGAAGGTGTGATTTGTCAGGCCATCCGGGCCCGGTGGAAAACAATTTATTGCATCAAACCAATGACGTATATTAAAGATAGATTCCGAATCCTATTGTTGTAACTTGAAGCAAATTGGGAAGCTCCATGCCCAGAACTGTCATGGCCAAAAGTGAGTGAATCTGATGCAAAACACATGGCTAAACACGAGAGTAGCTGATTAATAATTCTTTCACACGCCGATTACGGAGTGATAAGTTTATCGTTTCGTTTACTTTGTATTTGAAGTATTTTATTATATTTTATAAACAATTTTTCGATCATGGTTTCAATTTCAATTTCGTTTCGATTGTCTTTCAGTAACGTATTTTCATTTTAGTTACGAATTTTTGATTTAGTTTTGTGGAAAATGATTCCTGATACTTTTTCTTGTCTGTTTGCAGAACAACTTTGAATAATGGTTTTGAATTAATTATTCCTCGGGCCCAAAATCTTCAAAAAGAAAGCAGCCAGACAAGTAATTACTCCACGGCTCACTCTTGCCCAGAACTATCATGGCTCAATTTGCTTCACTTTTTGCCGCTGTTAACAATAGGATTCGGAGTCTATCTTTGATATACGTCATTGCATCAAACATTACTAGAGTCAAACAATAACCATCAAACATGGTAAAACAATGATGTTACTAAGCAACAAGGTTGCTAAGCGCAACAATAGCATGCACAGGGAGCAATACCATTAAAGAATAGAAATACAGTAGAGCCGCAATAGTTCGAGATTCCGTGTAATTCGAGCTGAATCACTCTCAATAGGGATGCAAATCGAACATCGATGTTAAATGGATAAAATAACTGAAAATGTAAAAAAGCAAAGAAACTCTGGACACTTTCTTTAAAGTTTAAGTTAGTATGTTTACCTAAACAACTTTGTACATGTATTGTAAAATAAATCTTTTCCATGCAAAATAAATCTTTCTGTGTAATCCGAATACAGTCTGCCCCAATTACCTCGAAATTATTGAGGCTCTACTGTAAGAGATTGTAAATAAAATAAATTGTATACTTAACATATTTAACTATAAAATAGTTAGAAGCTGCCATCATATCTTCGGTACTGAGGTAGTTTAAATTAATTGGGTGATTGACCAGAGATTGATGCACAAAATGATACATAATGTCGATGTGCTTTGATCGACCTTGAAACTCTGGGTTTCATGCAAGTTTTTCTGCTCCTCTTTTGAATCCATGTTCGGTTAACAATCCGCTTAGATATATAGAGGGTTGTTAGGGATCTATGATAACAAGTTATAAGAAAAAGTGGAAAACGCTGGCAGCCATGCATAGCTGCTATTGCACTGCATCACAGTTTCTACTGCAGGAGGTGGAACACAGAACATGAAGTTCAATTTGTAACTGCTCCTGTTGACACGCATTCCAAAGACCCTCCACTGTTAGCGGTCATCTCTTTCCGAGGGCACATTTAAGTAGGCCAAAGCCACAAAAATCCAAAGGTTATGGATCCAGTGATTTGACAGGTATGTCGCTGACCAGAATGGAGCAGATTCCTGTTTCTTCTTGCATGTGTTCCAGAAACAGGCGCGTTGGTGCGGCAGTTTGATTCGACACCTTGCCAAACCTTGTTTACCACTCTTCATACAAACGGGATGTGACGGGTAAATATGGGCGTTAGAATGTTAGTCTGATAGTACATAGCATTGACTTTGGCCTTTGACTTAATTCTGTGTAAAATTAATTCGACCTTATAGCTGTATCCTGCTTTGATCATGAAACCAGTTTAAAATGTTTCCTTGTATTCATGGTACCATTTTCTGAAGTCCTTAGAACCCCTTGGACAGTACAAAATGGCTTGATTTTTGCTGCAGTCACTTAAATAAACATATGCCTCATCTGGTGTGACCACATATTTCCACTTTTCATCTACTAGGTATCGTTCATACAGTTTATGGCAGTTGATCCATCACTCTTGAATATGGTGCGGCAACAATTTATGAACGTGGTTCTTGTGTTGCTTCTCTAGTTGTAAAGCATGGCTGATAACACTGGTCGGCTAAAAAAAAAAAAAAGTCGGGAGCAAGAACTTTGTCATGTGATTTTAATTGACATTGTGTGCTGAATCCAAAGCTGTTTACAGATTGATTCTATCACGTCTAGTTTTCGAGAAATTCTTATTTAAATAAAATACTAATATTGACATTAAATACGTATTTATTATGAAAAAAGTACAAAACTCTTACGCATGACATGACTTCTATGATATAAATTAAAATCTTAAATAAATTAAAATACTAATATAACAAAAAATAAATATTTGGTAGATCGCTTTCTTTTATAAGTTTTATCTGTTGTTTCACGATTGATTTCCCAGCAGAAATCGGCTAACATTGCTGGGGACCACTTGCCGTTATATATTTTTTTCCATGTGCGTAATATCTTGGTGAAACCTCTCACCATACTCATCAGACACGGCACCAAGATTTTCTGGGAAAAAATCTAAATGCGAATGCAAGAAGTGTATTTTTAATGACATGTTGCATCCGAGTTCTTGATATGAAGAAAGAAGTTCTTGTACCAGTTCTTCGTAATTTGCAGCCCTTATATTTCCAAGAAAATTGTGACATATGTTTTCAAAAGCTACCCATGCTCTTTTTTTTTCTTTATTGACCAACTTAGATTTGAACAAATGCCGCTGTCAGTATCGAAATGTAAACAATTGTAATGAAAACAAAAATTGCTTATAGCATCAAAACTAGACGTGCTAGATAAATTCTGATTACATATTTGGATTTAGCGCGTCGATATGTATCAATTCCAAATATACATTGTTTTGCTCATATTTTGATGCCGACCAGTGTAATTGTGCTTAGCACGTACACAGATGTCCCTACCTTCTGTGCAATGCCCCATTAATTTTGGTGGGTTACATCCGGTTACGAGAGCCCAACTTTCCGGATGACGTCAGGGGTACAACTAGTAGATGGTACTTTTTATCCTCAGTAATGGTACCGCTTCTGGTTTTGCCAATTTTACTTAGTGCGCTTGATATTCCTTTTTCGGAAACTACAAAGCCTCTCTTCTTGCATGGTTTCATAATTTTGGAATAGCTGAATTTGACGTCGGAAAGGGCTGTTATGTAGCCCTTCCAATACCTGTCAATTTTCGACTGCTCACCTGAAATGAACGCGAATGCCACATTTAAATATGCTAATGGTTACCATAGATCTCTGTATAGATTGTTTTAGGGCATGTAAATCGGCCTCGGTTGAAGATAATGTGACTGTTCTTTGTTTTCTGCTTTCCCAGGATATGGCGCTGCCTCTCAAGATAAAAGTACATCCTGAAGATAGTACGACGGAAGGAAAAGATGGCGGACGCGCCGATCGTTGGCTTCCACTCTCTTCCTTAATAATTTCAAACCGAGAAGAATCTTTGCTTAAATTTTACCTTTCACTTTTCGCAGACCTTTAGTGAATTATATCTTCCTTTACGCTATCGAACTTTACTCGATTGTTATTATTGTATTAATGAAGAAAAATAGGAAAGAAAATTCCGCAGCCTAGATTCGAA
>JAHWFO010113124.1:0-38408 GCA_023313115.1 Rhysida immarginata | reverse complement strand
CCCCCCCCCCCCCCCCCCGTCGTGGTCGGAGATCTTCCTCGGTGGGGAGGTCGGAAGGAAAGAGCCCGCAAATTGGCGGCTATCTCCCGCCGGATAAGCGAGCAAGAAACTCAGCTAAGAATGCCGGTTCCTCGGGTGACATTTCAGATCCTCCAGGGGATTCGTGGCTAACCTACTACACATCGACACAATCTCCTGCCCCTGGAAAGTCGAAAAAAAATTCTAATAAGAAACATGATAAAAAGCTCCGACAAGAGAAGCAAGAGAAACAGGACAAACATGACAAACAAGATAAACAAAGTAAGCTATGCAAATGACGCCTCCGCAATAAACAGCGAGACACACAAATAAACCCTTGCAAAACGACAGCCTACCCACTTTAATCACTAGCCCGGACATTATAGGCCAGTTAGAACTGGCTGCTCGTATCTATTTCCCGTACGGACGGAAAGTCCACGCAACCCGAGGCGGAAACGGCCCCCACAAAATCTTTAGACCCTACTGGGAGCGATATATCGCCAGGACTTTTCCGCAGAACGATTTCTTCTCTGGTGGGAACCTCCCCTATGGTATCAAGATTGAGCTCGGGAAAATATTTAGTCAAATTCAACACTAAAGCCCAAGCGTCCTCCTGCCTGAAGTTCAAAGACATAGGTATATATAGTCTAACGTACGAGGTCCCTAGGTTTCTCACCTCATCCGTGGGTTACATTTACGGGATCCGTCGTTCAGTGACTTTAGAGGAGCTGCAGGCCCGCGCTGATGTGGGAGGAACGATCACAGATATCAGACAATTTCCCCCGCCATATCCCGGGGCTCTTTTTGATAAGCTACTAATTTTTTTTCAACTCGCCTACTCCTCCCGTTAAAGTGAAATTCGAGAACGAGTCATTCCCAGTGTCGTGCCCTCCGCCCAGGCCCATGCAATGTGCCCTCTGTCACAAGCTTGGTCACTCCAGACAGAGGTGCACCAGTAAGCCTCTTTGTTCTAAATGCCTCTCCGATCTGTATGCCAGAGATGCTTGTATCACGCCTCAACCCCTTTGTGCAAACTGCAAAGGCGCGCACTCTTCATATTACAAAGGGTGTAGCGTCTATAAATACGAGTCTCTCATCAGAGGTAAAATGGTATCGCTGTATGAGGCAAAGCGCCTCACAGATATGGAGCTTGGCGTTGCGACTTCCTCAGCCCCTACACGACAAACCTACGCTGCTGTGGCTACCTCTACGCCTCGTCCGCAGTTTAGCAACCAGTATGATAATCGTAATAATATGCCTTCCTATCACCCTGCGACGAACTCCCACAATTATGTAACCAATGACGTAACGGCCCAAGAAAACTTGGCGAACATCACATGTTCTACTTGTGGCCGTGAAGACCTGTCACCAATTTTCTCTCATCACTCACCTATTCTTCCATTAGCGGATGTAAATACGTTTGCGCCATCTCCAGTGTCCTGGCCAGCATCTCCTTCTCCGTTTCTTACTTCCTCTTTAGTGGACGCTATGGAGGTTGTACAATCGTTACCTCCCCCTCAAGAAACCAATGTAGCCGACGGAATCAATGGCCCCCAAGCTGATAAAGTATTAGACGGAAGTATTACTGTACTAGGTAACCACAAGATAGACGAGCTTGTCAGCAGTTGCTTTAAGATGTTCCTTGCGTCACTGTTGGAAACGACCAAGAAGAACAGTGCAGATATAAATAATCCAGCAAACATCAGCGACACTTTCAAACTGATGGAATCTCGATTCCCTTTTCCCCCTTCTTGGTTTTACGATATAGCGTGTTGGTGGCAAAATGCTTTGTCTCCTCACACGCTCAATGTCTTGCCACAATAATAAAGACCTAAGCGTCCTCCATTGGAACATTAGAGGCTTAGCTTCTAATTGGGAGGACGCTGTACTTCTTCATCGGAAATGTCAGATAACGACCCTATGTGAAACCTTCTTAAATTTCGATGCTACAGTAAATTTCCCCAAATCTCTTACCTACAGTAACAACAGAGAAAAGTATGGAGGCGGCAACCTCGTCTTCATCAAGACGGGTACTCCGCACTTTATTAATTATATAGGCCATCGAGAAAGTGTCGCAATTATCGACTTAGTTATATTTCATTTAGATACTTGGCTGCACATATACTGTATCCACGTACCTGGCTATCTCTCTCGGGATAAATGGACTAACCTCTTCAATTTCTTCTCCCCCCCATTCATCGCTATTGGTGATTTTAACGCCAAGAGCCCTGACTGGGGGTGTTACAGTCATAATCTTAATGGACGCTATCTAGAAGAACTCCAACAAAGCTACAACTTCAGGATTTTGTTTACGCCCGAACACACCTATTCTCCTTCCAGATTGGAGTGGCCTTCCTCCAACCTAGACATAGCCCTGACATCATCTGATTTCCCTTTTCCCACTTACCTGGAATCAATTACCGAAGCTCATGGCAGTGACCATTCTCCCATCTGTCTTCGCATCCTCTCTCCCAACCGTCCTACTATGCCAAAAATCTATACAGTCCACCCCACCTTCAATCGCCCCAAGTACCAGTCTATGTGCCTTTGGCCCCCTAGACCTTAGCCCAAGGAGAAACTTCGACATCATTGACCATCTGTCCACCTTCCAGCAGAGGCTAACCCCGAAATCCCCCAGTAGCAGGTCATTTCCATCCAGGCCTGTGTGGTGGGATTTTCAGTGCGAAGATGCAATTTGGCAAGGAAACAAGTCCAAAAGAGAATTTCGTAAATGTAGATGCAGGGAATGTTGGGTGAACTTTAAGAAAAAGAAGGCCCTGTGTAAAAAGACCTTAAAAAACACAGAAGAGATTTTTGGCGCGAACTGATTAAGAAGGACACACCCGGTAATGTTTGGAAAACGCTTAAAATCTTCCAAAGACGCCCTCCTGCTGCAGTCCCCCTTATCCGAAACGATGAGGGTTGCATATTGAGCCCTAGATCATCAGCAGAATCTGTCCTCCGCTTAGCAGTGGGCTAGTCACAGGTTCGTCCTAAGTGCTGGCCCAAACACCTCCCGGCTGACTATCGTGCATCTGACGCCCTATCACAATGGGATTTACCCTTCTCCATCTCATCTTTAAAGTCCGCTATTAGGTCTAAACGTTCGGCACCAGGCCCTGATGATCTAATTAATCCTACCTTCTGCAAGTTAGGAGAGGGTCAATTGAGCGTATTACTTCGTTCATTTAATTTATCTTGGAAAACGGGTGTTATTCCCTCTAAGTGGAAAAGTTCTATTATCCATCCAGTTCTAAAACTGGGAAAACCACCGTCATCCTCCACGAGCTATCGCCCGATTGCTTTAACTTCATGTATGATTAAAATCTTGGAGCGCATGATAAATGATCGACTACATTTCCTGGAAGTGAAGAACCTCCTACCCTCTTACTGCCAAGGCTTTAGAAAAGGACGGAGTCATTTATTCTCAGTCTTCAAACTAATTGATGATATATTACTATCAAGAGAGAAGGGAGAATATATTGGAATAGTCTTCCTCGACATTAACAAGGCCTTCGACTCCGTATCTCATGAGCTCCTCTCAAATAAACTCGTTGACACCCAGATTCCTAGGAGGATGAGTGTATGGATTAATGCCTTTTTGAAAGCCAGAAGAATAGGCGTTCGCTTCCCAGGAGGCACTTCCTGGTCAGTACAACAGCGAGGCCTCCCGCAAGGTTCAATATTAAGCCCCACCTTGTTTAACATCTTCACCAAGGACATCTTCTCTTCACTCCCCTCATCGATAGGGAAGAGTATTTTTGAAGACGATATGGCCTTCTGGTTTTCAAGTTCCTCCATTCCCTCCATTCGGATGACTTTACAAGCTGTATGTGACGTGTTGGAAGCCTGGGGTGTCGACAACTGTATTTCTTTTTCTCCGGAAAAATCAATAATAATGTGCTATGCCAAAAATGGCCCCTCTCCTGTTTTGAATGTTTTCCTCCAAGGCTCTAGACTACCAAATAGAAACGCCCATAAATTTCTTGGTTTCATGTTTGATAACAAGTTAAATTGGAAAAGCCACATCAAAATGCTCAAGGGAAACTTAATCAAATGCTTAGCACGATTATGTTTGGTTATGAAGTCTAAGTGGGGACCACCATGGGATGAGTCCTCCACTCTCACCAACACCCTGGTGAAAATCACAGACTTATCGGCACTGCCTTTACTTCTAGCGTCCAAGACAAGTGTGAGTCCGCTGTTAGTGGTAGAGAGAAAACTACTTAGAAAGTGCCTGCATGCTACCAACTCGTCTCCGTGTCCCTTGCTTTATATTGAAACCGGTGTTTCCCCCCCCCCCTCCTCTGAGGTGGGAGGCCCGTTTCGTCCGACAGCTATTCTCCTACTGCCAGTCCTCCACACTAGAGCCAGCAAATAGTTCCTTTTTGTGTTATAGCCTGACTCTTCTCAAATCGAACCGTCTCCGTTCGGTGGCATCAAATTTATTAAAAAAGTTCGAGTGTGGTTGCTTCAATATTTGTGAGCCCATAGTGCTAAAAAATCAGTGGATTAATCCCCCAAACAGTGTTGTACACCCCTCTCCTGACTGGCTCCTATCCGCCCACCCTCCCCTTACGTACTCCAAGTTATTAGATGCCTTTCTGAGAGACAATTTTCCTAAATTTTACAAAATTTACTCGGACGCATCCCTCTCACCACTTAGCAGTGATGGCGGAATAGGCGTCTATCTGAAAGGTTCCAAAATTTACTCCCAAAAAATTTCCCCAGCGTTCAGCTCATATCAGTTAGAACTTATTTCGATCTTTAAATCTCTTTTACTCACCTCCACTCTCCCGCCGGACAGATATTTAGTCTTATCAGACTCACTAAGCTCTATTTTATCGATTCACCGGGCCCTAGCCAGCGGTAAGTGGTATTTTAGGGAGCAACTTGGGTATCTTATTGACTTGCTTCATCAACTTTACCGAAGTGGCTATTTTATCAAATTTATGTGGATCCCCGGCCACAAAGGTATTAATGGAAACGAAATGGCAGATAGACTGGCAAATTGGGGGAGAACTGGTCGAAAACGTGCGATCCCTGCTCGTATTGACTCATCAATCCTAAATTTGTGCGTTCGCAGGCGCACCTTAACCCTATGGAACGAAGATTGGTTGGTAGAAACCAGAGACAAATGAAAGTAAGAGACTGGCAGTGCCCTATTCATTTTGCTGAGCGCTACTGGTGCCACCGGAAGTGCAGCGATCTCCATTATGGGAATGGCAGAAACGTAAGGTGGCGTATGTTTTCAATGTTATTTCAGCTGTTTTTGTAGATGACTTCAAGAGGTATTAGTAAGCGTAACCTGTTTTCTGATTTTTTTAAAAAACTTTATTGCGATAACGTATACTTTTAATGACTTTCAATAGCTGATTCAATGCCTTACGAATTTTTAAAAGAGCGCGTGCAACTCTCGCAACTCCTATCGTTATTGTAATAATGGAGGCTTAGCCAGAGACAAGTGAAAGCATAGATGAAGAAAACTGAAGAATAAGAGTTTGGCTTCCAATTCTTACGCCTAATAAGATGTATCCACTTTTTACGAAGAATGTCATCCTTTGGAAATCTATTGTGCAAATATTATACCTGGTTATACGAGCTTGGTGCTCATTTATTGAGTGACAGTTGTTTTTTTAATGCATTCATCACAATAAAAATGTTTATCACAATACTTATCTTTATTGAAATATCAATTAGATGTTTATACTTTAAAAAATTTAACAAGCTGTGTCACAAAATTATTTTAAGAAAATAAAAAAAAATGTCATTTTAATTTTTGTTTATCTGACAATAATGGAATGTTGATAAAGTCAGAACATTTAAACTGGGAAGATATTTAAAAGTGTTTCTTACTATTGATAAACAAACCTAACATAATTTATCAAATTTTAGCTAATTGATTTTAAAATTTTAAATTAAAAGAAAATCTGGTAACCTAAAATACTTTTAACAAGTACTCAATTTTTTTTTAAACAAATAAAAGGAAGAAATAATTCTCAGTTGAATAAAATAATTGGACCAGAGATAATAATCAGTTTATTAATCCACATATTGTAATAAACTATTAACATATTATTAATACACATGATTACTTGTGAAATGAAATATTGGATCCTTTTAAAAAACGATTTGTGCAATTATATGCACAACAACTGACAGGCATGTTTTTTCTTTCATAAATTATGAAACAATAGATTCGCGCCAGAACAACAATGAGGGTTATTTTAAAAGGGGGGGGGGTTACTTTCACTTGTAACCTGTGTATCTCATTTCGATCTGTATCTGTTTTTTGCTTTTTTCTTTATATTTTTATTAAAAAGCAATTAATTTACGAAAATTCTCATTTATAAATTATAATTATAAAGTAAATAAAATAAAATATACAGTTCATTAATTATAATCCAAATTATTGTTGATATGTATATTTTATTTTATTTACCTTAAATAAAGGAATTTATAAAGGAGAATTTTCGTAAATTAATTGCTTTTTAATATAAATTAGAAAAAAAAAAAAAAAACAAAAAAAAAACAGATACGGAACGAAATAAAAAGAGAGACAAGAGAAAGTAACCTTAATATGGTCCGGTGAGTTATTATTAAGGTTAATAATAAACTCCATATCAAAGGTAATTTGATGTAATCTGTATATTTTATTTTATTTACTTTAAAATTATAATTTATAGAGGAGAATTTTCCTAGTTAATTGTTTAATATAATATCTTCCTCCTTTTTCATTTAAACTATTTTTTTTTTAATTTATGTTTAAAAATAACTTTATTTATCATCAAATAATTTTTTATCAGATGGGCCGATTTGAATGATTATTTTTTTGTTTAATAGAGCAAGTTTTTCTGGTGGTTCCATAATAAATTCATCGAGATATCTTAGGTAGATATTAGAAAAAATAAATGTTTGCGATTGATTCACATGCATTGCCTACGGCGATCAGCTGTTTCTTGCCAATCCCGATATGGCGGCGCGAAGGCACCACTAGAAGGGAGGTCACTGCCAGTCTCTTACTTTCATTTGTCTCTGGTAGAAACAAGAGGCGGACACTATAAAGCATTGTTTCCGGTTGTAGTTAATCTGAAGCGTCTTGCCCCCAGATGGCTAACTTCAAACCAACGAGCACTGCTTTTTAGATTAAGGAGTGGCCATGCCCTGCTTAATTACTTTTTACATAAACTCCACATAGTATCGTCAGATCGTTGTCGGTGCGGTGAGCAAGAGACAGTGAAGCATGTGATTATGGTTTGTCCCCTTTTTTGTCTTGCTAACGGCCTTCGTATGCGAAATATTGACTTCTCTTTAGAAAATATCCTCCTTGTCGCCCAACAGAAACCAAGTGAAGAACGTGCAGTAATGCGCCTTTTTTTGCTGCTTCCTATGTGGCACTGGTCTTTTCGAAAGAATTTTAGGCCCACTTAAAGCCTGCTGATTCTTCGTTCGAGGCTCTGATCTACTGTACCTCTTTATAAGTGCAGTGTGTAACCCATCAGCTAGTCTCCGTTCTCTGGGAGATGTAGGCTGTGACAAAGAAGAAGAAGAAGTATATCCTGTGTAGGAACGGTGGTCCATCGTACATCCTCCCCAATCAGCATCTACATACTCTTGTAGGTATTCTGTGCCTTTGTAGATCAGAGCGAGGCTCATGGTACCCTTCAGATATCTGAGTACTTCCTTTTGCTCAACTTCAATGGGATTTCCCATAGTTTGTGTTGAATTGACTCAGGTCGCTTACAGTGTGAGTAATATTTTGGCGTGTGCCTGCGTCGAGGTACATAAGGCAACCAACAAGTTTGGCCTGTTCCTCTTTTACAATCGGTTCTGAGGAAAGCTGGATTCTGCAGTTCAGTGGCGTGTTCACTGTTTTACAATTCTCTGTTCCAAATTTGTTGAGGAAATCTTTGATATATCCTGTTTGGAGAAAGTCGAATTTATTTTATTTGGTTTGGGCGTGATTTAAGTAGAGTCCAAGAAGGGATGGGTGTAAATAATTCTCTACTTGGGTGAGGTGGTCTTTTCAATTTTGAAAATTAATTTTCATATATGAATTTGAATTATAAAATATGTATTTGCTACCATTTGGTTTTATTTGTTTATTTGATAAGTAAATACAACAGCATCTGCCCGGGGCCAGGATGGTCAAGCGACTTACGAGTTTGATCCCCGGGAGGTGCAGACAAATTGTTACAGTACAAAACTATATACTATACATTGTAATTAACAATAAATCATATAATTAGTAACAAAGGATAAAATTTTGAAAATTATTAAACGAATACGAATAAAATTTACATTTATCAGCCACTCTGTAAACTACATACTTTGGAACTGTCTTTTATAAATTTGGATCTTCAATCATTGAATCTTCGACATAGATTAATGTATAAGTGGTTTGAATTTTATTTGAACTTTATTTATTTATTTAATTATTTATATAGCTTATTTATCTAAGTAGGTATCTAGTATCTAGTACAGAGGGAGTTTTGCGCCACCTACTCCTACGAGGGAGTTTTGCGCCATCCCAGTAAATAACGACTGCTACGAGATGACAGTAGCAGCCGGGACCGACGGCTTAACGTGCCCTCCGAAGCACGGGGGGTTTCATGATGGAAGAGCTGCTGGCGGACAAACAAACCAGTGGCTGTCACCAACTGCTGGAAAACCAGTTATGGTCACTTGGCAAATGGGTCAGACTAGAGTCCTCCAACAGCCATGCCCCAAATAGCTGTCCCGCCAGCAGTGGCCCTCAAGCCCTGGCCGTCACCCAGCCAGCAGCTGGCCGCGCCTGAAGTTGCTGAACTCCATCGATTAGCAAGCCAACCGACGAGACAACCAGGCCACGGCCACCCCAAGTAGGTATAATTGTTCATCCAGGACCAGAATGGGTGAGACCGGTTAGGTAAGTCTCAGAATGGAGAATAAAGACAGAATGAAATATTATAGAATTGGTAATAAATTATGACGATGAGGGGGGGGGGGGGGCGAGAATTGGGTAAGCTAGCAGGTTGGGGATGTGTAGTATCTCTTAATGAGGCTTTTAAACGTGGAGATGTTTGGTGCAAGGCGAAGGTCAGGGGATAATGTGGACCAAAGTTTGTTGCCAGAATTTGATATACTTTTTAGTTGGTAGTTGCGCTTAATGCATGGGATTTGTAGAAAATTAGTGTGACGTGTGTTGTAAGGTGGGGAAGTAGGTGTTGTGAACAAAGGTTGGTGGAGGGATGTTATTGAGTGCTTTGTATATAAAGATTGCTAAGTTTGTGGGATAAAGTTGGTGAATTGGGGTTATACCTATTGTGTGAAAAAGATGTAACAAGGGCGTGTTTGGGCAGCTTAAGAACGATGCGAACAAACTATTTTTGTAGCCTGAGTGAGCGGAGTAAATTGAGTTTTGTAGTTGAGCCCCAGAATTGAAGGCCATAGGAAAGGGAGGGGTGAATCAGAGTGTTGTATAATAGGAGGAGGATTTTTGGGGGGAGATAGTGGAGGCGGGAGAAAAGACCTAGACGTTGATTTTGAGTCGTGGCTAAAGTATTAAATGTGGGTGTCCCAGGAGAGGTTATGGGTTAGGTGAATACCTAAGTATTTGAAGGATTTGGATGGTGAAATCTGTTGAAAGTTATATGATATCGAAAAGTCATTTATATCAAATTTTTTGTTATGCTGATAGAAGATAACGTATTGGGTTTTGTCAGATTAAGGGAAAGATGATTAACAGTATTCCAAAGTAAAAGTTTATTTAGAATTAGGTTGAACGATTCCTGAATTGGTTGCTATGAAACGTCGGTGCATGATACTGTTGCATCATCGGCGTATATTATTAAGGCAGTGGGGATGTTATGTGTGAAAGGTCGTTTATGAATAGGTTAAAAAGGAGGGGGGGGGGCAGAGTGGAGCCTTGGGGAACTCCGATGTTGCGGGTGATTGTTGAAGAGGATTTTTTGTTTAGATGGAGGGTATAATGACGGGTTGATAGGAAGCCAGAAAGCCAGTCAAGGGGTGAGCCTCGTATTATAAAGTTGAGATAGTTTGTATAAAAGGAAACCGTGAGGAATAGAATCGAAGGCTTTAGAGTAGTCGATGAACAGAGACAACGAATTTGTTATTGGCCATGTTGGAAATGATATATTCTGAAAGTTCAAAAAAGGCAATGGAAGTGCCGTGTTGAGAAAGGGAGAGAAGATTATTTGACAAAACGTATGATAGACGAGAGTAAAAGAGGTTTTCAAAAATTTTGGCAAAAAAGGGAAGAATGGAAATTGGCGGTAGTTAGAGAAATTGGAGGAGTCACCTTTTTTGAAAATTGGGGTAATTTGTGCAGTACGAAGACAACAGGGGAATATATCTTGAGTAAGAGAGATGTTGAATAGGTGAGACAAGGGGATAGAAAATTCGGAGCTTGCTTGGATTAAGATGTTGGAACTGATGCTTAGGAATCGGGGCGGTTTGAAAGTTTCAGTCGATTAATGGTGGATAATGTTTCTTCAGGAGAGGCAGGAGTAATAAAGAATGAAGTTGACTTAACTGGAACTGGAAAAGGGTATTCTGAAAGGGGAGTGCGTTGATGGAGCTGGGATCGGAGAAGGGGAGGATAGGGGGAAAAGATCCATGTAATAGATTTTTTTATTGTTTTCC
This sequence comes from Rhysida immarginata, assembly GCA_023313115.1. Taxonomy (NCBI): domain Eukaryota; kingdom Metazoa; phylum Arthropoda; class Chilopoda; order Scolopendromorpha; family Scolopendridae; genus Rhysida; species Rhysida immarginata. The sequence goes on along the minus strand of JAHWFO010113124.1, from coordinate 27,746 downwards.
ATTTAGATTTAGTAGTGGTGACTTTTTTTGAAGAATTGGTCGAAGTAATTGGCTTTTGCCTGCTTGATGATTTTGCGGCTGGAATTGGAGAAGGAGCGGAACCCAAGTTTGTTGTGGTCATTAGGAGAGTGCCTATATTTACGATATAGTGAATTTTTAAGTGAAATGAAAGCGAATAAGTTGGGAGTCATCCAAGGTTTCAGAAAGGGGGCTTTTGTCTTCGGGGTAGAGGTTGATATTGACGGTAGATATCTATCGATACCAATGAAAATGTGGGAAATGAATTTTTCGAAAAGTGTGTTAATATTTGTATCTGGGTTAAATAGTGCATTCCAAGCAGTTAGTGTCAAAAAGGAGCGGAAGGATGCTAATCTGTTAGACGTTATCAGTTGTGTTTTGTGAGGGATTGGTTAAAAGAGATAGGAAGGTGAAAATGGGGAAATGATCAGAGATATCGCAGTCCAGGGATCCGCTATAGAGATAGATTATCCGATGAAAGAGAGAAAGTTTGGTCAATCAGAGAGGTTGAGTTGTGGAAAGTGGAGTAGTGAGTGGTGGAGGAGATTAGCGGTGATAGACCGATTCTGGAGGTGAGGTCAAGGACTGAGTTAATGTTAGGGGAAGGGGAAGAAAAGTTAAGATTAAAATCACTGGTGATAATTTTGTGGGGGGTTAGGCTAAGCTCTAGGAGCATGGAGGAAAGGACGGTAAAAAAGGGGGAAGAAGACCGGAAGGTGGGCGATAAACTGAGACTAAGTAAAATTTGTTGTTTATTAGGATTGTAAGGATTTACTGTCGCCCCTCTTGTTTATTATTTTCATGGGCTGTTCTCCTTTGGCACTGCATTTATTCACAGTTCTTCGGTTCTTTTATTGTTAATAGATGGCAATAAGTGCCAAAGAGATTCTCAGGAGCCTAAACCTTAATAAGAATAATTACTTAATAATAACTAATTACTAATCCCAAATTATTACAAGCTTGCTGTACTCCAAATAAAAATGCAGCTTGCAGAATTAAAAGTTCAACTTGTCTTTTTATCCCTCAGCTTTTTATCTTTTTTTATCCACATATTAGCCTTTTTAATCTCCCTCTTGTTCATTATCTTTATGGACTGGATAGACAGGGGCAGCTGAGGTAATGAGCGTGCTTGTGCGAGACAGGGTGGAGAGGTTGCTCTTTGCTGACGACCTTGTCCTCCTTGGGTCTTCTCGCACGAACCTTCAGCATGCACCAGACCGGTTTGCAGCCAAATGTGAAGAAGCTGGGATGAAGATCAGTGTGGCTAAACTGAGGTTCTGGTCCTTTCAAGACAGCCTGCTCAGCGCGCTCTCCATGTTAGGGGAGCCTCATTGAAACAGGTGGAGAAATTCAAGTATCTCGGGATTGCATTCACGAGTGATGGACGGCAGGAGAAAGAACTGGATGCTCGGATCGGTGCTGCAATCTGTGTCAGTCGTGAACTGTGGCGATCCGTGGTAATGAAACACGAGCTGGGTAACAAAGCCAAGCTCTCCGTCTTCAAATCTATATTTGTCCCCATTCTCACCTATGGTCATGAGGCTTGGGTAATGACTGACAGAGTGCGATCGCGGATACAAGCGGCCGAAATGAGAATTCTGAGAGGTGTGGCAGGTGTTACCCTACTAGATAGAGTGCACAGCAGCACAATGAGGGAGTCTTTAGGTGTTGAGCTGCTAGTGTTGCAGGGGCATAATAGCAATCAGCACAGCTGCCTCTCTCCTGGGTGTCCAACACCTACCTCCTGACAACCACACTGCCAGGACTATATTCTACACAATTCAATGCTAGAGAGCGTAGTGCAACCTTTTTATAATAACAGAGGAGGGACACCATAATCTCCTTACTCCTGCAGACGTTGCTCTCTGAGCAACCACCCTAAATAACGACTGCTGGGAACTATTTGCGATTGGACAGACGAAACGGTAGCATTGCCTGCCGCCACTGGCAAAAGTAGTTCTATGTGCCATAACTCTGTTCACTGGTGGCAACCTGTACAATCCTATCCCACCTGCAAATTTTCTTGTGCTCGATCCACCGTGGATAAGAAAATGCTCCGTTTCACGCAAAGGCAACTACTCTCAGCTACATTAATACAGCCCATAACTACTCAAAGGAGTATAAATAATGATAATACACATCTTAATTCAGGGAATCTATTCCTACACCCACGGAGTCTTCAATCTAGTTCCACAGACACACTATTGAACCAGCTCCACAGAGTTGGATTCTACGAACGCGAGAAACTCTCGAGTTGACACCACCATTTGTCGCACCTAAGTATTCTAAACGTCTAATCAACGATACCCGCACAACAAACACTGCACAAAACAGTTGTGTTGAATTATATGCCAACCATGACCACTCATGGTGCCACCGGATTCATGACTCCAGAAAGAACATAGGACTGGTCTCACCAGTAAGAAATCCAAAAAAACTCTGGGCAAGTACAAAATTTGGCAATAATTATCTTGGTCTCAATCTTCTAAATATTATTAATCAATGAACTATGCTCCTAAGTCCGTAGTAATGAGAGGCACATCGAAGTGAGGTCAAGCTCGCATTCGAAAACAAGAGAAATGGCAGTTCAAACATAGACGACAAAAAAACATAAGAGAACAAAAAAAAAATGAACAGAAAAATCAGCTGCTCTTTCTAACAATTAAACAGCCAGAGGACTGCCTTTTTGACAAACTGAGATCTATAGCATCAGTTCCCCGAAAAGGAGCTCAAAAAATTCATATTGAGTTAAAACAAGAGAAGAGGAAAAAAAGGAAGGAACAAGATGGAAAAGAAAACGCATACAACAGAAAATAAAAGAAAATTTTCTGTGACAAATGATTTGTCACATATCTTTTCATCCCCAACTCTCAAAAGCTAATAAAGAATGACAATAAAAAACAAACATCATACTCCTTATCCCGCCTCTATCCGCAGCCCAAATGCAGGCTTCTCGAGGGCGGAGGTCGTATCTCTGTGGTGGGGATGGCACAGAGGTATTCCCGAATAGGAGCTTAACTGATGCTCCAAGAGTTCGACCTCTTTCAAGTGGAGGACCCATAGTATGACCCGACTTGGTTGGAGACGCTTTCTATCATGGAGCGTGTTACAATCAGGTGACAGTGCAAGATTTAAGTCTAGCCACATGCGCGATTTAGGGTTGTTTAGTAAGACACTCCTTTATATCATAGTTGGCATTATAGAGTTGCTGTTCTAATTCGGTATGGGCCTATATACTTGAAGGACAGTTTTCATTTGCATCCACCTTTCCAGAGAAGCCATACCCTATCACCAATCAGGAAGTGTGGAGTAGTCTGTCTGTGCTCATTCTCATGGGAGAGTTTCCGCATTTGACTTGAGTCCTTGTTGACCTTCGCTATCGTTCGCGATTGAATTAGACGTTTTACGATGTCTGAGCGGTATTCATCAATGGATTTCTGAAGTAATTCCCCAGCGGTCGACCACACACAAGGAATGATTACATCAACCTGTACAATAAGCATGGAGGGAGTCCGTGATGTTGGTGTGGGCAGAGGTGCAAATAGCAGATAATGCCGAAGGTAAAAGATCATCCCAATGCTGTGGGTGATTATCACAAAATGTGCGAAGTGTTTCAATTAGGGTATAGTTGACCCTCTCACAAAGACCATTTGAGGTAGGATAGTAGGCTGTGGTGGACATATGTGAAATCCCAAGGTCAAGGCAGAGTCCATTGGAGAATCAGAGATGAAGTTGGTGCCCTTATCTGTAATAACGACTGAGGGTATAGTGTACCTGCAGACAATATGGTTCAGGAAGGTTTTGATATGGTTGTGGCAGACTGATCTCCGAGAGGGACAGCCTCAATGCAGCAGGTGAAATTATCCACCATTAGTTATATATTTACATATCAGTGTCCCAAGAAAAAGGGCTCCATCAGACCAATGACATCAAGTGCCACTCTCTGAAACGGGTGCCGTTCCTGGCCACTCCTTGCTGGAACGGCACTTTACCTTTCAGAACTTTTGCTCTTTGGCAGGCCAAACACCCCTGAACTAGTTTCTGCACGTCCTGATACATGTTTGGCCAGGGGTAGTTATTCACTTTTGCAAGAGTGCTAAATATGCCTTTATGACCTGAAAGATGACCATGTGCAATGTCAAGGACTTCCTGATGCCTGAGGAGGTAACACACATTTTCCAAATCAGGTGACTGTGACTATGCCATCCTGGAGAACAAATTTCTTCGACTAATTCAGAGCATCATCGGTTGGTTCGGTGCATGATAATTGAGTCTTATGTTCCTGAAATCACGGGTCATTAGATTGGGCATCAACAAGTTTTGGCTGCCATTCGGTTTTATGAAAGTTAGAGATTGTCTTATGATTCACTTCAATGGAGCGGGACAGAAAGTCGCTACACAATTTTGGGAGACAGGATTGTGGGTGACCGTAAGACCAATTTTTCAGTTCTAACGCCCATTGAAGACTCCTCTGATTGGCCCCATTGCTCTAGTGCCATCGAAGACTCCTCGCACGAAGGAGAGGTGTTTATGATCAGAAAGAATGGTTATAGGGTATCCAAGATTAATGTGACGGAAATGCCATAAAGCTTTAATGATCGCCAGTGCTTCCTTCTCCACCCCACTATAGCGTAATTGGGAGCTGTGAATTTTCACACAGTAGAATGAAATGGCTGTAGCCCCTGTTCTCCCATTTGCTATAAATTTGATATGGTTGCAAAATTTATTAGCATTAAATTTGTTTAAATATTTTTCAAATGGAATTATTTTTTTGGTTTCTATCTCAATTAAGAATTCAGGCCAGCGATGAAAATACGTCATGAATGATAGTGAGTGGTTACCTAGTGGTTACTTTTTGAACATGGCCTAGCTTCTCTTTTTTTGGCACTTAGCAACAGTTAATATCATACTATTGAATATCAAAAATACAATTTCCATTTTAGACAAGCTGCAGGACAGCCCCAATGGCTCCATGGGATGCATCTTTGTTGTGATAGAATGTCTTAGGGTTGTTTGGAGATATTGATACCAGTGGGGAAGTTGAGATGCTTCACTTCTTGAAAGGCAGAGTAGCATGATGATGTCCATTTTAATCGCAACCCTTTTCAAGTGAGGGCAGTGATAGGCTCCAATATACCAGATAAATTGGGGGTAAATTTGCAGTAAAAATTCGCCGTGCCTACAATACTCCTGATCTGTTGAATGGTAGATTGTGATGTAATGTCAAGAATATGTTGGACGTTGCCTGGGTCTGAGGAGATGCCTTCCAAGATGACGATGTGTCCGAGACATTTTACAGAGGTTCTAAAGAATTGACATTTCTTGTGTTTGTGGCTTATATCGTGGAATTGGAGCTGTGCTAGATTCAATGACAGCATATCCATGTGCTCCTTCACAGTTTGGGAATATGTTAGAATGTCTTCCTGAAAGGCAAATGTGCCTCTACCAAGCTTTTCCTGAAGGATCGTAGTGATGAATTCCTGAAATAACTGAGCCGAATTTCTCCCCCCCCCCCACCCTGGGGCATGTGGGTTAACTGAAATTTACCCAATGGGTTTTGAAAGGCATAACATTCTCTAAGTTCATGTGTGGTGGAGATCTGGAAATAGCCTATGTTATAGTCAAGAATAGTGAAGAATTTGTGTACATTTAAACTGTGGGGTGCTGGACCCGATTCACTTTACGTAGGTCAGGTATAAAGCGGATGTTGCCTTTCGACTTCTTAACCAGAGGTGGAGTTCCAGATACTCCTACTCAATTCAGTGATACCAGCCACTATGTATTGGTCAATTATTTGTTTATATTTCTCCATGGGGAATTTGGTACAGTCTGGAGAAGATCGGACAACGTTTGTTAATGGTGTATTTAATCACAAAGCTACACTACTCGTAAGTCTATTACACGTTGTGTAAAAAATAAGCAAACAGGTTAGTGAACTGGTCACGTGCATCTGAGCCCAACAGGTCCATAGGTTCCTCTGGTCCAGGTACCAATACCTTACCAATTGACAGTTCGATGGTGGACAAGGCAAGAGCAGCATCCGATATTCTCTGTGCAGTACTTCCGACAGAAGGGGTGTCCATTCGGTTGTAAACCCTCCCAAAGGGACCGGTGCTTGCAGTGGAAACATGGCCTTCATTGCGACCAGTACGTCTACCTGCATGCTTGCCATGCATAGCGACCCAACTTCTGGGGAAAGGGGGATCCTGTTAGTGAGTGAAGGCTTTCCAGAACAACACACTACTTTTGTTCCTGCTTCTTGGAAGGATGGGTGGTCTGAATGAGCCTGTCCAGATCAATCGGCTGGTCATCACTCCTTGAAGCTTCGGCCATAGGGTTAGGCGCTGCCTATATCTCCCTCATCTCTGGTGCGAATGTGGATCTACTTGTTGGGCTCGGTGGTGGGTGGAGAGCGAGGGAGATGAAAAGCTTTTCTTCATTTATCATGAAAAAACCCAGTGCAAAACAAATTCAACCAAAACAAAAAAATGATCATGATGAGAGATCTAGTCTTAGGCTGCCTAAAAATCTGAAGTTTTTGGAGATCAAATTGGAAAGTGGGGACTCCTTTAAGACCATCTCCCCTTTTTAATTGCAAAGGAATTAAAACGGATGGTTGGGGATACGAAATATATGAAGAGACTCTTCAATGGTCAGCTACTTATTGAAGTCGCTAAGGATAAGCAAGTGATTACTTTGTTATCCTTAAAAAGGTTCGCTGGGAAATTGGTTTCAGTTTCTCCTTATTCAACCTTAAATTATAAGAAAGGTGTTTTCACGTGCTTGGACCAGGAAGGAATGGAGGATGAGGAATTGGATGATTAATTCTGTTGTTGACATTCACCAGATCGCTCCAAGGAGGAATGGTGCTCCTCATCCTCAAATTTCTTCATTGTTACCTTTGAGGGAACAGTTTTGCCAGATACCATATACATCAGTTACACCCACTATCATGTGAGAACCTTTATCCCCAACCCATTGCGATGCTTTCAATGTCAGAAGTTCGGCTACATGAGAACAAACTGTCATTTTAAGCAGTTTGTTGCAAGTGTGGCCTGCCTAGACATGAGATGGAATCTTGTTCGAATGAGTTCCACTGTTGTAACTGCAAGGGTTCCCACTCTGCCCTTTCAAGAGGCTGTCCTATTTGGCAGAAGGAAAAGAAAATCCAAGAGGTTCATATCTTTGGAGGGTTTATCTTTTCTGGAAGCACATAGGCAAGTAGAACTGAATGAAGTCCGAAACATGCATCTGTGGTTAAGAGTCGTCCTTCTGTTAAGTCAGTTGGAACAGATTTACGTATCACAGATTTTTCCTGTGGAACTTCCACTTCCACAGAACCATCTTCTAGCACTAGTTGATCATCGAAAGATTACACCTCCAGGAACTCCTCCAAAAACTTCAGAAAGAGAAGATGACTTCGAAATCAATTACACCTTCTTCTGACCCTTCCAAAATAAAGCCCGTGGTGGTGTTACCATCTTAGTTCAAAGATCTCTCACCTCTAACTGTATGGTTACTTTATTTACCCCCGGATCAATATGCGGATGAAAAATCTTTTTCATCTCTTGTGAGTGAACTTCCAAGGCCCTCTGGGCGATTTTAACTGCCACAATCCCATTTGGGGGTCTATAAATCTCTCTGAAAGAGGATATACAGGATGGATAAAAAAAATGGGCCCCCACTTTTATTTTCGTAACCGAAGCAGATATGTTTAATTTTGATGAATCCAATGAATAGGAAGTTGTAGGTAACCTATTCCATGGTGCACTTTTCATCATCCCAAATATGCAAAGTAGGACACATTCAAATCCTATCTTAAAAACCGTAACAGATACACAAAAAATTCCAATTGTAGACTTGTTCAGATGGAATTCCGAATTTAACAAAAAAAGTTTCCAAAATCCGATGAATGTTTGACGTCGTCCCTGTAAGGGTAATTAAAATGTTTAAACCAAACAAGGGCAACCAGGATGTGATCCTAGGTCCAAAACAAAATATCACTTAATTCCCAACTTTATTTGTATGCTCATGGTTTATTCTTTAATTAAGTACATAGAAATTACAACAATAACAAGATTTGATTAGTGCTTGGCTTTTAAAGGGGAATGTAGATTATGGCGATCTCCACTTTGGTCGACAGACCAGTGTTTGGCTTCCCGTGCTACAACAAACAAACACAAAGTTATACCCAGGTCCATGAACGTCTTCTCTTCATTCTTATCTTGGGAGTTCAATGGTCGAACGAAGGGCATCCAAGTGTATGGCTCAGGTCCATCATGTCTTCTATTCTAGGAGCTACTTTTCAAAAAGATAAAAATTTTAAAAAAGACTCGGGTACAATTATGCAATTTCTAATTCATGCCAATATGCAATAATTATATATATGGATATAATTCCTGTTCGAAACTTTACTTAATATGCAATACATCACCCAGACTTGCATATGCTGCCCGAAGGTCACGACGTTCCAAAATTCCAAAGCTAATGACTACTTCAGGCCCTATTTGCCTCAAAATCTTTTGTCAAGGCAATTTCTTCCAGGAAATGAAACCCTGTTCTCGCTTGACAAATTCTAAGAAAAATACTCAAGAATATCATTAACTGTTCACAAAGGATCCTCAACAGGCCTATTCCACCTGTTTCTCAGACTTCTTGTCTGAACCGCCTTCCTCCTCCAGAGAAAGTACCAGAATAAACTAAAAAATCTATCTCAACAATCCCCGAAGCCAAGCTCAACAATTAAGAGTCTACGTGCCATAACAATCTATCTTCTATATATATAAAGAAGGATGTTTGTTTGTTTGTGGGTTTGTGGGTTTGTTTGTTTGTTTTTTATACAAATCTACAGTTTTATTCCGATCTTGATAAAATTTCGCATACATGACCTTCAAAGCATGAGGAAGGTCACTGTCTACCTCAGGTTTCGAAAAATTAATAATTATTGATAAAAAATCGATATTCATGGTTATGGCAGGGCATATTAATGAGAAATATCTCATGACCAACAATACAAGACAAAGTTTGTGCAACAATAGATAACCACACGCAATTCACAAACACTCTGCACGAACCAACAATATATATCTCATGACCAACAATGCAAATAAAAGTTTGTGCAACAATAGGTATCAACAATGGTGTCAACACGCAATGCACCAACACTATATGCAAGGATCAACAATATATGTCTCGTGACCAACAATGCAAGGCAAAGTTTGTGCAATATAGAATTCAATGCAAAGAATTCCTGTTATTCAGGCTTTTCTTAGAAAAGAGTAATCTTAGTACTTAACAATTTCTTGAAAATTTTTAAAAATGATCAGTAACTGGAGATAATGAGTTAGCAGACTATTGAGAAAGAGTGAAAGACGATAGAGGAAGCACTCCTTTAGCTCCGTGCTGTATCGAGCAAATGGTAAGCAAGTAAATAGAAGAATCGGCGACCGCTAGACTACACAAAGTGATGAATGGCCAATTTTTGCTTCAAGACATCGAAAGAAGAAAGGAAATTGCAACAACATCAAGTGTAATTATCCCGGCAACGCCGGGTCCTCTGCTAGTATATATATAAAGAAGGATGTTTGTGGGTGTGTTTGTTTTTTATACAAATCTACAGTTTTATTCCGATCTTGATGAAATTTTGCATACTTGACCTTCAAAGCATGAGGAAGGTTACTGTCTACCTCAGATTTTGAAAAATAATAAATATCGATAAAAAATCGATATTCATGGTTATGGTAAGGCATATTAATGAGAAATATCTCATGACCAACAATGCAAGGAAAAGTTTGTGCAACAATAGGCCCATCGTGTTCGCATCTACAATGGTATCAACGCTTACTTCACCAATAACAATGAGCACAAAATGATGATGCAATGTTAAAGCAATCTTTCCAAGAATTATAACAATGAACATAAAATGATGATGCAATATGGATAAGTTTCAATTTGTAACAATGCATAGAATTCCTGGTATTCAGGCTTTTCTTAGAAAAGAGAGTTCTTAGTACTTAACAATTTCTTGAAAATCTTTAAAAATGATCAGTAACTGGAGATAATGGAGAGTTAGCAGACTATTGAGAAAGAGTGGAAAGACGACAGAGGAAGCACTCCTTTAGCTCCGTGCTGTATTGAGCAAATGGGAAGCAAGTAAATAGAAGAATCGGCGACCACTAGACCACACAAAGTGATGAATGGCCAAGTTTTTCTTCAAGACATCGAGAGAAGAAAGGGAATTTCAACAATATCAAGTGTACATCTGAAGTAAGATTACGTGAGTAAGAAATTATTTAGACTAGCAGTGGCATCCTTGGAGAGATCCAGCCATTGTGAGCCTTTAAAAAATTTGTTTCGAATTTTCATTAAGAATTTTTACTGTATTAATTCTAAGCGTTTTCATGTGTTTATTTTTAACATATTGCAAAATTTAATTAATTTTTTGAGATTGTTCTGTTTACCAACAAGTGTTCTGTTTACCTATCGGCTGTCACACATGGATCACAATCCTAAGCTGAAGATCATGTTGACTATTTCAGAATAGTGTAGCTTCCCACCCCGAAATTGTTCTGTCTTCTGTATGCTGGCACATGCCTTTTATTTGCTTTTCTTCATGAAAGTGAATGTTATTATGGTTAACTTTTGGGAATTTGTTAATTTGCATGTTGAACATTCAGATGTCTTTGTGAAGTGCATAGGGCAGTAACTAATAAATTTAGCAAGTGATTTTGGAAATATTTTTTGTTTTGTTCGGAATTTCATCCTGAACAAGTCTGCAGTTGGAATTTTTCGTGTATCTGTTACGGTTTTTAAGATAGGATTTGATTGTGTCCTAATTTGCATATTTGGGATGATGAAAAGTGCACCATGGGATAGGTCACCCACAACTTCCTATTCATTGGATTCATCAAAATTGACAATTCTGCTTCAGTTACGAAAATAAAAGGGGGGGGGGGCTCATTTTTGTATCCACCCTGTATGATAGAGAAAATTTTGAATTCTTTTAACATTAATTTGCTAAACGATGGCTCGTCAACATTTCTCCACTCAGTCAATGGCTCTCTTTCATGAATTGATCTATCTATATCCTCTTCATCTTTCGCACCTAATTTAGCCTGGAGCATATTGCCAGATTTACATGGTAGTGGTCACTTTCCAGTTAGTATATCCCTGAATTCTTCTTTTTCCAACTGTCTACCATGTTGGAAATTGGATAAAGCAGACTGGCAGGTCTTCCAATACCAACTACAGTGGAATTCGTTATGCACTGACTTCATATTGGCTTCATATCAGCTTAAGGAGAAGTTGATACTAGTGTCTGATCCAAAAATAAAAATTTGGAGAAAGCCCCTTATCGTTTTGTTTATTTTTGAGAGCAACTGAAATTTAATTCATTCTATCGGCGACTTCTTGCTGAATTTTCACGATATTTGCTTGGGCTTTTTATAAGAGTAGCTCTATAGGGGAAAATATCTTCGCATTGAATGATGGGTACAGCTGCCATTTTTTGAGGGCAAGAGGAAGGCAATCCTATACTGGTACTCATCGAAGTGCGCCGTTTTTGCCCGACTTGTTATTGTATGACGATGGTAACGAGTTGTTGCGTGTTTGTATGTATTGTATAACAATGGGATAAGTTCAGAGCCATGGCAGCCATGGGTCTCGATGCCCTCAAAAGATTGCGGATATTCAATGTTTATGTTTGGATATTTCTCCCTATACATTTGGCTAATAAATTATGTAAAAGACATCTTGGTAAATCTTGCGCATGCGCATTTAAACATTATTTAGTAATCGATTTTTTTTTTAAAGAAACCTTTATAACTCCATGAGTATACATGAGATGTAACATGCTCTTTACATCCCTAAAATTCCAGGATAATTTGTAATGTACTTTTCTAGATATTCGACAAAACCTCTAAAATTGAAAGTGTCTGGTCATTTTTGGCAATATAGTGTATATAGTTCACATATTTTTTTGATGATCAGTGTTATTTACCAATGATGCGAAAAATCGAAACGTTACGTTGCTGCAAGAAGGTACTGCGCAAAGAGAAGTTGTGAAATTATTTAAATGTAGTCAGAGTACAATTTCTGACTTGTGTAAAAAGTTTAAAGCAACAAAAAGCATTGCAAAATTTAAAAAAACATGGTCGACCACGTCCAACAACTAGACGAGATGACAGTAAGTTGAAGGAAATCGTGAAGAAATCAAGAACTGCCACATCAAAGCAACTAAACATACAGTGGGCCCAAAATAAAGTTCACGTTTGCAATCGCACTGCAAGTAATTGCCTCAGAGAAATGGGATTTTCGTTTCGAAAAGCAAAAACCAAGCCCGCGTTAACCAAGCAACATCGGCGTAAGCGACTCGTACAATGGATCGCTTGACTAATGCGGAGCTGGCGGACATGCATTTCGTCTACAACGAGGCTCAGGGTAATGCTACTGAAGCGGAAAGGATTTACCAACAGCGTTTTCCAGACCGTGATCACCCACATCTGTATGTGCAAGCAGCATAAAGACTGGACTGTGGAGGACTGTTCAAAGGTAACATTCAGTGACGAATCACGAATTTGTGTAGGCATCAGAGACGATGCTGAGACATTTGTTTGGAGACTGAAATCAAAAGTTTCATCGGATTGTGTAAATACGTCAAAGACATTTCCTGAATCGCTCATGATCTGGGGTTCCATGTGCGCTCAAGGGGTTGGAAAAGTGGCTATTTTGACGTCAACGATAAATTCAGAGGTCTACATTCATATTTCGGAAACTTTTTAATTCCTAGCAATGAGGACTTGTTTGAGAATGACGAAAATTGTTCAAGATGGTAATGCCAGCTGTCATCGCAGCAAGAGCGTTAAGGCACACCTAAAGGATCAAGATATTAGGTGTTTAAGTTGCCAGCAAATAGCCTTGACTTAAACGCTATAGAGAATAAAGAATAATTCATAAGATGTTAAATGAGGGTTTTATCATATGCCATATCTCAGCTGTTCAAATTAATGATGAAAAAACCCTCACTGAACATCTTATGAATTATTGTTTATTGAATATTACGCCTTAGGAAAGATAGTCCCAGCCTGCAGACTAGGTAACTGCTCCAACCAAGCCCTAAGGTCATGTAAATAGCGGTTCGCTTTCATTCCGCAGTGCCGCAATTGGTTGGCGCGTTGGCGTCTGAGGCAAAGGTTCCTGGTTCGAATCCAGGCTGTGGAATTTTCTTTCCTATTTTTCATCACCTATAGAGAATGTTTGGGCCAAACTGAAAAAGAAAATTTCGTTATGCAAACCTATCACTAAAAGAGAATTATTTAGATGTATTCTGCAATGTTGGGATCAAATTGATTCTACATATTGTGGAGGTTTAATTCAATCATTCAATCATTGCCGAGGAGAATAAAGGATGTAATCACCCGTAAAGGTAGCATTCGTTGAGATGTTTTTTTTGTGACTTTGCTATATGATCGGTTATTTTTTTCCAAGGGGACGGGTGATCAGTTACTTTTTTTTCCAACACGCTTTTTAGATTTTTAAATGTTTCCCCATTGATTTTCAATGAATGTTTAATTGTTATATACCGTTCGAAAGATTTTAAGGAACAAAATAGGTATTTGAAAATATAAATTAATACTGGTAGTTATTTGAAAATTTGAGGAAGAGATGTTACACCAGGTGAATTTGACGTTGATCGGTTACTTTTTGCCAGAGGTTGTACCTAATATTCTCAGAAGAACATTTGCTGAAGTTTCACAAATAAAAAATTACCCAGTCTCCTTTTTTCTTTGAAAATGTATCAAAGAATCGCATGCTATAAATTTTAAATCCCGAAACCTCGAAAATTATAATCTCCCGTTTTCTTTACAGGAACTGCATTATGGCCTTCGTTGCTCCAGAAATTCTTCCCCAGGTCCAGATGGAATTTTATTCTCTATATTCCTGCAACATCTCACGCAGGAAGTTTATGCTCACCTTCTTTCGTTGTATAACTACATCTGGTCCTTAGGAGATATTCCAACTTTATTGAGAGAGGCAATTGCTATTGCTATTCCAAAACCAAATAAAGACAACTGTTGCCCTTCAAATTATCGACCAATTGCACTAACTAGCTGCCTGTGCAAAGTCTTGGAAAGGATGGTCTCTGTCCGACTTACGTGGTACCCGGAAAAAAAAACCCCACTTGTTGTCTAGGTTTCAGTGCGGTTTCCGAAAATCTCGCTCGACTGTTGGATCACCTTCGGTTGGAGCATGAGATTCATTTAGCACAGAAACATAGACAGTATGTCATAGGGGTTTTCTTCGACCTGGAAAAAGCCTACGACACAATTTGGAGGTATGGAATAGCAATAGTTTTGCGGAAATACGGCCTTTCAGGATATCTTCCCTCTTTCTTGTGCAATTTTATGGAGAACAGAACCTTCCGAGTGCGCGTTGACCCAACGCTCTCAGGCCTTTTTACGTAGGATAATGGTGTCCCACAGGGAAGTGTTCTGAGACCGTTCCTTTTTCTCATTGCTATTAATGAGGCTTGTTCACAACTTCCCTCCACTGTGAAATATTCCTTGTATGTTGACGACATCGTCATTTACTGTCGTGGGTCCTCAATGTTCTTTATTGAGCGTCAACTGCAACTAGCCATCAACAAACTTCTTACCTGGAGCAACGAAGTAGGCTTTAAAATTTCACCCCAAAAACAAGGGCCGTCCACTTTTGTTTTTTCAGAGGTCTCCATCCAGATCCGGACCTTACTCTTTATGGATCCCCTATCTCAGTGGTGGACTCCCATAAATTCTTGGGTCTGACCTTTGATAAAAAATTATCATGGCTCCCATATCTTCGTAATCTAAAATCGAGATGCTTACAAGCTATGAATGTTTTGCGCTCGATTTCCGCTACCAAATGGGGCGCTGATAGGAAGATGCTTTTATTCCCATAGGTTCAAATTATACTGTGGGAATATTGTTTATGCCTCAGCTTAAAAGAGTAATTTGAAGCTGCTAGATCCCGTCCATAATCTAGGCATAAGAATTGTCACAGTAGCTTTCCGAACAAGTCCGGTAGACAGCCTTTATGTTGACGTTTCTGAACCCCCGTTATGGTTTAGAAGAGCCAAACTCTTCAAGTATGCTCTTCATGTACATGGCGAAAGTCTGCATCTAGCTTTTGCCTGTTCATTTGATAAACCTGAGGTTCCCCCTTGTCATACTCTTAGAAGCATCAACAATTTGTTCCAAAATCTTCTGGAGAGCCTGAACCTCTCATTTCCAGCCAATCATAGCCGAGAAGCCAGATATGTTCCTCAGTGGAACCTTCCCCAACCAGTTATTAATTATTACTTGTTCTCTGGAAAAAAAAATCCGAATTTTATAGATGCCGAATTTAAGGCACTTTTTAAGGAATTTTTAGAAACCCTTCCAGATGGTTTTCACATTTATTTAGATGGGTCCAATTCAGATGATGGAGTCGGCTGCGCGTTCCTCATAGACAACTCGATCTTTTCTTATCGTTTGCAAAACGAATTTTCCATCTTCTCAGCGGAATTGTTAGTCATAGCCAACTTCTGGATATTCACCGCTCTGCAAATCGTTGGAATTATTCAATATTGACAATCCTTTTGTTCAAAGAATCCAGGAATATCTTTATTACCTAGATTCCCAAGGTACCAGAATTTATTTTGTGTGCATCCCCAGTCACATGGGTATCCAGCAAATGAACGGGCCGATAAAGTTGCAAAAGACGCTGTTACTCATTTACCGATCTCAGAGTTACTTTCAATCTCAGAACATTTACCGGGTTTTGCAAAAGTTCTGTTATACCTGCGGATGCATCGATATCGCGGTGTGGAAGCATCCACGGAGCAAGTGCTGTTGAAGTATGTAAACGTATACACGTGGAATGAATACGATTCGGACACAAGGATTTTGCGATGGAACGTAAAT
This sequence comes from Rhysida immarginata, assembly GCA_023313115.1. Lineage (NCBI taxonomy): Eukaryota > Metazoa > Arthropoda > Chilopoda > Scolopendromorpha > Scolopendridae > Rhysida > Rhysida immarginata. The sequence continues at coordinate 11,790 of JAHWFO010113124.1, read as the reverse complement.
GAATCGAAATCTCTGCACTCCTTCGCGCGGGCCACAACAAATCTGACATCGCTACGCAGCTCAACGTCAGCCAGATGACTGTCCAGAGAGGCTGAAGAAAGGAGAAGGACCTCAAAGATCGCCCACGTGCAGGCAGACCTCGCGTTATCAATCGTGTGGGTGTCAGAAAAGCCTTCGAACGTGACCCGACTCTCAAAATGACACAGTTCACAAAGAAAAAGATGATTTCTGTGGCTACGGTGTCCACAGTCATCAAGGAAGAGGGTGGAAAGAGTTTCAGGCTTCAACAGGCGGTGCATCCATGTCAAGACCTTTGCTGACGGATGGCAGGCAAGAAAAACGTCGGGAGCGCTGTCGTCGCCTCCTCAACGACTTGAAGAGCCATGGCAATCGCATTGTCATCTGTTCTGATGAAAAAACTTTCACGGTCGACCCGGTCTTCAACAAGCAGAACGACCGCATTGTCAGCTTCGGCCAGGACATCTCTGAGATCCGCTATGTGACTTTTCATGCCACTAATCTGGTTCCCGACCGGTTACAGGCTTACCGTGGCCGACTACAAGGATATCTTGACCAAGAATGTTCTGCCCTGGGTGAAAAAGGTGACGAGGAATGCGGTCTACCTCTTTCAACAGACGGTGCCCTGGCCCATTGTGACAAGACCGTTCAAGAGTGGGTGGGGTCGGACATGAACTTCTGATCAAAGGACTTTTGGCCTCCTCAGTCGCTCGACCTGGTGGGCGCATATCGAGAGCTAGGCCTGCAAGATCCGTCACAGCAACGTCGACCAGCTGAAAACATCTGTGAACCGCGTGTGGACCGCCATGAAGAAAGACTATATCCGTAACATTTGTCGGGCCTTTAAACCACGCCTAGAGCGTGTGCTTGCCGCCGATGCCGGTTATATCGATTAATATGCATTATGTACTCACAAGTATCAATTCTGACAATAAAAACCGTGTCTAACTGCATCACACATGTAGTTATGTCATTTTTGCAGGAGTCCTCACATGTGTAACAGAACTTTTGCAAAACCTGGTATTCCCAGTGATCTCCAAGAAGCACGTATCATCTTGGCAGGAGTCTTGGCCACTTAACCGAGCAAATAAATTATTCGGAATAAAAAAAGAACTCGTGTTTGGAAATTAATTTTTAAAACTACTGTTAACGTTTCATCCTTTTCCTTGTAAGCGAATACTAAAAACCTGCGACTCGCTGGTCGATAACGCACTCAGTGACATCTTGCGGATGCGCTGTCACCCCGTGGTCCTTACCTTGTCTAACTAACAGAGAAGAAGATGGCGTTTTAACTCGACTTAGGATTAGGTCACAGCCTCTTACGTCCATTTATTAAAAAGAGACCCAGCTCCATTTTTTATCTGTGGAGCAATGCTGACTATTAAGCATATTCTAATTTATGACGCTCATTAAGGCTGAATTATTCATAAGAGTTTTTGTTGGGGAACAACCCTATGATTTTAAAAAAAGTATTTCTGCTTTTAAAAAATTATTCATGTTTTTAAATTCATATAGTCATCCTTTTATTGAGCTTGCATTGTATATATCTGACCATTAAGTACACGCTTATTTAGTGCCTTACACACTAATTATATTCACCAATTTTTGTATTAGGGGACTACCCTATAAAAATAGCTATTAATCATTTATTGGCTAGCTAATGCCCTTTACACATACATTTACATTGTATGTTTGTTCCATTAATGATACTAATTTAAAAACTGATAAATGACAATTGTTCATGAGCAATTCTTGCTCCGCCACATCACGTTCAACAATGACTACAAGCAACACCTCCTAAAGAGAAAGCCTCTGCACGGAAACTGTCATATATTGTTACATCACCATTCACAGCTTATTATATGCTGAAAAGCATATATTGGTTTTGCTCTGTTTGTGTGTCTGTCTGTCTGTTCGAACGGGAATGACGAGCACAAGACGAATATGACGTTCTTTTCAATTTGCGAAATGCTACATCCGAGATTTTAGGATTAAATCTATTAAAGCGGACATTTGCTTTCTCAATTTATGTAAAGCGCAGAAGGTGTATCCAAAATTTATCGATGGTATTAAGTTTAAAAACTGCAAAGACCCTATTTTACTTCAAATATTACCTATGGTAAAGCAAAAAAGATTAATTAAAGAAATTGGATTTTTAAATTATAAATTATCAATTAACGAAGCTAAAGCATATAATTTACATCTTAAATTAAGCGGTCAGTCTAAACCCAAAGTCTGGGATCGGTTTCTTTACAAAGTCAACTTCATCAATCAGAAAAAAATCGAACTTAAAACCAAGAAGTTATCTGATAAATTCAATAGCATTATGAAGAGTCAAAAACCAAGAGATAATAACAGAAGTTTAGAAAATAAGAGGGCAGACAATGTTGTGAATTTAACAAACTTAGTGTTTAGTGATTCAGAAACTGAACTTTTATCCAAAGGTTCCAAATTTGCCATAAAAAACAAACACAATGATATCCAACATTTAGTCGGATGTATAGAAGGAGGAATAAAGTACCTACCTAACTCTCAGAAAAAATCGATCAGAGAACAATGTACTAAAGTTCTAGCCCACAATTGGGAGAATTACGAACCTTTAAACACAGAAGTTAGATATCGCAAAATTGTCCGTAACCTTAAAGAGAAAAATTGTTTTTATTTAAAAAGTGACAAAGGAAACAGCACTGTCATTATCAACAAGGAAGATTATTTTGACAGAGTAGATAAGTTAATTTCAGAAGGACCTTTTGAAGTACTTAATACTAAAAATCCATTATCAGATCTGACAAAAGCAGTCACAGAGTCAATCAAAAATTGTCCTAATTTTATCCCCCCAGGACATAAGGGTTCACTCACCATTAGAAACCCAACCTTACCCAGGTTATACGCACTACCTAAAATACATAAGCCTGGCAATAAAATGCGACCAATAGTATCGAATTTAGATACGCCTACTTATCTTCTGTCTAAATATCTAGCCAATTTTTAAAAGACCTAAAAATATCGACTTTCGATAGTTCTATTAACAATAGTATCGATTTAGTTAATAATATTAAGAATCTTGTTATAAGCGAAGGTGAAATCTTAGTATCCTTCGATATTATCTCTTTGTTTCCCAGCATACCAATTCCTACTACGATTAATTACTTAAGCGAGGTTTTAATTAAGAACAAAGTCCCATGTAAGGTATCGGAGGATGTCCTAACCCTAACTAAATTGTGTGTCAACAACAACATTTTCAAATATAAGGACAAGGTGTATAAAATGATGTGAGGCACATCTATGGGTTCATGTCTTAGTCCCATTTTGTCAGAAATTTTCCTAAAAAACTTTGAAGACATTTTAAAGACGTCCGGGTTTTATTTTCCTAACACATGGTATCGATACGTCGACGATATTTTTACAATTTTTGACACCAAAAAATGTAGAGTTGAGGACTTCGTCCAACACATTAATAACTTCTTTCCTACTATACAATTTACTTACGAGTTGGAAAATAATTCTAAACTTCCTTTTCTTGACGTTATGATTTGTAGAAACCAAAACTCACTATCATTCGAAGTATTCCGAAAGCCAACTAATAAGTTGAATTATATATCAAGTGACTCCAGCCATCCGTGGAACCAAAAGCTATCAACTTTTATTTCCATGATTGACAGAGCTTTAAATTTGCTTTTGAAAAAATCGATTCTCAAAAAGGAGATTTCTTTAATAAAAAATATTGCAATAAGGAATGGCTATAGTAAAGCCACTATCACAAACTTACTAAGGAAGAGAAAGTTTAAAAAGTTTATAAAGGACAAAACCACTCTCTGCAAAAATAAAACCACAGGGAAAACTATTTCGATTCCATACAACAATTGTTTTATTAGAGGCCTAAACTCGATCTTTAAAGCGTTTGACATTTCCCTTTCTTTCAGTAATCCGAATCAGATCAAGAACTACGTACAAAATCCCAAGGACCGAATCCCACACATGCAGAAGTCAGGAATATATGAAGCATCTTGTTCCAACTGCCCTAAGGTGTACAAAGGTCAGACGATCCACAGTTTAGAGACCCGGTTCAAGGAACATTTAAGTCATAGAAAATACGGAAGGAGCAGTCAATCTTCAATAGCGAAACATTCATTAGAAACCGGCCATGATTTTTCCATAGAAAATGTAAAATTAATAAAATCGATAAATAAAGAACACCTTTTAGACGCTTTTGAATGCTTAGCCATTCGCAGCACATACAGAAAATTATTATTAAACTCGGACTTGGGTCCCATTGCTGAATCATCTTTGATCGAATGGGCTTCAAAGTTACCCAGTCATTGACGAGTACTGTCTTGTTTTATTTTTTGATTGGCTTTCCTGTGTGATATATACCCGGATTCGATCTCTCTAAGTCAGCTATCATTGTCAAAGATGGCATTGATCATCGTGAGACTGTCACTCCGAATTATGTAGGAATGGAAGCTGTTTCCGTGATAATAAATGACGCCGACGCAGGTGAAATTAAATTCACCTCTTTGTATAATTCTCCTAGGCACAAGCTTGGACCGTGCGAGCTTGATGAGCTGCTCTCTGGGCCCATTCCAGTGGTTATGGCGGGAGACCTTAATGCTAAGCACCCTACATGGAACTCCAAATGCTCCAACCAAAATGGCAATATCCTCTATGGATATACTCTAAACGAGATTGACACCTTTGTTGCTGGACCCCTTGATGACACATACTACTGCGACCATTCTCCTGTCAGCGACGTGCTGGACGTTGTAGTTCTTAAAGGATTCTTTAAGCCCTATAATATTTTCACAGTCGACGACTTATCCTCTGACCACCGTCCAGTGATGCTTATCTTTGAGGGCTTAAACATCGATGTAAAGATTGGGCTTCGCTCCAAACAAGACTGGAAACTCTTCAGGGATATCCTTAGAGAAAACAGCATTCCATATAAGGAGGTTATTGACAACGAGGATATTAATGCAAATATCAGTTCTATTACTCGGGTTATCAATGATGCTACGGCTTCCAGTACTTTCACTACTGATCGAAAGCGTCCTGAACATCTCGACCTCCCTACTTACATCAGGCGTCTCATACTTGAAAGAAATTCCTATAGAAGGTTATGGCAGCGTAAACGACTTCCCTTCCTTAAGACGAAATACAACAGGCTAGCTCGAAAGATCCAGGAAGAGGTTAAATCTTTACGTAACCAAAGATGGAGCGAAAAGCTAAAGGCCCTGTCAGTCCAGGACAACTCGCTCTGGGGTACTGTAAGGGCTCTAAAAGGAAACAGACCCATCAACTTACCACCGCTGCTTACCGCAAATGGCAATGCTGTCACGGGCGACCAAGATAAAGCTCAACTGATCGCCGAATCCCTGGTTAAACAATTTACCACTCCTGGTGAGAACGACCCGGATAATTTTCCAAATATTCGTCTTGTAAACGATGGATGTATCGCATACGAGCTCACTCATCGTATTTCTACCTGTGAGGACACTATTGGTGTTCAGGAAATCTCCGATGTCATCAAGCATCTTAAAAGCAGGAAATAAGCAGGTATCGATTCCATCACTAATAGCACTCTCAAGAACTTACCTCCTAATGTTGTTGCGACTATTACCAGGGCCATGAATGACTGCTGGAGACATGGTTACTTTCCTGTCAAGTGGAAAGAGTCTGTAATCGTTACCATACCGAAGCCTGGTCTAAATCCTGCTCTTCCTGTCAGCTATAGGCCTATAAGCTTGTTACCTATGCTATCAAAAGTGTTTGAACGCATCATTCTTAAGAGATTTAACGACTTCTGTGTGGATAACAATCTTGTTCGTGAAGAGCAATTCGGCTTTCGACCAGGTCACTCCTGCCAACTCCAGATCTGGAGGCTTGTTGCAGATTTAAACACTCCTCTTAACTGCGCTAAATATGGTGGTCTTGTGTTTTTTGGATGTCCGAAAAGCTTTTGATCAGGTTTGGCACGAAGGCCTAATACACAAAATGATTACTTGTGGATTTCCGGACGATCTTATTGCCTTGATTAGATCCTTTCTGTCGAACAGGATATTTCGAGTTAAGGTTGGCTGCTCCTTGTCAAACCCGTGTGACGTCAAAGCTGGTGTTCCCCAGGGTTCTGTTCTTGGCCCTGCACTCTTCAACTTTTTCATCCATGACTTCCCAACATTTACAAAATGCAAGCTGTATCTGTTCGCTGACGACGCGTCCATCATGACCACTGCTCGCGTTCCCGCTCATGTCATATCTCGATTGCAAAATGCCTTACATAAGTGCGAGAAATGGTTTGCTAGGTGGAGACTCAAACTAAACGTCGACAAGTGCAAAGCTATGTTTATTACCAAGAAACTTCGGAAACCACCGAAGCCTCTCCTTCTTTCTGGTAGAGAGCTCGAATGGGTGAAGAATTACAAATACCTCGGAGTGGTGATAGATGCTAAGCAAAATTGGGGTGACCACGTCTCCTATGCTTTCAAAGGAAAACTTTTGCTATATAAAATGGTAATCCGGACCATTCTGTTATATGGTATGCCTGCCTGGGCCACAATATGTAAGTCCAGATGGAAGGACCTCCAAACTTTCCAAAACGTTACCTTGAGGACCATTGCTCAACTCGACAGGAGAGTTGCAACAAATACTTCTATTGCCGACGATTTTGAGATACCTCCCATTGGAAATCACGTCCAGGAATTGATGAAAAAGCTGCTTCCGAAGATGAAGGACCATCCCAATCCTCTGGTTGCAGGTATTCTTGAGCACCCACTTACCTTCAGAAGCCTTCTTAGACATCGCAGGCCACGTCACCTCCTGGACATCAATTTCGATGACATCCAAAAGGCGATATTTCCCGAATATTGGATCTCCTAGCTCCTCGTGTCCCTTGTCCCTTGTCCCTCGTCAATCAACAATCAACACTATCGTCCTGATAGGAAAGGACTCCATCTTATCCTCTGGATGACTTAACTAGGTTTCATCTGGCTTCTTGCCTAGTTCAGTGTACTTCCCGTGGTTACTTTCTGGACGAGTATGGCAGTGAAAGCGTTGCTTTCGGACCACTCGTTTCGTTTTACCTGCACTGTTCGATTGTCGATTGTCGATTGTCTCTAAGTCAGTTCTTTTCAGACCTCCTCGAGTTCACTTTAGGCTTATTCGAGTCCGACTTAGACTGCTGAATGATGAATGCAAGGCATTCGAAAAGCGTTTACAGTTGTATTATTTCAATTTGTTTTTTGTTGTGGTGAAAGAGTTTTTGAGTCTTAAGGTTCACATATTCAAACATGTTAGTCTTAGTTGTTTGTAAAAATATAAATATATGGGTCTTTAAAACAACAGTGATTTTACGACATGAGTCGATGCGTTTCAGCCGTGGCTTTCTAATGTATAATGATGTGTGTATAATGATTAAAGAAGCTTAGAAGAATTACTTAAGAGCCTACTGAAAAGTCGTAGTTAACGCCATCTAGCGTACAATATCGGCTACGGACCAAACTTTAACCTAGAGAACAATAGCCGTGCACAGACCAGGGGATTAAAAGACTATGTTATAAGTCCCTCCTTATGATGGCATTATTGTTTACTTAAAATAAATAGAATACTGTCTTGTTTTATTGTTTATGTTGGTATAAAATATGGAATTGTGAAGGAAATGAACGAGTCGTCAAGTGTCGCTTTCAGACGACTGTTTTCATTGCCGCCATGTTTTGGTTTCAGTGGAGGTTTCGATGTCATCCAGTGACGTCACCTTGGTTTTTGGTCATAAGATAAATCTGACTTAATAAGTCTCCCGTCCATCCTGATGATACCGTTTTAATCTATGAAAGGGCTAAGGGACATGTATTCATGCTTACTTGTTGATTCATGTTGTAAGATCTTGATCAGTTTAGAAAAAAACTTGCTTCTGAACAAGTTTCACCCAAGTGCTGAGTGCAACATCTGTTTCTTGAACAATTATTCCCTTCTGACGTTCAGGCTCAGGAAGGCGAGTGTTTTGGAAAAAACGTAGTATAAGAGGTGTTATTCTTTGTAGTCTTTGCATTGATGAATATCGGTTTAACAGTTCATTGTCTATGCTGACAGCTAGGAATGTTGTGATACGTTTTATTTCTTCATCATGAGTATCTGGTACTTGATGAATTGCAGGCCAGTGAGATCTTTCCTTTAAGAGGAATACTGGCCCATACTACGAGGGTCAGTCAAATGAAAACCGGAAATATTTTTACAGCTCCTTTATTACAGACAGAGTTGGAACAAGTACACTATTTTTCAATGTAGTCCCCCTGCCTTTCGATGCATTTCCACCATCTAGTCGGGAGGGCATGGATACCTTGGGAAGAAAAATCTTTTGGCTGCACGTGCAGCCACTCATGCATTACCTGTTTCACCTGCATGTCGATCGCGAACTTGTGGCCAACTAAAGAGTCCTTTAGTGAGCCAAAGATGTGGAAGTCGGAGGGCGGAGATCGGGAGAGTAAGGAGGATGGGGAGGCACTCCAGACGCAAGTCCTGCATAGTCGCCACGGTCGCACGAGCCATACGGGGTGGCACGTTGTCATGCTGGATGAGAACGCCTGTTGAGAGGAGTCCGCGGCGCTTCGTGTAAATAGCAGGTTTCAGAATGTCAGGCACCAATTGACTATAGTTGGCACTGGTCACTGTCTTGCCCTTATCCATGTCATGTTCCACTATGGGACTCTTGTGGTCACAGAACAAGGTCAGCATCACCTTTCCTGTGGATGGCTGGCTGCGGAACTTTTTCGGCTTTGGTGATGTCAAGTGCTCCCATTCCTTACTGGAGCGCTTGGTCTGTGGTTGGTAGTGATGGACCCAGGACTCGTCTCCAGTCACAATACGCTCCAAAAAGGTCTCACCTTCAAGTACATAGCGGTGCAGTAGCAGCTATCATGGATAATATTCTGGCAGGCATCGACTCTCCTTCATTCCGGGCGTCAACCGATGAGGGACCCATCATGGATAATATTCTGAGCAGAGCCATGACTGGCCTGTAATGCCATTGCAAGTCATCGATGGTGACCCGTCTATCCTGCAGAATCATCTCCTCCGCCGCTGCAATTGCCTCGGTTGTCACAAGACGATGGCCTGGCCTGGCCTCGGCACGTCCTCCAAACTTGTTGTGCCGCTGCTGAATTTCTTATATCATTCGTACACCTGAGTCTGTGGTACACATGCAGCACCATACAGTGCCAAGATGCGTCGATGGATTTCTGTTGGTTTCATGCCTTCACTGTGTAAGAAACGGATCACTCCACGTTGCTCTTCTTTCGTGCATTCAAACAAGGGGCCGCCATATTGGAAACGCCCGTATGGCGCCGCTGGGTCACGTGGGGACGCGGGACCAGCGCCAATTGATGGTGGGAGAGTCCACGCGCATACGTACTGGGTTTGATCACAATGGGAGCGGATTTTGATTTTCTACATCGGTTTTCATTTGACTCAGCCTCGTACCATTTATCTGCATGTAGCAACTGCCAAGGGTATCCCTCGAACATGTATGCCACAGATTTCCACCGTATTGAAATATGTTACTCATCTGAAGCTCCTATAGATGCTTGCAAAATAAGAGAGTGCGAAATTTTGTTTCTTTCAAAATAAAACGCGAAAACGAAAAAATTTGAGCATACATAGCCATACAAAGACACCATTGTTAAAGCAGATAGGCTATGTGGGATTCCCTTGTGAGTAGGAAAAGCTCCACCTGGGAAACAAGTCTGCTGGGTTATTCTGGGTGGGTACATAATGCCATAGCTCTGGAAAAATGGTCTCCTAGATTTCTGCAACCCTATTGGTAACCAATGACTTCCAACAAGATGGATGACCCTTAAGCCACGCAACCACAACCTTTGAGTCACTCCAGAAGAAAACCTGTCAATTCAATAGCAGTCCTTCACTCTTTTGTAGAGCATAGCTAATAATGCTGCAGCACACAGTTCCAGTCGGGGCAATGAAGTCTGCTTTATCAGTGGGGGACCACGAATCCGGAATGCTCGGGACCAGAAGCCTTCCGGATTCGTGGTCTTTTTTCCTTGGGAGAAGTTACACAGCACGTATGTAATTAAATCGTTTCTGACGACTGTTATAATTATACAATTTCACAATTATACAATTAATGTAATTATATTACGATTTTGTTCCGACCGTCTTTTTTTTTTTTTGTTTACCAAATATTTCATAACTTTAAGATCGATCTTCATGTTTGGTTAGCCACTGCCAAAATTAATTTTCCTTCCGATGTTTCTAAGAATTATCAAATAAATTCATTTATAACTGTGCATTATTTTTACTTCAGCAGAAGAGTGTTAGAAATTGTAGGAAAATTCAATTAGGATTTGTGTTGTAACGATATGATCTGTGTTCGTGTCCTAATTACTAATTTAACCGGGTTAATTTTGGGGAAAGCAAGAAATCTAAATTTATTAGTCATAATTGAGAATTATTTCTAATTACAAATCATTTAATATCTACATTTTGTAAAGAGGAAATGTTGTATCATTCTTATTTTGAAACCATTCTTGTTTTGGTTGGATTCTGAGGTCGACGAATCACACGGGAAAAGGAAGGGCGAAAAAAGGGGGGAAACAGCAGAGTTGGAAGAACGTTGAAACGTGGGAACCAATCAGCAACCTTCCTTCCCCGATGACGCGTTCGGCGCTGGAATCCAAACCGAGGTTATAAAAGTTGTGAGCACATGCTCTAACTCTATCTTGTCTCTCTTGTTTCTCTCTTGTTTTTTTTTTTTACTTTTTGTTTTTGCTCTTATGTTTTCTCTCTCATCGCTTTTGTTTTGGCCAACGAAGTGAATGGATTTCTAAGTATCATGATTCCATGGCAGTATCTGCCAGATTCTACTCAAGTTCGTGTTAAATTGACGTATCAGAACTTATCTCGGAGAGAACGTTTCACATCAGAAACGGCGAACCAGAGCATTAACTTTCAAGAAGCCATGCAGGTAGGTCTAATGGAGGAGGTGAACGCTCATCTAAAGAAAGCGAGGTTAGGCCTACGGGACGAAGATACAGCGTGCGAGCAAGGCAGAGCAAGACGGCGGGAAACGACGAGGGACTGCGACGCCAGAGCACTACGGAGCTACGGCTGTCACGACAACAGGGGACACCCGGCAAATGTGAACCTGCCAGTGGTTACTCTATTGTGACAGGCCGTGAGTTATAAGGTGCTTGTCGTGTCAAGAAGTATTTCCACTCACAGGCCGTGATCCGCCGACCTCGAGCAGGGCTGTCGTCGGTGGATGCATCGAGCGAACTCCGTGTCGTCCTCCTTGTTTGCGGAGCACAACAAGTAATACGAGACTGGTCAACAAACAGCTAAGTAACGTTTTTTGATAACTATCTGGGGCCGACGCGTGTGTTCCGCGAGCTAACAGAAATTTCGTAGATAAAAAATGTTTTGTGTAAAATAATACTCGAGCCTGAGAGAGCAAGTCTGAGAGAGAGATTATATTGGAGGGACATAAAACTCTTAGTTTGATCATTTAAGACTGAATAAGCAATTTGTTCATAGGACTCTTGATCCCATTAAAGACACATCATTCTTGATTTTAATATTTGTTTATTGTTAACATTAGGATTAGTTTAAGATAAACTAACTAACCTCACTAACTTAATTTCGCAATATTGATTCCTTTTGGTAATAATTATTAAAATAGAGTTTATTCATTTGTAATCCTACAAGGTTTCCTCTTTCTTTAAAGACGGGAAAGGAGGGAGTATTGGTTAGTTAACAGTGGGAACCATA
>JAHWFO010113123.1:2768-20960 GCA_023313115.1 Rhysida immarginata | reverse complement strand
GTCGACTATGCGCTTGGCGATCGTTATTTCAGAATTTAGCAACAGATTTCTTATTAAAATCTTTTTTCCTTCGTTTCCGGCCTGCAGGCTAAATACACACAGCTCAACAATACACATTTTCTAAAAATATTAACAAAAACTTGTTTAAAAATATTTACATACATGAAGCACTCTCTTGTGCTACGAAACCTGAACTGTGAAAATAATAGTGTGTCTACAGGTATGTGTTTATGTATGTATTTATTTGTATACATGGATAAATGTATATCAATGTATATCATCTAACCATACGTGTGTAATCTTGTGTATAAATGTGTAATATGCCACTTATCGACAATTAGATTTTGTCGAGATCGACAGCTAGTCGACGAGTTCAGCCTAGACCCCCAAGACCCTCAGAAGAGAGTCCAAAGCTGCCATTCAATCCTGGCGTCGACAACAACTCCGGAATTCCTCTCCGACGGGTTCACCCGACTAGTCACGCGTTAGCGCAATGCGTCGAAAAAGATGGGAACTATGTCGAAAAGTGAAGAGTGCATTACATAGAGGACAAATGTGAGTATAAGATACAAAAAGAATTTTGAAAATCGGTTAACAAATCGAGGGGTTTACTTTTCAATACGCCCTCGTATTAAGTAATATACAAACCTAGCGTCAATAAACTTCGGACACCAAGTAATTTGGCTAAAAACACAGTGAAAAGTGCATACTGAGGATTGCAGGTTAATGAAAATAGATTTACTGAGTATATGCAACAATATCAACATCCATTTAGAATCGATTTAATGGTGTGAAATAATTTATTCAAATTTATGTAAAATGTACGCGTTGTCAACAGATTTCAAAGAACTTCGTACACAAGGGGTCACAGCATATAGAACTTTCCTGAAGGCTGTAGAAACGCCCAGAATGCTTTGCATCAGGCTTTAAAAGCACCGTCCACGCGACAGAGCACAGTATTCATGTTGTTTTGAACCATGGGACGTGGTAAGCCAATAGAAACGTGTATACGGCAGTTCCAGAATAACAAATCCCAGCGAGCTATTGCCCATGAATTATCAGTTCCACTCTCTCTCTACTCTTAATGGGATCATCAAGCGTTTCAGAGAAATCGGGAAAACAGAACCAGGGACTGCACCAGGCAAGCAGCGATTATTGAATGTTAGGGACCTACGAGTATTTCGACGTTACATTGTGAAAAACAGGCATGCTCCCGTAAGTGAAAGGACTGTTTGGGCTCGAGAATATTTTCATCTACCCATATCCGAAAGCACAGTCCGCCGTTACATGAGAAAATGCAACTATTACTTATACGCTACAAAGAGTAAGCCATTACTGTAGCTAAGCGTCGCCGGGTAGCATGGGCCAGAACCCATCTAAAGTGGACCCTTGCTCAGTGGAATAGTGTTCTGTGGTCCGACGAGTCCACCTTTGCAGTGATGTATGGCAAAAACGGTCGCAAGGTGCTAAGGACCAAGCACGAAAGTAATCATCCCGACTGTTACCAGAGGAAAGTTCAGAAGCCTGCATCGCTGATGGTGTGGGGCTGCGTGAGTGCAGCCGGGACAGGATCGCTTCACTTTTGCGAGGGCACTATTAACTCTGCTGCCTATATAAACATTCTTCAACAGCATCTACGTCCATCCCGCCAAAAGTTGTTCAATAGAAGACCGAGCATCTTTCAGCAGGACAACGCGAAGCCTCATGCTGCTCGGAACACCAAGGCTTGGCTACAACGGCAGCGTTTCAGGGTGCTTGACTGGCCTGCCTGCAGCTCAGATCTGTCACCCATTGAAAATGTATGGCACATTTTAAAGCGAAAAGTCAGACAGCGGAAGCCTCGAACACTGCAGCAGTTGCGGGCGTGTATTTCCGAAGAGTGGGACAAAATTCCAGTAGAAACAACGCAGAAGTTAGTGTCCAGCATGCCTCGACGACTTCGGAGCGTCATTCGTCGGCAAGGTGACGCCACTCAGTGGTAATGTGCAAAAAACGGTACGGTGTACGAAGTTCATTGCAACGTGTTGAAAACGGAACATTACAAAAAGTCGCTTATTTAATTTTTATGTTAAAATGCTATATCACAGTTGTACTAAAGCTCTGTGCACTCAATAAAGTAATTTTCATTTGTTTACAATTAGTTCCCTTGTACTTATCCAAAATTCTGTAGGTGTCCGAAGTTCATTGACGCTAGGGTTGTAATATCAAACAAATGGTAATGACGAGAGAGAAGCGGATATAAATTACTATTTCCGCCAACTGATAAATATGGTTCCGCGAATGGTTTACTTTAACCTTTCGGTACTTGGTTATCATTTATTTTCTCTGCTTTTATCTCCAAGAATGTTTTTAAGAAACCAATTCAAAGACCTTCAAGGCATTAAAGGACTACATCCTCAACATCATTGGAAGCGTCCGAACGCTAGAGCACCAACAGACAGATGGAGCACACTGTTAAAACTACTGATGTCAAGATCCGGATAATTCAAGATCCGGATATCCGGATCTTGGTCAGAAATCCGAGATCCGGATCTTGGATCCGAGATCCGAAAATCGGATCCTAGACAGGAAATTGTGTATATGCAAACTTTTTCTGAAAGCAGTTTCTAAAAGCTTTTATTAAGTGATAGCCTAGTCCTCTTAAGTCCTAATTAGTCTTAACACGCATCCAGCGAAAGGATCCGAAATCCGGATCCGACATCCGAGATCCGAAATCCGGATCTCATATCCGATATCCGAAATCCGGATCCGGAAATTTCTAGATCCGAATCCGGATATTATCAGATCCGAATCAGAGATCCGGATCCAACGGACATCACTAGTTAAAACCCAAGTACCTATCTGTCCTGATAATATTTATTCATTATTTTTAGCGGAGAATGAAGAATCCGTTAAAAACCATAGATTCCTATTTACAAAAAAGAAAGTCGGCCCCCTTAAAATGACACTGAAAACGTCCATGATGCAAAAAAATTAATAATCTTGTCGCGTTTCCCGCTACTCGAGAACGTATAACTTTTGTATGAAACTTTTTATCAAGTTAAATATCTCGCCCTGTAAACTTCAATTCATACAAATCAGCTTCCTGATTATTAAATATTTAAACAGCCTATCTCTGCGTGATACGCGTTTCCTCTGCAAATATAAAATCATCATTTCAAGTTAAACTACTCTAGATAACAAAGAATAATAAAACTTCACGTTTATTTAAAGATTAAAAATTAGAATAACAACAAACTAATGCGATTGCAATAACAGTGTTTTGGAGCGACAAGGCACAAGAGATGGTATCCCGAGGAATCTATCAATTATCGCCCGTTGTTTGTTCATCGGATACAATTGCTCGTCGGTTGGCGCGGCGCCAATGCAATTACAGGAGCAAAAGAGTGGAGAGGGGGGGGGGGCAGTGAGTTGGGGGTTATGTGGAACGGGCGGGCACAGAAACCTCTACATCATCGCTCAAAAAGAAGGTTGATTTAAATCCACCGGAGCGGTCACGTGATGCACGCGTCCAGACATTCTCTCCTCAACGTGATCTCATCTTCGCCGCTTCTCCTATTCTTTTAAATTAAGCAACGCCAGCGCGCTGAAGAGGCTCACTTCACTAGATCGTCTTTATACGTTGCGCTTTTATCTCTCCTTACTGTTACGAAACAAAAAATAATGAAGTTTAAGGATAACTGATGTTATTTCTTCATATGATATAAAATGTGAATAACCAAATAACGTGTGCTTATTAGAAATAGATTTGAATAACCAATGTGGACTTGAATTAAACTCATTTGGATGAAACTTCAAATCTCTGATAACCCTCATGGGACTAAAGAGGTGGTAGTCCGAAGGCACTAAGTCCGAATTGTAGGCTTGGTGATCCAAAACCTCCCAACCGAAACGGACCAATTTTGCTTTAACGACGTTTGCAATATGCGGGCGTGCATTATCATGAAGAAGTCGAAGTGCGTTATCATGACTCACGAGACAGGAACTCTGCGAGTAGGATGCCTTGTACGAGGCTCATCCAGAAAGTAAAGGTACATAGCGTATACGGTAAATTGTGCTACGATAATTTCCACAGGCTTATCTTTCATTCGTCAGCTTGCTTTGCTAATTCAGTGGTGGCGCCACCCTGCGTCAATTTTGAGAAACAGTTGTTTTGATGTGGCGGCGCCCATTCAAAATCCCGCTGAAGGCGAAGTCCGATCTGTTATTCGATTTTTTAACGCCAAACATGAGTCTCCAACTGAAATCCACAGGCAAATTAACAAATGGAGTCTGCCTCCACCATGATAATGCTCGACCCCATACGCCACGTGTCACCATGGAGTTGCTGAAAAGCTTCAAGTGGGAAGTTCTGGATCATCCAACGTATACTCGTAGTCCGGAGCTCGCACCCAGCGATTTCCACCTATTTCTTCACGTGCAGAAGCATCTTGCTGGGAAACTGTTCGCTGATGATGTCGATGTGAAGCATGAAGTCAACGCTTGGTTCAAGGAAATGCGAGGTTTTCTCTGGTTAATGTCCTCTGGTGTTACCCGTTGACGCAGGCACCCAGAATACCGTTTATCGGCAAGGCTAACTCTTCCTTCCTGAAGCATTTTACATCATTTACACGCATTGATCGGACATCAGTGATAGCGGCGCTGTACTTCTTGATAACAGGTATCCAGGTACGCAGCCTTCTTTTTGGCTATGTTAAATTTGCGTTAACTTTTACAGAGCGACTATACACTGTCATATCACAGAATTATGACCACCCGCTTAGTAATGGGAGTAGCCACCCTTCGCCGCTATAACTTCTGCTAGAAGTGCGCGGTATGTGTCCGATGGTATGGCAGTCCATTCCGCTTGAAGCGCTGTCCACAGAGGGTCCAGCTGCCGTACATGGCGATCAAGGTGCTCCCACAGATGTTCGATTGGATTGATGTCGGGCGAATTAGCGGGCCAAGGGAGCACTCGAAAGTCAGTAGAGTGTTCATCGAACCAATGCAGAAGGAGACGTGCCTTGTCCTGCTGGAACACACCATCACGTTGGGGGAACATCGTGAGCATGTACGGGTGCATCTGGTCCGCTACGATTGACAGATAGCCACAGGCGTTCAAATTGGCCTCTAGACGAATCAGTGAATCTAACTGCTCCCAACAGAAGATTCCCCACACATGCACAGCCTGTTTCCGGCCCACAATAGCCTCCTGCAGTCTCTTTTTATGGCGTTCACGACGCACTCGCCATCGCCCGTCAATTTTATGGAGCAAAAACCTTGACTCGTCGGAGAAGGCGACCTTAGCCCACTCGTCTGTGGTTCAATGGCGGTGCTCACGTGCAAAGTCTAGGCGTCGTTGACAATGAACCTAAGCGGCAACCATTCGTCGACTGTTCAGGCCCATCCGTAGCAGGGTGCGTTCGACAGTAATATCGGATACACATCGGTTGGCACCACTGTGTTGAATCTGGTGGTCAGTCGATGGACTGTGGCTCTCCTGTCACCTTTTACGAGTCATCGATGGCTCGTGACCCTTTACAGTGATGGCGTTGGGACGAATTGTACACCTTCACTACAGCGGACCGTAAACAGTTCACAAATCGCGCCGTTTCGGAGATGGTGCCACCCTTGCTGCGACAGCCTATTATCATCCCTTTTTGGATGCCCGTTAAATCCGACAGTTTACCCATCGATGCACCAGCTTTAAAGCTTTCTCATCCTGTTATGCAAATTTTGCAATGTGTAATCGTTGTCGGGGGGAACCATGCGTGTGCCTTGAAGGGGTGCTGGTCATAATTCATTGATGTGACAGTGTAAATTGCATCGTGGCAAATGAAGGTCAAGTGTAAATTGCATGTTGAAAACTAAAATAGACCTCCAGCCTCATTGGCAGTTTCTTCAAATATGTGATTTCAGTATGATGGAATCTTCATTGCCCTGCCCACAAGCCTATACGTGAATGCAGTGTTTCCAGAGACGTGGATTGGAAGAGGTAGACCGGTGCCTTGACCATTCCATCATCTAATCTCACCCGTTTAGATTTCTACCTTTGAAGATACGTGAAAACAGTTATCAACAACAACAACATCGGAAGATCCGAAGGACTGCATTAGACTAAATGTGTGGATTATGACACCGTATAATAAAATTCTCAAAAAACGACTCATCTCGGTTCATTCTCTCCAATAAACCAGAAAACTATAACCATTTATCCCTACAATAAACCATTAAGGAATGACATAACAAAGTACCGAAAGGTTAAACTAAACCATTCGCGGAACCATATTTTAAACCGCGCTATGTTAAGATTGTAAGTTTCTAATGGGCAATAATGATCCATTAACCACGTAACTTTGAACCAACTTGGGTTATCATTAACTTTACGTTATATTCATTCACGACACGTCATTCCAAGTCGTTTGATATATTAGATGCCATATTTTAGCATTGAAAGTTCCAATGAGCCATAATGGTTCCATAAACCAGGTTCCTTGTAACCAATGTTGACTATCATTAATTTTACGTTATATTTATTCATGATACATCATTCCAAGTCGTTTGATATATTACATGCCATATCTTATCATTGAAAACATTTCAGGGTATCATAAGGGTACCATTAGAGCACGTGCAATTGTTTCGATTTCAACCATTTTCTAAATGGTTCATTCCGGAACCATATTTATTAAATGGCGAAAATAGTAATGAATATCTGTTTCTATCTCGTCTTCCCATTGAAATTGCTTGGCGGGAAATTGAGGTACCATTTGTGCATGTGCCAGTGAACCGATTTAGATAATATTTGTGATTGGTTCGTGCCATGAACCATATTCATCGACTGACGAACACAGATTTTGAAAATCTTTCATAGTTACACACAGACGGACACGTTTCCCCACACTGATAGCATAAAGCACCTTTCGGCAACCTGCAATCCACATAAACCAAATTCCAGCGAAAACAGCCGAAAAACATGATGGGCGTCAGAGGAAGCGGCTCACAAAAGGGCTGCTGATTGACAACAAGCGGGATTGGGAGGAAACGACAGTCAAGGGAAAAAAAAAAAATAAAAATATTATAAAAAAAAAATTAAACGACAGAACATTCTATTCGTCATCTTTCTAACGCTTCGTTAACCCTGAATTGTCTTCTTTCCTTTTTTCCCCTCCTTCCACGTGGATCAAGTGGAGACGTGTAAAATTTCAGGCGCCTGCCGCGTCCAAAGCCATTTGTTCCGCGTATCCAATAGCACTGAAGCCGGCGTTGCAAATTAACTCGGAAAGCCTTCCTTTCAACCGTGTCCGAAGAGGAATTAACGCATTTTTTTTCCTCTTTCTCCACCGATTCTGGAGAAGGTCCTTGTCATTTCGGTTTTACATGAAAAAATTTTTTTTCAGTTTATCAGCGGACAAGTTCACCTCTCGCAGATTCGAAAAATTGTTCCCACAAAACCCGGGAAGTGAATCATCATATACTAAGCTTACCCAAAGAGAGTATTTTCAGATACAATTGGGAAGTATCCAATTCAAATAAAGCGCGAGCACAATCTGTACCTATCAACTGGATTGTCGATTACTCTGCGCACATATCAATCGTTGCTTTCCCAAGTAATAAACGTGTACCGTGTTTTATGTGTAAGCAACAGTTGAGCAAAACTAGTGATATCCGTTGGATCCGGATCTGAAAATATCCGGATTTCGGATCTCGGATATCGGATCCGGATTTCGGATCCTTTCGCTGGATGCGTATTAAGATTAATTAGGACTTAAGAGGACTAGGCTATCACTTAATAAAAGCATTTATAAACTGCTTTCAGAAAAGGTTTGCATATACACAATTTCCTGATATAGGATCCGAATTTCGGATCTCGGACCCAAGATCCGGATCTCAGATCTCGGACCTAGGTCCGAAAAAAAGATCCGGATATCCGGATCTTGGAGTATCCGGATCTTCACATCACTAAGCAAAACCCTAATGAACAGTACAGCGAACCCTGTTGCATATTGGGCGCTGACACAGATAGATGGTCAAGTACTCATACTGACAAAAATGCATCGACAGAAACGACTACAATTTGCATTGCAATACACGAATCAGATCATAAAGTTATCTCCAAGACATTTAATTCTACCACAAACTGCCGAACGGACGTCACGTTACCACAGCAGAGTCATTCGAGGCGTCAGATCACCGCCAATTTGAATGTGGGGCGTCAGGAATCCATTTCTACCAGGACTGTACGGAGACAAATGCACTGCATAGGCTTTAGTAGTCAATGACCGATTCGTGTCCCGTTGCTGACACCTCGACACAGAGCTCAACAAGCAGTCACAGCTAACCTCGACTGCTGAGCTAACCTAACCTAACATTCGTAGGCAAGATTCTGTGATGTGATGTGATGTGATGAGGCCCAGTTTTCACGAAACGGTACTGTCAATAGGCATTATCTACACTACTGGGCTGAGACCAACATCACACCAAGTGAACTGGAAAATGAATGTTTGGTGTGGTATATGGGACACAAGCCGTAGGTCCTGTTTTTTATGAAGATATCCTAACTGGTCAGTGCTAGCGCGATGAAATACTGATTGGTGTGGTGGAAGATTTTCTAGATAACTTACCATTGGCAGAACGTCCCGGATATGGTACGAGCAAGACGGTGCACAGCCACACTTTGCAAGAACAGTAAGGGAATGTTTGGATGGAATGTTTCCGTAAAGCTGGATTGGCAGAAACGGACCAGTTTCGTGGCCACCTAGGTCACCGGATCTTACATCCTTAGATTTCTTCCTTTGGGGGTATTTAAAGGTTTATGCCACGGAACCCATGACCCCACACTTTGAACATACTTTAAAATAACCTATGTTCGATTTTGAAACTCAGGACTTAAATTCCATGTAGTATTCAACCCTTGTGAGTTTAGAAATTAAAAGCTCACTACTTGATTTGTCTGTGACTTCTCAACACAATGGTGGGAGGGTAGCATACCAATCTTCATCCTCATTTATCTCACATAATTTTCCTATGAATCAGTTAAAGTAAACATGGATTTAGACTAATTTTGAAACGCTCTACAAGTTAGTAATTGGAAATTTTCTTCTATCTCTGCTAGGGAAAAAGTTACGGTTTGAATGACCTTGAAGATGACCTTGAAGGTCACTTTTGAGGTCGGAAATGGAAAGACCACGATCCACTTGCTATAAGACGTTTTTTGTTCTATCTAATGCATCGCCCCTGGACTGTGATATACACTGAGTTAGCAAAACTCATGGGATAGCAAGCACATTGATTGATGGGCATGGCTCACGAATTCACAGGGGTAACGGATTCTGGGAATGGACCATTAGACGTTGTGGGAAGAGCTTGGATAAGTGATTAATCAGAAATGGCACGTCTTTTGAACGGGGTATGATAGTAGGTGCCCGACGCATGGGATGTTCCATTTCGGCAGTGGTGCAGGAATTTGGCTTTCCCCGCTCAACTGTCTCCAGGGTGTATGAAGGCATCACAGTCCACAACAGGCACCATACCGGGCGTCCAGCTGCCCTAAATGATCGTGACCGGCGACACCTGGGACGAATGATTCAGAGAGACAGGAGCGCAACAGTGCAGCAAATCACAGACCAGTTCAATACTGGCCGCACTAGAAACGTCTCTCGGTGGACAATCTGCAGGCCCTCGGGTTTGGCAGCCGTCGCCCTACACGGGTGCCAATGCTTACCCAGCGTCATCGGACACTCCAGCGTGCATTTGCCACCAACCATCTTGGCTGGACTCTGCAACAGTGGCATACGTCATATGGTCAGATGAGTCACGATATCAACTATACCACACTGATGGGAGGCACCCGTGTGTGGCGCAGACCTCACGAAACGATGGATCCCGCATGCCAACAGGTGGGGCGTCAGTGATGGTCTGGGGTGCATTTTCCTGGTTTGGAATGGGCCCTCTGGTTATCCTGGACCAAACGTTGAATGGTCCACGGTATCGTCAACTCATCGGAGACCATCTGCACCCGTTTTTGACATTAACACCCTGACGACGTAGCAATCTTTCAAGATGACAATGCTCCACCACATCGCTCCAATGTCGTCCGTGAGCATGCAGGAGAGGTCCAACGACTGAGCTGGCCAGCCCGGAGCCCTGACATGAATCCCATCGAGCATATCTGGGATGCTGTTGAAGTCAGGCTCTGGGCACTGGATCATCCGCCCACGAACGGGCAGCAACTATCTTCGGCTCTGCAGACTATCTGGTGTCAATTGCCTCCAGAAGTGTACCAGGGACTTGCAGACTCACTACCATGCTAGACTTTTCGGATATCCTGTATAAAGCTATTGAATTTCCATTACCGATAATTATGATTTTTCGATAGTATCCGTTAGAATAGTAGCCAATAGTCAATACAAAATTTATTGATTTTATGCGTACTATTATTAAACGGTTCCATTTTGCTGCGATTCGTCAATTTCGATATACAGCAAATTTCGACAAGTCTATTTCTGACCGATATCTCGGGAACTATTGGTCTCACAGAAATTTGGACGCGACATTCGTAATCAGCGATGAGAGACGCATTCATCTCGTATATCCCCCACCTTAAAAAGTGTCTTAAAAAAATTGCGGACAAACGGAAAACTTCAAAAAGTCTTCTCCAAAGATCATCTCCAAAATGCTAACTCTGCACGATAACTTGAAAACGGATTAACTTTTTCAAATTCTGTTTTCAGAAATATCACCATCAACCAAGTCTTATTCGCTCGGCCGTATCAACTTTTCAGAATTTTTCGTAGACCCCTTCGAGTCGAATTCACGTGCTAAAACAGTGAGTGTAAAGAATACCAAGATAATTTCCTGTCATATAGCAATCGATTTGTCAAGAAGGAATACACTGTTACTTTCTGTTCATCTTTTAAGCATTACTGACATCGGCGCGCGCACGTGAAATCGCTTTGTCGACGCACGATTGCTCAAGTGCTCATAATCTATTATTATTAAGAATGGAGCTACTTATTGTTTTCACAATGTCCGTCTGTCTGTCTGTCCGTCCGTCCGTCCCCTTCATAATTTCCGCATTTTTTGAGGTAGAAGGCTGGAATTCGGAATGCAGCTTACTATGGGCATGTGCATCTTCACTATTTAGTTTGGTTTTGATTGGCCCACTGGGGTCGGAGTTTCGGGGGCGGAAATTAGAGGGGACCAAATGGTCTACGCTATAAAGGAGTGAAATTCGGTATGCAGATTCCTCTAAGTAAGATCAACATTTCTGTAAAGTTTGGGCCAAACTGTCCCAATAGGGTCGGAGTTGTGGGGGTGGCAGTCACTTAGTCTTTAGAGCTATGGCAACATATGGCATGTCATATATCATTCGTTTGGAAATGAGAAGAAACGAAAGAAGATAGAGCTCTTTTTCATTTCCTATTTTTAAAAGATTAAAAAAACGGGGGGGGGGGTTAAAAAATGCAGATGAAAGGGTAAAAATAGATAACCTCAGCGCTTCCGCTACTTTCCTATACCTTCCTCGGGAGGATTAATTTCTTGTTAAGAATGGAGCTACTTATTGGTTTTATAATGTCAGTCCGTCCTCTTCATAATTTCTACATTTTTTGAGGTAGAGGGTTGTTCAACTGCGGACAAACGGAAAACTTCAAAAAGTGTTCTCCAAAAATCATCTTCAGAATATTTAACTCTGCTACAAACAGTGAACTTTCAAAAAAAAATCTTTAATTACTTAATTTCATTATTAAGTACCGAAAGGTGCTTTATACTATTAGTGTGGGGAAACGTGTCTGTCTGTCCGTCTGTAACTCTTAACTCCTCCGAGGCTATGAAAGATTTTCAAAATCTGTTTTCGTCAGTCGACGAATATGGTTCATGGCACGAACCAATCACAAAAATTATCTAAATCGCTTCATTGGCACGTGCACAAATGGTACCTCTATTTTCCCGCCTAGCAATTTTCAATGGGAAGATATATCAAACAAATCGTAATGACGAGATAGAAGCGGATATAAATTACTATTTTCGCCCAAGATTGTTAAAAAGAAGGTGGCCTCTATCGGCCGACTTCTCTCAAAAGCACTCGCATTGCCTTCTGGGATTGTGACGTCACCTGGCAGGCGATCCGTCTCTTTTATTATTTTTAGTCTAATATTATAATCTAGAGTGGATTTATTATATTTCCATGCATTTATTCTGCTCATGGCAATAGATACGAGCAAAATTTCATTAAATGAGCACCCCCCCCCCACCCCTTCTTATAATGGTAAAAAGAGCACACTCGTAACGAGCAGAAGATGTGCTCTTGATACGAGTGTTAATGCGCAAAAATCCAATAGAGAAAATCGAAAGTAAAGAGAAAATTGAAACCTGAGAGAGAAGTTTAGAAAATAAAATATACACAAGATTCTTCGCTTTCATCTTCACCTCCTTCACTCGTACCAAGTAATTAAAACTGTTCAGTGACTTCAGATTCATTTGAAGACTCTGTAAACCACGTTGGGAAAAACGTGGCCTCGCTGATGCAGTATTTGCTTTTGTATTTCTTTGCTAAATGTATATAAATAGGCCTGTTCTTTGCAATCTCTGAATTTTAAACACATATCATTCCAATAAATTATTTATATAAAACCTTGGCATAGGTTTTTTTTTTCATTGATATTGGTGATAGATAGTAGAAATAGGCTGGAAAAAAGGGTCCCCCCGCTATTCCCTATTGTTTTCCATGGCGTTCGTCTGCTCCAACCTTCCAGTTGACGTCACGCGTCATCAGCCAATAACCATTGATCACCTTCTCTTTACAATGACCATCGATCACCCCGATAGAGGCCACCTTCTCTTTAACAACCTTGATTTTCGCCAATTAATAAATATGGTTCAGGCAATGAACCATTTTGAAAATGGTTGTAATCGAAACAATGACACGTGCTCTAATAGTACCCTTATGACACCCTCAAAAATTTTCAATGCTAAAATATGGCATGTAATATATCAAACAACTTGGAATGATTTGTTATGAAAGAATATAACGTAAAATTAATGATAATCCAAAGTGGTTAATGGAGCATTATGGTCCATTAGAAACTTACAATATGGTTTAAAATATGGCGGTTTAAAATATGGTTCCGTGAATGGTTATGTCATTCCTTAATGGTTTATTTATTTAATAAGTACAAAAGTTGGGGTAAAAAATATCAAATAAATCAATTAAATAAATCGCAATCATCCGTGCATTATACCCAAAAGGAATGGCGCCTTTTAAAAAATAAAGAAATTAACATAAGCAACTTGTATATTAGGCTTTCAGTTAGTTGTTGCTGAAGAAGAGGACGTTTTACAATAATTTATTTATTTTAATGCTGGTATACTCTAATTTTAATTTTTAAGCTAGGCCCAATCTCAGCTGTTCTTCAATGACAGAATAAATTATTGTCGTGTAGTAATATTTATTAATTAATGAAAGAGTCTACCAACACAACAATGGCGGGGGATTATAATTAATGTTGTATAGATGAACTCTTTCACCACATTATTTCCACCTACGCATATTTACTGATTCCAATAGAAAAAACAAGAATAGAAAAAAAAGGCAATTACTTTCGGAAGCTCTTTTCCTTTAGAAAAAAAACCTCCCAAAGACTGGACAGTTTTTTTCCTTTCTATTTTCAAAGAAGGAAAAAGAAACGCCAAAGCAAATACTTTTTTTTTCTGCATCTATTTTCCAACTCGACGCGAGGGGGGACGCATTTTGTTTCGTCTTCCCAAAGCAAACAGATCGAAAAAGGGAAATATTTAAATTAGAAGGAATTAGAAAGACACAGAATAAACAGCTGGGCGAATGCAAACACAAGGAAGGCACGTAACAGCGGCGAACGAACGCTTGGAGCGCCCCTTCCGTCTGCGAGTCCGTCACGAAGCGAAATCCAGATCGGAAGAGGAAATAACGACTTCAACTCCCAGTTATACGCTTAATAAAACATTCAGGAACCCCCAACTCGGCATTAGGCCTATGAATTTTTAAACAACTACAATTTTTCGAGAGCAGTGATAAGATTCTCTATCGCACTTTACCTTCTTCACGTTTTGCTTCTTTTTTTTTTCCTTCTTTGGTACCCCCGACGTAGAAGCGGAAAAAAAAATGGTTAAAATAAAAAATAATAAAAAAAAAATGAAGAAACCGACGGAGTTGTGAATAGCTTTTAAAATCCTTTTTGTAAGAAAAAGAGTGAAAAGGGACCAGGTATAAAACCAGCATGGAAACGACGAAACAAAATTTCCGTTTTTCAAATTATTTTTATTTTTATCCCTCAGAGTAGAATGGCTAGATTTACAGATCAAGCACAAAAGGACCAGATTTCCCGAAAATGGAGGTTTTTACAAACTCACGTGCCCGTAAAAAAAACAACACAGAAGTTAAAGTCATTTCAAACCAATACATTTCTTTGATGAAAATATTTAAGTCGCTAAACATAGCCGTGTCTAAAAATTCCGATCGATGCCGAGTCACGTGATTCGTTTACGATTGATCATGCTTGGCATTGTTGATTTTCTATATTACATGGACTATTTTAAACATGAAAATATCCGGATTCGGATCTAGAAATATCCGGATTTCGGATCTCGGATTTCGGATCTCGGATATGGGATCCGGATTTCGGATCTCGGATATCGGATACGGATTTCGGATCCTTTCGCTGGATGCGTATTAAGACTAATTAGGACTTAAGAGGACTAGGCTATCACTTAATAAAAGCTTTTATAAACTGCTTTCAGAAAAAGTTTGCATATACACAATTTCCTGATATAGGATCCGAATTTCGGATCTCGGGTCCAAGATCCGGATCTCGGATTTCTGACCAAGATCCGAATCTCAGACCTAAGTCCGAAAAAAGATCCGGATATCCGGATCTTGACATCACTACTTTATACACGGAGTGAGCATATTATTATGACCACCTGACATGTTTATGCAAATGCGCGCACGGACGTCGCCACAATGTTGCTAGCGGGCCGGACCAATATAAAAAGGGAAGCCGAGTGTCGTCGACAACAGTAGACGTGTTCTATTCTTCAACTATGGGT
The DNA here is from genome assembly GCA_023313115.1 of Rhysida immarginata. Classification (NCBI taxonomy): domain Eukaryota; kingdom Metazoa; phylum Arthropoda; class Chilopoda; order Scolopendromorpha; family Scolopendridae; genus Rhysida; species Rhysida immarginata. Next base: position 5,897 of record JAHWFO010113123.1, on the reverse strand, counting down.
AAACGACGCGATTTAACAGCCTTCGAACGCGGGGATGATTGTAGGTGCTCGGAGCTATGGAGCGAGTATCAGCGAAACAGCAGCATTCGTGGGGTGCTCGAGAGCGCAGTCGTCGCGGACGGTTGATGATCGGACAGAACGGAGACTGTCACGACTGGTAAAGGATAACAGAAGGGCAACTGGGCATCAAATCACTGCTCACCTTAATCAAGGGTCGTCCAAATCGGTCTCTGAATGCACTGTCCGCCGCACACTGCATCGCACGGGATACGGAAGCCGAAGACCTGTCCGCACACCTTTGCAGTCTGCAGCCAACAAGCGGAAACGACTCCGATTCGCTCAGGAGCACAAGGACTGGACTATCGAGCAGTGGAAACAAATCGTGTGGTCTGACGAGTGACGATTCCAGTTACATCGTGCAGACGGCCGCGCGAGAATCTGGTGCGGGCAGTGTTATGGTCTGGGGAATGTTTTCCTGGCATGCGTCGGGTTCGTTAATACGTGTCGAACAACGTCTGGATGGCACGGCATACCTCCGTATCGTATGTTGATGGCGTACCCCAATGGAGATGGCTACTTCCGTCACAAGTCAGAGCTCGTATTGTGCTGGAGTGGTTTCAGGAACATGAGGCGGACTTTACCTTACTTCGGTGGCCCCCACAATCCCCAAATCTCACTTCTATTGAGCATTTCTAGGACGAAGTCGAACGAACCATCAGACGGCTGGATCCACTACCGTCCAATCTAGCACAACTAGACAGTGCTATCCATCATCAGGCATGGTGTCAGATTCCTCCCACCACCTTCCAACATCTCGTAGACTCAATGCCACGAAGAATCACCGCAGTATTAAAGGCAAAAGGTGGCCGAACGAGATAGTGACAGGATGGTCAGAATAATATGCTCACTCCGTGTAAAGTCTGTCTCAAAAGTTTAGAGACTTTGCAAAAACTGTCACATTAGCACCTCCAAAATTTTGCACAAATTCCTTACGGAAAACATCACGTGAATTGGGTGGACAAATATCCAAAGATTCTGTACACAGAAGAATTAAGGCAAATCCTGTACTTGTTTGCACCAGGAAGAAGACAAAACCACGTCTAACCAAGGAGCACAAGAGAGTTCGATTGGAATGGGCTTGGGAGCGTATGTCGTGGACAGATGAGTGGCTTTCTGTAATTTTCTCTGATGAAAAGAAGTTGAACCTGGATGGTTCCGATGGAAATACATTTTACTGGCAAGATTTGAGGAAGGAACCAGAATCCTTTTCTAGCAACCAGCAAGGCGGTGGAAGTGTGATGGTGTGGGGTGGATTCTCCTTCAATGGGACTACCAGGAGACAAAACTCCTTAAAGTTCCAAGAAACACTGGAAAACCACTTGGTACCTTTCATGTCTTTTTCGGTTGGGAACAATGGCATTTTTTCAGCAGGACAATGCTAGTATACACAAATCGCGGTCAACAAACCAGTGGTTTGAAGCACAGGGTATCTATCAATGTGATGAAGTGGCCAGCCAAAAGTCCGGATTTGAATCCTATTGAGAACCTTTGGGCAGTGATGACACACAAAATTTATGCAAATGGTAGACAGTACTCTTCCATTGCAGAATTGAAAAGTGAAATCGAAATGGTTTGGTTTAATTTGGATCCAAGTCTTCTTCTCATCAATGAAAGATAAGAGTGTTTCAAGTAATTAAGTCCAATGGTAACTTTATTTGAATGAACATTGTTGTTTATTTAGGTGAGTCTCTATTAGTGATGTCCGTTGGATCCGGATCTCTGATTCGGATCTGATAATATCCGGATTCGGATCTAGAAATATCCGGATCCGGGTCCGTATCCGGATCTCGGATCCGGATTTCGGATCTCTGATATCGAATCCAGATATCGGATATCAGATCCGGATTTCGGATCCTTTCGCTGGATGCGTATTAAGACTAATTAGGACTTAAGAGGACTAGGCTATCACTTAATAAAAGCTGTTATAAACTGCTTTCAGAAAAAAAAGTTTGCATATATACAATTTCCGGTCTAGGATCCGATTTTCGGATCTCGGATCCAAGATCCGGATCTCAGATCTCGCATCCAAGATCCGGCTCAGAGATCTCGGATCCAAGTTCCGGATCTCGGATTTCTGACCAACATCCGGTTCTCGGATCTCGGTCCGAAAAAAAGATCCGGATCTTGACATCACTAGTCTCTATACTTTTGAGACACTTTTTTGTACTAATTTCAAAATATTTTGATAGTGATCCCGTGGATTAAGGTCCGATGAGTGAGGTGCCCACTGCGCCCAATCCATTTGTTAGGGAGGTTCATGTTAAACCAAAATGATTGATTAAATAGCTATCCCTTACTTTAAGTTTTCGTTTCTCCTCTAACACCTAAAATCGGCAATTTCATTCGCAACAACCCAATAAAACGACAAGCTTCACGTGTCACCGCGTAGATATCCAAAATGGAATAAGCATGATCAATAATAGCAAACGCGTGCACAAAGACATCAAGGCCCGTTGTCGTTGTCTAAATAGAATTACTGAAATTCCAGGCCATCATGATCAGTGCCATCGTAATAAGATTACTGATAACAACAGAATCGAGTTTCGAGTGTCCTTTCATCTTTACAAAGATTCTTCCCGCCAATAATTCACGCGGCATTTCTAAGATAATTACAACCCTAATGGAATTAAATGCCACTTTACAACATATTTAGCATGATAATAGGAATAATAATAATATAATTTCCATTCAATTAGAATTTCTAATACAATTTATGCGTCCACTATTAATGATTCTAATATAGCAATTAGGTTAGACCAAACGACCGAATTTTGAATAATTACTTGTCGATTACTTTACATCATTCCAATGTCTTGTTTCATAGTAAAGAGTAATAACCCATTTCCTTTATTCCTTACAATCTTAAACATTCGGCAACACAAGCATTTTGATGACCATGTGCTCTACAGGGCGATTCTAAACTCTCAAAGAACAAACTTTTAGGAGAGGTCGTATGGTTAATTCTAACTGAAACTAATACTGTATAGGTAACACCCACATCCAAAACATATCGATCGATTATAATAGCAAAGGTGCCAAGATTCATATTGATTGTGTATAAGTGGATAA
>JAHWFO010113120.1:0-15837 GCA_023313115.1 Rhysida immarginata | reverse complement strand
CACCAACAAGAAGCTGGAAGACTTCGTTTACATAATCAGAGAGAGAAATACTTGCAGGGAAACTAAATCAAGGTATTCCTAAATACAGAATATTAAAGGACACTGCCAAGTCTTTTAGTCCAACAAAATGAATTAGTTTGACTACATGTCGTAATCTCTTGAATATTAGATATTCATTTAACTTAAAAAATGATGTTAAATTACATGGAGATGATGCAACTAGTGTGTCTATCTTAGTTGAGAAGTTACAATCAGCAATAGATAATCCACTTTTGGCATACAAACCTCAAGGTTTAAATGATAAAAAAATTGCCTCTGTTAGAAAAGAATTTCTTCTTGGTTATCATGAATTGTCCAACAGAACGAATTGTTAAACAAATATGGAAATCAGCTTTTGATGATAGATTCAACACATGGTACAAATTCTTATAAAATCCAGCTCTCTACTTTAATGGTAGCTGATGACAACTATGAGGGATTGCCTGTTGCATTTCTCTGGTCCATATCTCAATCAGAACAAACATTTTCTCAAATTTTTCGGCTGATACAAGAAAGAATGCCATCTGTACAGGCAAGGGCATTCATGTCTGATGAAACTAATGTGTTTTATAATGCAGTTTGTAAAACTTAAGGTTATTTTCCACACAAACTTTTATGTGACTGGCATGTAAAAAAGAACCTGCGAGAAAACTTGGTGAAGATTAAACAAGTTGAAAAGAGAACAGAAATGAAAAAGAAAATAAATGCAATTGTAGATGAGCTTGATACTGAAACTTGTCATAAATTAATTCTAACAACGACTGAGCAGTTGAATGCGGATAATGATACAAAAGAATATGGAGCCTACTTTCAAAACCGTGTAGTACAGTGGGCAAATCGTGTAGAATAGTGGGCATATTGCTATCGAGTTGGTTTTCATCGCAATACTAATATGGCACTGGAAAAATGCTGCACATGTCATGATCACTTAATTCAATATAATATGTGCAAGCATATTCATCTTGTTTGCCGATGTTATCCACGAGCCCTATCTACTGCAAATACCTTACCATTAGAGCCAGATTCTGATAATGAATTGCATATTGACGAATCTGATGCAGACAGAAATTTTGAATGCAGTATTATAAGCCACCAACTGAAGCAATCCAATGTTTCTGACACAGAGTTAGAAAAATCTGCTTTGAAAGATCAGTTGAATACTATTGTAGGCTACATTTATGATTGCAGTACTCTTGAGGAACTTCATTATACAGGGTGTTTCATAATTGGTGTCCCGTCTTTAGGTCCAAATAACGACTCAAGGGGAAGAGATTGGGGGAAAATGAATATTAATATTTTGGTTTTAATGTCCCCTAATTCAGAATAAAAATTTTCTCCGTAAATTTTGAAAATTTTAATTTTGTAGGGGTAGGGGTTAGACCCCATGTGTTATTTATAAATTTGTAGAGCATTATGTAAAATGTGGGTTTAGCAAAAAACCTGGGTGAAAAAATCTCATGCCCTGCCCCCTTTATTGAGTCGGTAAAGTGAAAAGTATGGCTAGCCGATGTGAACAAAAACCTATACTTATTAGAAAACAGTAGGTCCTACATTTGGAAAATTAATGAGAATGAATGAGTCGGTACCCCTTCACCCCCAGGGGTAACGACTCATTCATTCTCATTCATTTTCAAATGTACTGTTTTCTAATAAGTAATAAAGTTCTAATAAGTTTCTAATGAGTTTTTCTGTTTTTGTCTACATTAGCTAGCCCATACATTTCACTTTACCCATTTGATAAAGGACAGGGGATAAGATTTTTTCACCGGGTTTTTCGCTAAACCCACATTTTACATGATACCCTACAACTTTCTCATAAATAACACATGGGGTCTAACCCTCTACCCCTACAAAATTAATAATTTTCAAAAATTGCCCCTTCACCCCCAGGGACGCGAAATGTTTTTATTCTGAATTAGGGGACATTAAAACCAAATAATCAGTATTCATTTTCCCCCAATCTGTTCCCCTTGAATCGTTATTTGGACCTAAATACGGGACACCAATTATGAAACACCTTGTATAAAGAAGACTATCACACCTATAATTCCTGCACTCAATGCCTTAAAGAAGATGAATGTCCCAGCGATGCTTCCGTTGACAAGTTTTCCTGCTAACAAGAAAGCAGATAAACAATGTCGGAGAGTACCCAAATTTATTAAAAAAAAAAAGAAGCATCAACATGTTAGTAAAAAAAATAATGATGTGAATGCATTGAATATGATCTTGAATGCGTGATCTCTTCATAAATATTTGACTTTTTTAATATTACTTTTAATGCTTATTTCTTACATTCATATAATAAATAATTATATTAACTGTGAAAAGAAATTATGTTCATTGTGTTGGAGTTCAACAATAAGCTTATTAGAACTTGTCATACTATTATTTATGGTAAATTGCAAATGAAAAACTACTTAATTTTCATTTTTTTCCCCCAATTTTTGAAGATTATGTGAAATTCTGCAAAATTTATAATATTTAATGAGTTTTGTTTTGAGCAAGGAATTGCTTGGGATCTAACTGCTAGTCTATTTTTGTATTTGTACATTTGGGTTATGCTCAAATACATAATCCCTGGTAAGCATAAAGATATTCCTTTCAAAAACCTACCAAGCTTCCAAAAACTCATAATTTTAGGTCCACTGACAAGACAGCAAGGCATTGAGATCAGTTTATGAAGTGAATTTTTAATTAGGATTCTTTGAGTTCATATCGTGTCTATTTATTTAGACATAGCAAACTACCTGGCCTTTCTTGGAATTGATTCACGTTTAAAAATCAACAAAAAGGATAATCTATTCTTTTCCTTTGTTGGCAAATAATGTACATTTTTTTCAATAGAGTTAATTAAGATCATATATGATCAGCATTTAAATAAAAATCATTAACATTTTTTTCGAATATAAATCACTGAAAGCTCTAATAATTCGAGCGGCCCCTGGCGACTATGTTGCAAAGCTTTAGACTGAATATTCTCTTTGCATTGTGTAAGTGGGTCTCAGCTATCTAGAATTAGACTACGTTTCTTCTTTTGTAATAATTTCAATCTGAATTCTATTTTCTTGATTTCTCGTAGTGATTTTCAATATGAATTGCATAGCTCAACTCCTTATTCTTACTTTCCATACGCGCTATAATACGATAATAAGTAATCAAATGTAAAGATCAATATGGATAGCAATCTGTTATCCAGTCTCCCTTTAGAAGCATATTTTGAGCGAAAAGATAAAGATGGTTGCCTTTTTCAATGGATTGCGGCGAATGCCCGTTTGGCCAGCCCAAGCTGACCTTTAGTGACTCTTTCTAGCCTATTTTCTCAAAATCTTTCAAAGGGATGGGTGTGATTAAAAGTTGTTTTTAGACTAGTGTTGTGTTGCTCTACAGGGTACCATTCGAAAATTTTTCTCTGTCTTTAATAGTTTTTGAGTAGCAAATGGATAACCTTAAATTTGGGGGTCAAATTCAAATTTGAGTGCGGCAATGAATTCCCCTCCCCGCTATTACCTGTAAACCACACTCATTAGATCTAGCCTACCTGGCAGCTTTGAGATATGTTACCAGACTTTTGGGACACTATGTATAAAATAATAATATAAATACGATCTATTAATTGGTGCTTAATGATACGACTATGGCCAAATGATACATTAGTCCTGATAATATACATATGGTGAGGCTATTATAACTTTTTCAACAAATGAATCTATTGCATATCGTCTGAAGCGTTGACTTCCATTGATAGTTGAATGGACTTGCCCTTGTCACTTTTTACTATCTTGTGAATTGTTTCTCCTCAGGTGCTCCCGCTAAACTTTCGTTTCTTTTAAAATTTCGTCCGTACTTTTTGGGGTTGTTAACTGCCGACATCCCACCTCGTAACATGGCTCCTAAAAATTCCGCCTTGAACAAGTTAAACAACAGCCGTCCCCCTTTGGTGGGCTCCCCAGCTAAGGTTCATCAGATGACTCCATTCTACTACAAGTTGAGAAATCTGTAAACTTACTGTTTTCCGACCCTCAGTTCCCTGAACATAATATTGAAAAAATTTGTGAAAAATTCCTTCAGAAAATTGATTCTGAACCTCAACAGATAAAATCGAAACTTGACTCTGTCATCTCGCACCTGAAAAATCAACAACGCCAGATTTCTTTGTTGGAACACAACTATGCCTCTCTCTAAAATAGACTTGACCTAATTAATAATAATGTGTTTTCCGATGGTAAATCTCAAATTGATAACAATTTCAAGAGAATTGATGAACTAGAGCAACATTCAGGACGTTCCAATCTTTGGTTGTTTTGGAGTGCCTGAGACCGCTACTGAAGATTTACCTCAGACTATTTCTGAATTGCTCACTACCTCGATGACTACTCCTGTTGCTCCCTCCGACATTGTATCTATTCATCGAATGGGCCCTCGTTCCTCCTTTTCTCCTCGACCCATCATAATGAAGCTGACGTCTCCCATGATGAGAGATAAACTAATAAAAAACAGAAGATATCTCCCGGACGCACATGTGGTGATCGTTGAGGACTTGACTGCTTTTAGATATCGTTTGCTAAGGAAGGCAAAAAAACGATTCGGAGTCGCTCAGGACTGGAGCTTCTCTGGTATGATCTTTGTTAAGAACTCTTTTGGTAAACCAGTTTTGATAGAGACGTTCAACGATTTTGATTCTATTTCTTAGTATATCATAAATATATGCACTATGATTGTTTGTGTGTAGTATAATTAATGTTTCTCTAGACTTTACTTTATGTTCTTGTTTTTCTTCAGCATAGTCTAATACTTGAATAATACTAAAGTCCGGTCGACTTTAACCCTGACCTCGTATTGTGCTCCGTGATGGGTCGCGAGTTGTTCGGTTCTGATGTCACCTGCAAAATCCGCGTTCTTGTTGCATCATTATGTAGTTCCTCAGTAAACTATGAGAAAGTAATTGTATTGTTCTTTCAAACAAACCAATTGCTATTGCAATGAAATCAATGGCGTACTTCATTCACGAAAATGCTTTTAATTACATTTATTTAATGAAATTAATTTTGCACCCTGCGAGCACTTCATATGTTTTTGTTTTAGTTTTTTCCAGTTTTTTTTAATTTATAAATTTATAGTTTAATATTAAAATAATACAAAATAACTCCCGTGCAGATATATCAAGAAAGACATCGATATATCGGGGAGGGTTCACATTTTTTGTATCATGGCGCATTGTTAACTGCCCCAACAAATCCCGTGATTACAGCGACCAATCACAGAGTACAATACGCGGTCGGGGTTAAAGTCGACCGGACTTTATTAATCGCCTCGTTTTTTATGTTTTGTCGATTTATTATTATATCAGACGCTATTGTAATTCATTGATGCTTATTTATATGCTTTAAATTTTTCTTCTTATTTCATGTCTAACTCCCATAATTTGGTAATTTGATTTTCTGCGTATGGTTGACCTATGCATATATAGCTCTGGCTTTAGATTGAAAGTAGTTGCTGTCTGTAGACCTTGATACTTAAATTTGTTTTTGTTTAGATTTTTATTTATTACTAGCTGTGCCCGCGACTTTGTACACGTGGAATTTATTTTTTATTTATTATAAAGCTTCTTTGTAAGCAATATTTAAAGTGGTATTATTGGGGACATAAACAAAGAGCTTACTTGCTTCACTAACAAGGGAAAGAGCCACATAGAGCCGGCCGTACGTACAGCAACTGACACAAAGGTCCAGCCCCAGAACCAACACCACGTAGACAGAAGGCTTGCGCACAGAAATTGTATATATTGTTACATCATCGTCAAATGGCCAAAGTTACGGCTTATTATTGGTAGAAGTACCATTAATAATAGCCGCTTCTGAGTGATGTAACAATGTATGACGTTTCTGTGCGCATGCCTTCTGTCTACGTTGTGTTTCCAGAACACGCAGCGTCCAGCCTTGTGCTTTGTTTATTTTCATGGCATAACTTAAGCTCATCGGTAATTGTACACGTTTAAAGCGAAATGGGAGACTGTTAGGAATAAAATCATGTAAACATTCCTAGGAGGAGCTTTAGCAGTGAAGCAGAAATAAATTTAGACATTTATTAAAAAGAAATTAACCCCCCCCCCCCCCTCTCGAGTAGGGTAAGGCTCGTAGCAGATCCTGCGGTCATCTATTTTTATCACTTTATTTGCACTTTTTACCTCTGCCCAGGTTTTTTTAATGAAGAAATTTTTTTCTCGAACATAATATGTAGAAAATGTAAAAACACCTCGTATCTTCTTTCCTTTCTCATAATTTCTGAACGTATGATATATCACATGCCTTATGTTGCCATAGTTCTAAGGATCAACTGACTGCCACCCCCGCAAATCCGACCCTACTGGAGCATTTGGGCCTAAACTTCTAATAATATAGATCTTGCCTAGAGGAATCTGGATACTGCAATTCACGCCTTTACGTACGTAAATAGCACATAGATATGTTGCCCTCTCTGAATCCCACCCCCGTAATTCCGACCCCGCGTGTACCAATCAAACCCAACTAAAGAGTGCAGATGGACATGTCCATAGTAAGCTACATTCCGAATTTTAACATTCTACATAAAAAAATGTAGGAATTATGAAGGAGACGGACTGACATTATAACAGCAATAAATAGCTCCATTGTTCCGCCACTTAATTAGAAATTATGAGCACTTGAGCAATCATGCGTCGACAAAGCGATTTCACGTGCGCACGCCGATGTCAATAATGATTAAAAGATGAACAGAAACTAACAATGTATTGCTTTTTGACAAATCGATTGTTATATGACATTGTTTTATCTTTGTATTCATTACACTCACTTCTTTACATTCTTTTAGCACGTGAATGCGACTTGAAGGGGTCCACGAAAAATTCCAAAAAGTTGATACGACCGAGCTAAGATTTTGATGGTCATATTTCTGAAAACAGAATTTGAAAAAGTTAATTCGTTTTCAGATTATCTTGCAAACGGTGGACGGCCGGATAAAAGTACAGACCAGGAGCGCATTCTTATAAGTAGCTTTTATGCTAAAGCTCCTAATAAGCGTGATTCGGAATATAAAAACTCGCTCGCCTGTGCCACTTCCCGTCAAAATTTCCGCTTCTATGATGCTACATCAGAGAGAAGTAACTTTAAGCCTCGTACCATTACACAATTTCTGTAGGCTTAAATTTCGCAAAAGAATAATAAGGACGCCTTTTTTAAAATTAATTTTATATAATGGAAGGCCAGGTGTGCTAAGAGAGTTTAAAAATTCGCATGGATAATTGGTAGAGTTATCCTGCTCCATGACTCTTTTAATAGAGATATACTCTACATTTTCTCCCCCAACATGAGTAAGTATTTCCGAATTAATTCTTGCAGCTTGATCCTTTCGAGGTGTCAATATAGCCCTTTCACAAAGCTAAGAGATTTCATGAGTTGTTTTTTCCATTTGATCACCATAAACGGAAGAAATGAGGTCTTGAAGTGAAAGTACGGTACGGCACAAATTACCAGGCAAAACGATTTGACCATTTTCTTCCCGATATGTGCCGTCGCCAATTTTTAACAATAAATCAGAAAATTCCTGCGAATTTGTGTTGCCTCCTATTCGCGATTATGCCAAAGCGATTTTAGTCACGAATGTTTTTCCTGTGCCACCAGGTGCATCCAGAGACACAATTTCTCCCATATTATTGTTGACACTCGAACACATGCGTTCGAATACTGTGCGCTGTTCTTCCGTTAGATTTTAAACGCCTTTTTGCAAGTTTTCCGCAAGTTCTGCTGAAAATTCTGCAAAAAATTTCTAAATGGTCTTATTGTTTTCTGTTACACTTCCTACATCACCCGTAATCAGATTTAGGCAAATGTTTTCAATGTACAGACACGACGGTTCTACATTTTTATTATATGTAAAGATTTTGTTTTATATTTTCTATGTAATTTACTATTTAAATTTTTGTTGCTAATCATGTATTTATTTTCACTTATTTTTATAGTTTGCCACTGTTTTTTCAGTCTTTATTTCTTATTTTTGTTTTCCTGATTTTTTTTTTTTGCACTTTTTTCTCTAGTTCTCTCTTTTATTCCTCTTTTATTCCTCCTAGAATAATAACCCCCAACCCACTGAACATGCTACAGTCTGGACTTCTTGCCGTAACAGATTGGACTTCTTTGCTCTCTAACTCTACTGATATTAATTCTCTATTTACTGTTTTTCTTTCTCATTTCCAGTTTGGATATGATCGACATTTCCCTTTCAAAACCCCCCTCTGTCTACTCTTCCACTTTTACCGTTCGTAAACCATGGATAACTCATTCGCTGTTAATACCTATTAAAATGAAAAATGTATATTATAAGAAATATCGTCGTACTCCCTCATCCAATGCGCTCAAGAAATTTAAATAATTCTCAAATCACGTGAAATTTTCTATCCATTTCTCTAAAAAAGCTTATTTCAATTCTTTATTTTCTCGTCTCTATTCTTGTACAGACAAATTGCATTTACTATCTGAACTAGCACACGGACCTAAATCGTTTAACTCCCCTTTTCGCATTCTGATTCAATTTCTCCCTCCTCTTTAACTGATTTCCTTCACGTACTATTGCTTTCTCCCCCTACTGATTTCCCCATCACTTTTACAAATCAATTATAATCAGTTTCAATGCCCCCTATCAGTTTTGTGATGGCTAAGTAGCCCCACATGTTTTGTTTCCCTCTTGTTTATTCCTTGTACTTAATTTTCTTAAGTTTTTCTTTGATTTAGTGATTTCTTGCCTTAAGCAAGTCTAATTAGTTACAATTGTATTTATTGTTGTGGACAGAAGAATGCCATGCCTAGGAGACATTATTGAAAGTGCATTATTATAATTGGTCATAAGACTTAGGAGTTTATTTAAATTATGAATTGTTATCGTTATTTATGACTTTTCTTGCAGTGTTTTTTTTTGGCTCACAACCTTGGAGAAGGAAGGTTGAAAAATACTGCTATGAAAGCTGTTGTGGAAGTTGCCATATTGCTGTTCCATGGTCCGAATTGTTAAGCCAATGTGCAGCCCAATTTGTGGTCACACAGTAGCAAATCATAAGATGCTTCCAGGCATGACGAGGACTACTGCAGCTTGGTAACGAATTGTTTATTGCGTATTGGAAATTAATTAACACATTAAACAGCTAATTATTGAAGCATGATCAATATTTGCAACGCATATTGTTTATTAATAATCTAGTCTGTTCTGAGATTTCTTTCCTTAAGGTCCACAACTGAAGTTGGGATTAGCATGAACTATTAAGCCGGTAGTTTAAGAAACCTTCTGCAAAGGATCAATGGGAAATGAGCATTCAGATGCAAATTTTGGAAGATATTTTGCATTAATTAATATTGTCTTTGTTACTGTTGTACTGAAGATTGGAAACTGTACAAGCCATCCTTTTTTGTGTGAAACTGTCAGAAATAAATACTGCTGTTTATTATTAAACACAATCATTTGTTGCATTCAGTAATAGAACCTAGGATCATACCTGGTTGTGGCATTGCTAGAAAGTTTTAAATCTTGTCAGTGCCCACAACGTCACAGTTTCTTCTTATCTCCTACAACAAGAGAAGAGGTAGTTGATGTCATTGGTCAACTTAAGTCTTTTCTTAACCCATATCGCTGCTCATCTGGCAATAATTTTTAATTATTCTTTTAGCTCTGGAGTTTATCCCTGCGCCCTTAAATTATCTCGAGTCGTACCAGTTTTCAAGAAAGGTGACCCTTGCCAGTTTAAAAACTATCGTCGCATCACGGCTTTGCCTTTCTTCTCAAAAATCTTTGAAAAGCTTTTTTTCATTCGTTTCTCTCAATTCATTTACGAGCAAAATTTTTTGAATCCTTGTCAGCACGGTTTTACTCCTTGTCGCAGTGTGGAAACCGCTTATCAAGATCTTTTCGAGTTTCTTTCGTCTGAGATGGCCCAAAAGAGATACGTAGCAGCTATCTATATTGACTTTACTAAAGCATTTGATTCCGTTCCAATTAATTTATTACTTTCTAAACTCTCTTCTTATTATGGAATCCGCGGGTTACCTCTTTCTTGGCTTAACAGTTTATTGTCTGACCATGTATATTTTCTCTCTCACCTCGGGAAAAATTTCTCTATATTAACCAGAAATCCTGGTGTGCCGCAGGGGTCGATTCTTTTTGTAAATGAAGAAGCGATATTTTGTAATTAAAACCCCTACTTTTTAATTTATTTGTAAATGATCTGCCCTACACTTTTACGTCTTCTAAACCGATATTATATGCTGATGATATTGACTTATTATTCTCTTGCTCTTCCTTACTCTCTGCATTAAATTTGGCTTTTGAAGAATTAAGACTTTGGTGCTTTTATAATCTACTAGTTGTTAATATTAAGAAGACTAAGGTGATGTTTTTCCATCAGAAAAATAAATTCCATATCCCCCCTTTCACCACTAATACTCTATGGCAACTCTCCAATTACAACTATCTTCATGTTCACTTATATTGGACTTACCTTATTCCCCGATCTAACATGGGATATACACGTTGGTACCTTATTATCAAAACTTAATAAAAAATTTGTTCTATCTCCAGACTTCACTTTCTCTCATCCAATTTTTTAATTTTATTTTATTTCTTGTGGATACACTTTTCTTTGTGTTTCGGGGTCATATTTTGGGGTTCTACATTTTCATTCAATCTTACTCGTATAATAAAACTTCACAAATGGTTTCTTCGAATTCTCCTTCAACTCCCGCGATCTTCCCCTGTGTCTCATCACTTCTCTTCCTTACGAATACTTACGATCTATCAAATTTATTTCTGGGCTCTATGTCCATTTATTTATAAATTAATTAACTCTATGCTTCAGCTTACATTCCTAATCATTATTCACCTTAACAACGATAGTCATAGATACAACACTCGTTTTGAAAATGAGATACGGATTCCAGCCTCACAGCTAAACTACCGGAATAAAAGTGTTTCCATAAAGGGATTAAATGTTGGGCCCATTTGCCTATGGAGATTCTTTCTTTACTACCTTACTCTTCGTTTCGAAGAGCTCTTCGGGGTTTTTGTCTTAATAATAATATGCCAATAAATATGCAACTACCTAACTAGTACCTGTGTAATTATTACATCATTCTTTTATACAAAAAAAGCTTCTCTTGTTCTCTTGTATACTTAAGCTGTAACTCTCCAATAATGTATAAGTTTGTAAATGGGCCATTTGGAGTTCAATTATAGTTCTCCTATGTGCTCTTTAATCTCTATGGTATTTCTACTATAATTTGTTAATATTATTTCAGGAGCTCTATTTGTTTTATTTGTTTTTTATATGTTGTTTGCTTTATCTGTTTGTTTGTTTTTTAATTTTGTTTCCTTTTTTGTTGGACTTAACTGAATCAACCTGTAAAATTCTTGCCGTATGTTATTTATTTATTTGTTACTTACTAACTATATTTAATTTAAATTTTAATTGTATATTTCATTTTGGCACAGTTTTGGCAAACGTACATGATTTTTACCGAAAGTCACCCAATTGGGTGGATGAACAGTTTCGTGCACACTTTTGGCAAACGTTCATGATTTTTACCAAAAGTCGCAGTGCCCTCCTAGCCTAACCCGTTGGTCTATACCATACTGGCCTCGAAGGGCACTATTGTATTGCTTACTAACACATTGAATAAATAAATAAATAAATTTACAGATATACATGTATTACATGAAGTATTAAATTGAAGTATTAATTATGTGAAGTATTACATGTCTTAATATTTATAATTTTTTTTAAATATAAGATGAATATTTAATTATATTTTATAAGACCAATAAATGAATTTAACAAATTTTAGTTCTCAACTTCTCGTTTAAAATTAAAAAATTTTAATACAGGTACATAGAAAAAATTACAATTTTGCTTTACATGGACCAAATATCGGAAATACACATATGAAATTAATTTTATTTAAAAACCAATGAATAATAAAAAGAATTATAATTAAGTGTGATTGTATAATTGTATTAGCATGAAAAGAGCTGCTTTATACCAAGGATGAAGTCATCATGTTAATTATTAAATACCGAAAGGTGCTTTATGCTAGTATTGGGGATCAATTTGTCCGTTTGTGTGTCCGTCTCTAACTCGATCTTTACGAAGCGTATGAAAGATTTTCAAAATCTTTTTTCGCCAATCGATAAAAATAGTTCATCGCATGAACCATTTCAAAGATTGTTGATACAGGTACATTAACACGTGCTATAATGTTATCATTCTGGTGTCCCAACAGATTGTTAAAACTAAGATATCAAACAACTCTTAACGATAAGCTGTAAGCGAATATAACGTTATTAAGTATTGCTTTTACCAATCCATATGTAAAGTTCAGCGGACGAGGATGGTAGGAACTGATACATGGTCACGTGATCTAATTATGACATCCCATAAAATTTTCAAGGCGAAGATATTATTGGATCAACCCCAGAACTACGAATTCACCTGAAAATATATTTTTAAAAAAACATATCTACAACTGATCAAAGGGAAAGTTGATAAATTTTTCTCTACTCTCAAATCTTATCTTTCAAACCACCAAAAACAAGAAGAGCACCTCTTATCAAACGAAACAACTTCAAATACTAATGTAGATAGAGCTACACAATGCTCTCTATTAAACTTCAGTCCAACAACCATCAATAGAAACGTCCTTTTTGACAAAAATACTGCTAATAATTTAGAAAAGTAAAGTATAAACACTCGACGCTTACCTCGTGCTCATTCCGTTGCTCGAAGCCATGTTTCGTTTTTTGAAAAATTCGCGCCATCAATCCAGGAGATTTCTACTGCGCATAAGCATTCACTAGTACTGTGAGAGGGACCACAGGCACTCTGTGTGGCCTCAGCTATTCTCAGTTTCATTAAATAAAATTCTAAAGTTTGTCCTCTGTGGAAGACGTCAGGCATGAAAGGGTTAAGCTCGAGGATAAAAATTTAAGTTTCCTGACTAACAAAAAATACTTTAAGTTTAAATACAACATTAGTGAATTAAGTTTAAAATTATATTTCAATAAATTGGCATAAATTTTACTAAGTGAATTTTGGTTTTAAACGTCATTTAAAACCTACATTGCGTTGTGTTATTTTTTGTTTTAAAGAAAGGTAAAGGACTTGAAATAACTTAAGACATTAAGCAATTGTATGCACCAAGCGTTCTTTGCAGATAAGAAAATAAGACCAGCAAACTACACCAAGTTAAATATAAACTTTTAATATTCATCCAAATATGAAAAGAAAATAAATATAAGTAATTCAATCAATTTCCAATCCCTAAAGAATCTGGATCATAGTTAATAGAGTGCATGTCCATCTCAACAGAAGCAAACAAATGAAATGATAAAGAGTCTTACATATCCTTTAGAGATAAGGAAAAAAAATTGAAGACACAAGAAGCTATTATCTTAGAAGAAAACGGAGAATCCAAGTGGAAAATGAAAGCGGGAGTGGTCAAAACAGATGGAGGATCCCCATAGTGGCAGAGTGGCAGAGCAGTGAAGAATTTTTTTCATGCAGTTGAATTTATACACATGAAGGCACACGGCTACCACGTGATGACAATGAGAAGTCACTCCCAACAGCATGTGTATGTAAATGGCAGAACATCTATAAAATACTTCTTCCACAATCAAAGATTAAATTGACATTGTTAGCCACTTTAAAAAAAACGAATGTCAGCAAAATAGAAAGTTAATAGACTAATGATTATAATATTACATAAATATTTCTCATCTAAACCAATCTCATAAAATTATCAAAGGAAAGAGAAAAGGGATCCAGCATAAATTTAATCTTATAAATATATATAGTAAAAAAATGTATGCACAAGAAAGACTTAGTTATATTAGAATATTCATCTTCTACTCAAAGAATAAAATTCCAATCTTTACTAAATAAAAAATAAAAGGACAGGGAGTAAAGAAAACCTACTCACAAGATATTCAACATAATGCCATAAAAAAAAACATATAACGTCATGGGCAAAAATCACATTAAAAAGATTAAAATAAAATAACTGATGGTAATATGAATGTTAAAACATCATATTATAATAATAAATTACAAGGGTAGAGTATAATAATAACAATAACAATAATGATAAAACTATTATGACAAAATTGGGACGGAGAAAAAAAATTAATGGCTTGAGATATTGATATGTCATAAAAAAAAATTGGTCGACCAAAAGAAAATTAATTATGACATAAGTTGCATAATGTAAATTGGAAAAATAAACATATGTGATGTAGGAAATACACAAACATCACAATGTCACACAGTGATGCGACAATTAGCGAACCCAGTGCTCCAAGAAGACGACCTTTACTGGGAGGTAATGTTGGAAATCAGGTGCCGCCATCTATTGAGGCCATAAGAATTGAGTCTGAAAAGTCTCTAACGAATGCGAGACAGGAGGAATTGCGTAGGCAGGCTTCCAGGAAGAGGCGCAGAAAAAAGCGCAGATTTCAAAAAGCAAGTCGGGAGCGAGTTTTTTTCGATAAAAGAGAGTCGGTACCTCGAAGGAACAACATCGAATCTTGCAGATCGAATGTTCCAGAGTTCGGAAGATGTGTCGCCGAAATTGTGCTCAGTAAAAAAAAAGGGAAGGACGGCATGCAGCCGAGAAAGGAAGCCAGCGTTCGCCGGACAGCTTCTTCTAGCAAACGTGAATAATGTGGTTTTTTCAATAGCATTTCCCATAGTAGAGATATTGACAGTGTTTGACGACGTTACAGCGAGGAGAAGCGTTCCGACTTGGCCGGAAAGTACTCCCCCTGCTCAACGTCGAAGTGTTGCACTGAAATCTCCTGAGCCACGACATGACTCGTTAGTTTTCGCCCGAAAACTGGTCTTCTATCGACAGCCAATGTTAACGTCAGTGTTAGTACCACAAAACGATGCCTATGTGATGTGGGCTTTCATGGACGAGGACTATCCAAAAAGCCTTTAATCTCTTTCAAGAACCGACTGGCCCGATTGAAGTTTGCATGAGAGCACATCAAGTGGACTTCCAAAGAGTGGTCTAAAATTGTTTGGAGTGATGAGTCCAAGTTTATGTTGTTCGGTAGTGATGAAATCAAATAATAAAGATGCTCATAATAAAGCAGAACGTTTGTTTGTAGATGGCTGGGTGTGTTTGTTTCTTATACAAATCTACAGTTTAATTCCATGCTTGAGGAAATTTTGCATACTTGACCTTCAAAGCATGAGAAGGTCACTGTCAACAAAGTGATGAATGCCCAAGTTTTCCTTCAAGACATCAACAGCAGAGTACAATTGCAACAACAGTTTACCAAGTAGTAAATAACCCCATTCAGATTGTCAGGATAGCAGAACAAGACCACTAACGATCATGTACATCCACTGCCATCCAAGAAGAGATTTGTATCGTCGATGTTCACCACAGCAGGACCAGTGTACCTGTAAAGTAAGATTAGGTGATCTAGAAATTATTTTGGCTAGTTGTCCCCTACTTGAGAGGTCCATCCATAGGGAGCATTTCATAAGTTTTTTCGAATTTTCATTAAGAATTTTTACTGTACTAGTTCTAAGCGTTTTAGTGTGTTCATTTTTACTGTACATTCACTTTCAGATATTGAAAAGTTTAATCAAAAAAGAGCAACTCCGGGGATATCACTAAGCTTATTTGGTAGCACAGCGGATCCAAATATTTCCTAAAAAATCCCCAATACACTTTGACTATTATTTATTTATTTATTTATTTATTTATTTATTTATTT
>JAHWFO010113119.1:859-22229 GCA_023313115.1 Rhysida immarginata | reverse complement strand
TGTATTCAGTTTCATTGCGGAGGCCTTCTCTCTCGGTGGTCACGGTTGAACGCCCCGCTGGTGGTGGAGCGACACAACTATGCATTCTTCACTGTGATCGTAATGCGTCAGAGCAGTAAGGAGCCCCCATCAAGACTTGTGTGAAGGCAACGTTTGAAGGCCTCAAGGAAATGTCATCTGGAATCGTCAGTTAACTGCAGCTTGTTTCGTAACTTTAGTAGCGAGTGACAAATTTTAATTTTTTGGAAGATGGAATCTCGCTAGATTGGAAGGATAGATTCAGTAGCCAGGAAAATACGTTTATTCTTTGTAGAACATAAATTAAAATTTTCTAAGCTATTTTAGAATATGTACAGGTTGTAACAGAAAGGTTCATCAAATTAAAAAATGAAGATACAGAAATGGGCGAAATATTGAAATGTTCGTAATAATATTATATTAAGTTTTGTTTATAAGTGTTCGATATGTCCTCCTCCTGCTGCACGGAATACATATAACCGATAATCAAATACCTGCTGAAGCATATCTGGAGTTACTTCACGAATAGCGGCTGTTATTCGCGTTTTTAGCGCTTCCAGATTTGCCGGAAAGGGGGACAAAACACGGTCTTTTAAGTATCTTCACAAGAAGAAGTCACAAGCATTAAGGTCTGGGGATCGAGGTGGCCACAAAAAGGCTTTGTGTTGTGCGTGTTCGCCGTCTTGACAGTAACTGACGAGACCTCCCTACGTCTTCCAGATGCGCCCTAGAGACCTCTACAGGCATTGAAAAAAAACTTGATGGTGGTGTTCCCTAAGCACTCCACTGGGGACTCTTTCGTTGCACTTAGGGCTTCAGCTAAGTTCCTATACCCTCCTGGGGGGGATTAATTTCTTGTTTTTATCCAGAAGTTATTTTCAAATGCCGCTGTACACCCTTGTGCAAATTAATTGAATAAACAATTTCAAGTCTTGCGGGGATCCGTTATTCTTTGTCGAAGCAAATAAGCGTCATCTCTAAGAGTTGTTTTCTTCTTATGACCACACTTTACGTTTAGGAAAAAGCGATCCGGTTTCCTGCTTCACTTGATGATCACGGCTGACTGTTGCTAAACTCCCACCAACCACTGAAGCAATCTCTCCATCAGTCTTACCTGTGCGTTCATGCAAACTTAGGATCTTAGTAAATTTCTTAGGTGTCACATCCATCTCGCACAGCAGTCGAATCACCTCTGGGCATGTTTAAAATCTGATGAAATGCTCTTGCTGCTAACATAATAATTGCATCAGCCAATGTACAGGGTGATTCAAAAATCAGAAAAAAATTTAAAACTCAATAATGTGCACACGAATGAAGATAAAAAGATTCTGTTTGCACGGAAATAAATTCGGATTGTTTCTCCAGGGAAAAAAATTAATACTAGAATTGTTCGATTTTTGACTAACAGATGGCGTTGTCAGGTACAGACATTAAAGTTCTAGATATCTATCTAGAACTTTAACAGACATCAGTTTACATACTTTTTCAGACGGTAAGATGCCGGATTAACTATCAGTGAGACAGAACTATCACTATCGGCTTGAAGCGAATGCTGCTCTTTTTATACATCTGAAAATCTGCATAAACTGATGTCTATAAAATGACAGCACCATCTGTTGGCCAAAAACAGAAACAATTCTAACATTGATTTTTTCTTCTAGAAAAATTCGACTTCATTTTAATCGTTTCTGTGCAAACAGAATCTTTTTATCCTCGCTAGTGTGTGAACACAAACTTCCCAACAGGTTTCGCCGTTTATTCCAGCATTACCAATTTTACTTTGCAACGATGTCAAAAATTGTAATCGGAAATTTAGCTGGATATGCCCAGTTCATCTTTCGTTGGATAAGTTATAAATTGTATGGGGTTGTTTAATAATTATAGGCCGAATTTGATGTAAAGAAAAAGACACCACAAACAAGGAAAATAAACCATTAAGAAATAGCATAACCAATTACCGAGAGGTTAAACTAAACCATTCGCGGAACTATATTTTTAAACCGCCCTATGTTAACATTGCAAGTTTCTAATGGGCCATAAAGGTACCATTACACTACGTACCTTTGAACCAATGTCGACTATCATTAAATTTTACGTTATATTCATTCATGACACATCATTCCAAGTCGTTTGATATATTACATGCCATATTTTAGCATTGCAAGTTCCAATGAACCATAATGGTTTCACTAAACCAGGTTCCTTGAAACCAATTTCGACTATCATTAATTTTACGTTATATTCATTCATGACACATCATTCCAAGTCGTTTGATATATTACAAGCCAAATTTTAGCATTGAAAGTTCCAATGAACCATAATGGTTCCACTACACCAGGTTCCTTGAAACCAATTTGGACTATCATTAATTTTACGTTATATTCATTCATGACACATTATTCCAAGTCGTTTGGTATATTACAAGCCATATTTAACATTGAAAGTTCCAATGAACCATACTGGTTCCACTACACCAGGTTCCTTGAAACCAATTTGGACTATCATTAATTTTACGTTATATTCATTCATGACACATCATTCCAAGTTGTTTGATATATCACATGCCATATTTTAGCACTGAAAATTTTTGAGGGTGTCATAAGGGTACTATTACAGCACGTGTCATTGTTTCGATTTCAACCATTTTCAAAATGGTTCATTCCCGGAACCTTAATTATTAATATGCGAAAATAGCAATTTATATCCGTTTCTATCTCGTCATTACGATTTGTTTGATATATTACTTAATATATCTTTCCATTGAAAATTGCTAGGTGGAGCCGTAAAGGTACCATTTTTGCACATGTTATTGAACAGATTTAGATAATATTTGTGATTGATTCGTGCCATGTACCATGTTCATCTATTGACGAATATAATAAGGAATAACCGCATCTATCTCGTCATTACGATTTGCTTGATATATTACTCAATATATCTTCCCATTGAAAATTGCTAGGCGGGAAAATAGAGGTACCATTTGTGCACGTGCCAATGAAACGATTTAGATAATATTTGTAACTTGTTCGTGCTATGAACCATATTCATCGTCTGACGAAAACAGATTTTGAAAATCTTTCATAGCCTCGGAGGAGTTTGAGTTACAGACAGACGGACGGATAGACAGACACGTTTCCCCACACTGATAGCATAAAGCACCTTTCGGTACTTTATAAACCATTATTGAATGATATAATCAAGTACCGAAAGGCTAAATGAGTACCTCTACATAAACCAATTAAGACCTGCGTTGTTTATATATTCCACCATAAACTTCTAATTTATAATTTGTTTATTTTTGATCATTTCCCACTATCATTATTTACTCGTTATTTTCACTCATGACACGTTGTTACGAATTATATGATATATTATATGCCCAATCTTAGCATTGAAAGTTCTAACTGTACAATATTGTATCATATGGTACCATTAGGGCACGTGCTACTTAACCAATTCCCACTATCATTTTTTTCTCGTTATATCCACTCATGACACTTTGTTACGAGTTGTTTGATATATTTTAGCATTGAAAATTCTAACAGCAACATATGGTACCTTACGTTACCGTTAGAGCACGTGCTACTTAACCATTTCCCACTATCATTATTTACTTGTTATATTCACTCATGACACGTTGTTACGAGTTGTTTGATATATTATATGCCATATTTTAGCATTAACAGTTCCAATGGTAGCACATGGTCCCATACGTTACCATAAAGCACGTGCTATTTAACCATCTACCACTATCATTATTTACTTGCTATATTCAAGCATGACGCGTTGTTACGAGTTATTTGATATATTACATGCCATATCTTACCATTGAAAGTTCCAGTGGTACCATATGGAAGTAAACCAATTATCACTATCATTATTTACGCGTTATATTCATTCATGGTACATCTTTACACGTACACGTGCCACTAGACCAATGTCTGCCCTCACTAGTTACGATTTATTTTCGTTCATGAGACTTCGTGACGATTTATTTTATGTATTACATGCCATATCTGGTTAGAGGAAATTTTTAAGGGGGTATCGTAATGTTACCATTAGAGCACGTGCCATTAGAGCACGTACCTATTCCGGATATCTCAGGTTCCTACTTCTTCGTACTCTGTCCCATATTAATGGATTAGTGAAAACAGAATGTGAAAAAGTTAATTCGTTTTCAAGTTATCGTCATAAATAATAAACCATTAATGAATGATATAATCAAGTACCGAAAGGCTAAATGAATACTGCTATATAAGCCATTGAAGAACTGCGTTGTTTATATATTCCTCCCGAAAAACTTCTAATTTGTAGTTTGTGTAAATTTGAAATGACGAAACTGGTCGTAACGGAGGCGTGTGCAATCAATACCGCCTAGAGAGACAGCATGCTCAAGGAAAAATCATACATTGTTGCCTCCTCTACGGTAGGGACAATTTCGGGCTTAATATTGGCAGAAATACGATTTACATTACCCCACCCCCGTGCATCAAATTAGCGCCAACAATGAGTTAAATATTAAATTGTATTCTTTCGTGAATCGTCATTATGAAATGATAGCTATGCAATTTACCTATCTTTTCCTTTTCCTATCCGTTTTCCTATCCGTTCATTCGTTTCTTACATTATGAATTCGTCGACAAAACGCACAACCCGCTTCTATTGTTTGCAAATAGATGCGACGTTTATATTATTCTGTTCCGCACTTTTCTTCCTTGTACTTGTGAATAAATTGTGAATAAATTTCAACCAGCTTATAATTATGACTAAATTTCTTTTTATAACTTTCGAAAGTATTCCTAAGTCATTTTTCATTGTTTGGAATCGAACGACCGCAAGCTAATGAAGCAGACGCGAGCTAACGAACGCGCGCAAGCTAAGGATGTGTGCGCGTGCTACAACAATCCCTTCGTAACGGGCGAATGTTCCAAGCTAGCTTAAACAATGCTCGAAGAGTCGACATATAATATTTTATTTATTTATTTATTTATTTATTTATTGATGGGAAACCCTATTTAAAAAAATATTAAATATAATCATAAATACAAAACAAAAACAAAGAAAGAGGAAAAGATAATGACATAAATAAAGCAAAAAAGTCATTAACGAAATAAATTAACAAAAATGACTTTACCGCCAAAGCAGATAAAGGGAGCACATTTTCGTATTATAGCATCATATATAATTAGATATATATAGATTAACCAACATTTTAACACACTTTAGAGAAAATATATAAACATGAAAATTGTAAATTACTATTTAAGTAAACAAATGTATAGACAGAATTTAAAATAATTAACTTGAAGGACTGAAGGATTAAACGAAGAGTGAACTTATTCTTTATATATTTGAACAAATAAAAGTTCTATAATTTGTAAGACATTCCCACATAATGTTAAACGAAGTAAGCCTTAATTGCTGAAGCGTTAGGTGTAACCATCTATCATCTTTTCATATTCAATTACTAAAGTGTTTCTACGTAATCATCTACTATTGAAGCAAGCGATTAACTACTACTATCTAGCATTATATCTCACAGTATTTAGTTTTATATACCATTAAGCCAAAGGCAATATATATACCACCATTCAAACATGTACTACTAAACAATTCCGACTACCATTAATTACTCGTTATATTCACTCATGACACTTTGTTACGAGTTGTTTGATATATTAATTGCCATATCTTTGCATTGAAAATTCCAGCGTTAGCATTGAAAGTTCCAACGGTACTATATGGTATCAATTGGTACCATTAGAGCACGTGCTACTTAACCATTTCCCACTATCATTATTTAGTCGTTATATTAACTCATGAAAAGTCGTTACGAGTTGTTGGATATATTACGTGCCATATTTTAGCATAGAAAGCTACAACGGTAACATATGGTATCATATGTTACCATTAGGGCACGTGCTACTTAACCATTTCCCATTATCATTATTTACTTGTGCTATTCATTCATGGCACCTTGTTACGAGTTGTTTGATATATTACATGCCATATCTTAGCATTGAAAGTTCCAACGATACCATATGGTAATATAAGGGCACGTGCTACTAAACCAACTCCCACTATCATTATTTACGCGTTACATTCAGTCATGACATGTTGTTACGAGTTGTTTGATATATTACATGCCATATCTTAGCATTGAAAGTTCCAACAGTACGATATGGTACCTCACATTACCATTAGGGCACGTGCTACTTAACCATTTTTCACTATCATTATTTACTTGTTATATTCACTCATGGCACGATGTTACGAGTTGTTTGATATATTACATGCCATATTTTAGCATTGAAAGTTCCAACCGTACCATACGGTACCTTAAGTTACCATCAGGGCACGTGCTACTTAACCATTTCCCACTATCATTATTTACTAGTTATATTCACTCATGACACGTTGTTACGAGTTGTTTTATATACTACATACCATATTTTAGCATTAAAAGTTCGACTGGTACCATATGGTACCTCACGTTACCATTAGGGCACGTGCTACTTAACCATTTTCCACTATCATTATTTACTCGTTATATTCACTCATGGCACGTTGTTACGAGTTATTTGATATATTACATGCCATATTTTAGCATTGAAAGTTCCAATGGTAACATGGTATCGTATGGTAACATTAGGGCACGTGCTACTAAAGCAATTCCCACTATCATTATTTACTGGTTATATTCAGTCATGATATGTTGTTACGAGTTGTTTGATATATTACATGCCGTATTTTAACATTGAAAGTTCCATCGGTACCATATAGTACTATTAGGCACGTGCTAATAAACCAATTACTACTATCTTTATTTACGCGTTATATTCATTAATGATACATCCTTACACGTACACGTGCTGTTACACAAATTTGTGCTATCACTAGTTACTCTCATATATTCGCTCATGAGACGTCGTGACGATTTATTTTATATATTACATGCCATATCTGGTTAGAGGAAATTTGTAAGGGGGTATCGTAATGTAACCATTATAGCACGAGCCATTAGAGCACGTACCTATTCCGGCTATCTCAGGTTCGTACTTATTCGTGCTCCGTCCCATATTAATGGATTGGTGAAAACAGAATGTGAAAACGTTAATTCGTTTTCAAGTTATCGTAATAAATAAATAATAAGCTCCCTACGAATAATAAAATTCTTTTGATTTAGAGTCCGTTCTGCCCTTTCAATAATCGTCAATCTCGTGCGCCCTGCGCGCACACCATTTCATTAACGTTTAGAGCACGCGCTGAGCCGAACCTATATGCTTATTACGCGTTTTCTCCAATGCAATTGTACAGATTTCAAACTAAATTTATCAATTGGCTAAACACTATTTAATAACATTATATTCGTTCATGTTCGTCGTTACGAGTGGTTTGATATGTTACTTACTATATCTTAACATGGAAAAATTTTGGGGGGGTATCACAATAGTACAATTAGAGCGCGTGCCACTGTACAGATTTCGACCATCTTCGAACTCGTCCGTGCCATTTCCCATATCTATCGATTGGTGAAAACAGATTTTTAAAATCTTTCATACTTTCCGAGAAAATCGAGTTACGGACAGACGGACGGACGGACGGTCGGACAAGGCCAAAGCATAAAGCACCTTTCGGTACTTAATAATGAATAACCGCATCTATCTCGTCATTACGATTTGTTTGATATATTACTCAATATATCTTCCCATTGAAAATTGCTAGGCCGGAAAATGGAGGTACCATTGCCGCTTGTAATCCACTGGAGTAGCACTTGCATTTGTAACCATCTTGATGGAGTGAATGACTTTCCTGATATTTTCGTCAATGTTACTGCTGGTGACGGGATCCTGATAGGGAATATTACTGTCGTTCAGAAGTTCTCTAAAATATTTCCAGTCCTGCTTATAAGGAAGATTCATTTTCAGGTCGATATTTATCCCCTCAAAATTTAGTGCAACTGTTAGGTGATCAGATGATAAGGCATTTACTGTAAAAATATTGTATAGTATGTATCTTCAAGAGGGCCAATAACGGAAGTGTCGATCTGATCTACCATGTACCTATAAAGTACAAAGCCACTTTGATTAGTGCATCTGGAGTTCCAGTGTGGGTGTTTCGCATTCAAATCACCCGCCATAACGACTGGAGTCGGCCCAGACAGTAGTTCATCTAAATCGTGAGGGTCTAACTTGTGCCTGGGTGGGTTGTATAGGGAAGTAAACTTGACATCTCCAACATCAGCATCTTTGATGACAATGGAAACTGCTTCCATATTGACAAGGTTATGTGTGACAATCTTAGTTTGATTAATACCTTTTTTGACAACAATAGCTACCCCACCAGAGGCTGGATCTGAAACTTTTTTCGGTAAACATAGTACACTGGTAGATTGAAAGCCTTACTCTGCTTCAGATGGGTTTTGCACAAGAAAGCAACATCGATGTTCCAGCTTGTGAGGAAATCGTAGATCTCATGACACTTGCCCCTCGCATTCCATATAGTGCAACGTAGCTTACCTTGATTTATAACTTTGTAGGGATGTCTATCTATGATTATTGTCCTGTCTCTGTTTAAGTGGTCTGCGGCAACACTTTGCCACTATCTTTTAACATATTCATTAAGTTACCCAGATACCTTTGAATTTTAACCAATTCGTCATGGTCAGCGACTCCTTTAACAATAGAAGCAAGAGTAACCGCAGCAAAAGTTCTTCCTTCAGCTACTTTGGAAGTTCTATTCCTTATAACTTGTGGGTATTTGGGACACTTAATATAACTCGATGTGTGCTGGCCTTCACATCGAATACATTTAGACAATCGACAATCGAATCAGCGAAGTGAAAAGAAAGACACGAGTGGTCCAGGAGCCAAGCTCACTTTGCACGCTCGCCCAAACAGTAAACCAGAGGAGGTACACTGAACTGGGTGAGAAGCCTGATGAACCTCTTAAGTCCTTCAGAGAAGAAGTCGCCAGAAGGGACGAGAGTCAGATTGTTGATTGATGAATAGAATCCCCAAAAATCAGCAGGATCTAAAAGATCCAATAGTTGGGGAAGGCGGCCTTGTTAACGTCATCAAAGCAGACATCCAGGATATGGTGCGGTCTTCGAAACCTGACGGGATTCTTAACAACGAGTGGATGGTCCAGAATACCAGAAACTAGGGTATTTTCATGGTTCTCCATCTTGAGTAGCATGTTCTTCATAAGTGTCTGGACAAAGGTGCCTATGTGGGTCATCCCCAAATTGTCATAGATAGAGTGGTTGTTGGCGACTCTTCTGTCAAGTTGGGCAATGGATCGGAGAGCAACATTTTGGAAGGTCTGGAGATCATTCCACCTAGATTTGCAAATAGAAGCCCAAGCAGGCATTCCGTGAAGCAAAATAGTACGAATCACAACCTTGTCTATCAAGAGTTTGTTATCTACACCAAGAGCGCTGTTTCGCCCCAGAAGTGCAATCAAACTGAACTTCGCTTTCTTTGCCTTGTTGACCGCGTGTTGGACTTGGTCGTTCCAGTTTAGTTTGAAGTCGATCATGACACCAAGATATTTATAGCTTTTTATCCACTCAAGTTTCTTGCCAAATAAGAAGAGGGGCTTTGGAGGGTTTTTGCATTTGCGAGTGATAAACATGACCTTGCACTTTTTGACATTCAGCTTTAATCGCCACTTAGTGAACCAGCTCTCGCACTGATATAAAGCTTTTTGTAGTCGAGTGATGACATGTGCTGGGTTTCGTGCCCAGGTCATGATGGAACCGTCGTCAGCAAACATGTAAAGATTACACTTTGCATACTTGGGGAAGTCATGGATAAAGAAGTTGAATAAGGCTGGCCCCAAACAGAGCCTTGGGGTACACTAGCATTAACATCGCAGGGTTCAGACAAGGAGTCCCCAACCTTAACACGAAAAGTCCTCTTTGACAGGAAGGAGCGAACCAGAGCAATTTGATCGTCAGGGAAGCCGTAGGTAATCATTTTGTAAATGAGCTCATCATGCCAGACTTGGTCAAAGGCCTTTTAGACATCGAGGAAAACGAGACCACCAAACATAGAGAGGTTGACCGTTTAATACATTTAGGAGGGTCTTTACCTTTTATATTGGCGCAGTCCCTTGACTGGTGGTCGCCCGCACACTTGTTGCAACGCGGTGATTCGGTGCAGCCCTGGGACACGTGCCCAAAACGTAAGCAATTGTAACATTGTAAGGGCTTCTTGTTGCCCCTAAACAATTCAACTGTTACAGCAAGTCAACCAATGCACTTTAAGTTTAGGAAAGATTTATTGTGCTCAGTATTTTGTAGGAGGACTACGACCATTGGCATCTCAACTGCACCATTTGCTTTTTTGAGTCTAACTGCCTTATCGGGGAAGTAGTTGGCGTTTCTAAGGTCTGCGCAAAAATCTTCCATGTCATAGGCTGTATCCACATTACGGATAACGTATTTTAACAGTTTCTCAGACTTGAGCTGATGATGCTGGATTTTAAGCATACCATTCATTTTGATTCCTGACACGAGGGCTTTGTGCGTTTCCTCATCATGGCATTTTATCTTGATAGTGTCTGAGCGTCCTGTATGTGCAGTAATCTTATCTAACGTTACGTGATTTTTAATCTCATTTAACACTTCCTTAATCGGTTTTCCGTGATGTCTAACGATAATAGGGGGAATATAAATAGCTTTCTTTTCACTTACCTTAATCTGGGAATTTTCTGTCTATTCCCCCTTTTGTTACGAACAACTGGCCAGGCACTGTCTTCCACTTCTCCATGACTTCCGTCGGAGTGGCTTCTTTTGTTACCACCGTTTGCCGAACAGTCATGTTCATCACTTGTTTCTATGGACTCCAGTCCATGCACTTCGTTATCAATGGAGATAGGTTGAAAATTTTCTCTTACCTTATTTTCTTCCTTGGAGTTTCCCGCCTTGGAGTCCCGAAACATTTTTCAAAGGCTGTTCTAAAATCATTTATCTTGTTGATGACGTCTGTTCGAGAGTTTTGAATTTCCGTGTTGATTCCATTGAATTTTTCATTAAAACTTGTTCGTAAGGAATCGACCTTCACCTCCAGTGCATTGTGCTTGGTGTTTATGTCATTCCTGAGAGATTCAAGCATTTCATTAAATACTAGGTCAAATGCAGCAAACCTAGGATCCAAACAAGCATCCCTGTAGGCCCTTTCGCAGGATACACTTTTACCGTCTGGCGCCAGCAAAGACACCGTTGCCGACTTCAGCGTTGCTACTTTGGACGAAGCCATCGTATCCTTAAAATATAGTTGTATAGAACCACGGGGGGGGGGGGGGTTACCCTCGGAGCCAGGTGTGTGCTAAAGAAACCGTTCTAAGAAGGACGCACTAGCTTTAAGAAAAAAGAACAAGTCAGGTTTGCGAGAAAATTAATTCTACGCCAGGGACCCACTCATGAATGATTAGTATAATAAGGTGTCTTCGTATCCTTATGGGACCCCTAAGGGCTAGAGGGTGGTCCAGTATACTGGCTACCAAGGGATTGTCGTGGGTCTCAATTTTAAGGAGCATTTGGACGTAGCTACCAATGTGGTCCATATTGAGGTCTTCATAAATGGAAGGGTTGTTGGTAACTCTCCTGTCGAGCTGAACAATAGTCCTGAGGGTTACATTTTGGAAGGTCTGTATTTCCCTCCACCTTGATTTCCAGATAGACGCCCAGGCAGGCATTCCATGCAGCAAGATGGTGCGGATTACCACCTTGTACAGCAAGAGTTTATTGTCCAATCCAAGGGCACTGTTTCTCCCCAAGAGCGCAATCAGGCTGAACTTTGCCTTTTTAGCCTTGTTGAGGGCATACTGGACATGGTCATTCCAGTTTAGCTTAGAATCAATTTTTACGCCAAGGTACTTGTAGTTCTTCACCCAGTCCAGTTTTTTGTCATATAAGGCCAAGGTCCCTGGAGGATTCTTGCGTTTGCGTGTAATGTACATAGCTTTACATTTGTCAACGTTGAGCTTTAACCTCCATTTGTCGAACCATTTTTCGCACTGTAGCAAACCCTTTTGTAAGCGACTAATGACGTGTGCAGGATTCCTTGCGCTTGTTGTGATGGCCGCATCATCAGAGAATAGG
Organism: Rhysida immarginata; assembly: GCA_023313115.1. Lineage (NCBI taxonomy): Eukaryota > Metazoa > Arthropoda > Chilopoda > Scolopendromorpha > Scolopendridae > Rhysida > Rhysida immarginata. The sequence goes on along the minus strand of JAHWFO010113119.1, from coordinate 10,102 downwards.
TACAGTTTGCATTTTGCGAATTCCGGCAGGTCGTGAATGAAGAAATTGAACAGCGCCGGTTCCAGGACTGAACTCTGGGGAACACCCGCGTTGATATCACAGAGATTAGACAAGGTGTTTCCAACCCTGACACGGTAGGATCTATGCGACAAAAAGGAGCGAACCAAGGCAATCAATTCATCAGGGAAACCACAATTTATCATTTTAAAGATGAGGCTGTCGTGCCAAACCTGGTCGAAGGCTTTATGGACATCGAGAAAAACAATTCCACCGTACATCGAGTAATTGAGAGAACTGTTCAAGTCTTCAACCAGTCTCCATACCTGGAGCTGGCAGGAGGGATTCTTACGAAAGCCAAATTGCTCCTTGCGAATTAGATTATTTGAATCACAAAAAATATTGAACCTCTTCAGAATTGTGCGTTCGAAAACCTTAGAAAGTGTAGGCAATAAGCTAATGGGCTTGTAGCTGACAGGAAGAGCGGGATTGAGGCCAGGCTTTGGTATAGAGAGGATGACTGAGTTTTTCCAGGAATGAACGAACTACCGACAATCGACAATCAATCAGTGTAGTGAAAAAGTAGTACGAGTGGTCCAGAAGCCTTTAGCTCACTTTACACGATCGCCCAAAAAGTAAAACAAATGAGGTACACTGAAGTAGGAAAGAAGCCTGATGAACCTCTTTAAGTCATCCAGAAAAGAGTCCCTTCATGGTAGGGACGAGAATCGGATTGTGGTTTGACGAATAGCGAGTCCGAAAAACTAGGATCTAGCAGATCCAGTAGTTGGGGAACTCGGCCTTGTTAATGTTCTCGAAATTGACGTCCAAGATATGACGAGGTCTTCGAAACCTGAGGGAACCCCTGATAGTGAGTGAGTGGTCCAGGATACCAGCAACCAGGATATTTTCATGATGTTCCATCTTGGGCAGCATGTTTCTGAAAAGTGTTTGAACATAGAAACCAATGTGGGTCATCCCCAGATCTTCATAGATAGAGAGATTGTTGGCAACTCTTCTGTCTAGTTGAGCAATAGACCGGAGGGTAACATTTTGGAAGGTCTGAAGATCTTTCCATCTCGATTTGCAAATGGAAGCCCAAGCAGGCATACCGTGAAGTAAAATGGCACGAATCACTACCTTGTATAATAAGAGTTTGCTGTCCATTCTGAGAGCGCTGTTTCGCCCCAGTAGCGCGATGAGACTAAACTTCGCTTTCTTAGCCTTGTTAAGGAATATTGGACATGGTCGTTCCATTTGAGCTTGGAATCAATCACAATTCCGAGGTACTTATAATTTTTAACCCACTCAAGCTTCCTACCATGTAGGATGAGAGGCCTTGGAGGATTTTTGCGTTTGCGTGTGATGAACATGGCTTTACACTTGTTAACATTCAGCTGTAAGCGCCACTTAGAGAACCAGCTCTCACACTGGTGTAAAGCTTTTTGCAGACGGCTGATGACGTGGACTGGATTACGTGCCCAGGTCATGATGGACCCGTCGTCAGCCAACAAGTAAAGATTGCACTTTGTAAACTTAGGAAAGTCGTGGATAAAGAAATTGAACAAGGCAGGCCCCAAGACAGAACCTTGGAGAACATTAACATCAGAAGGGTCAGACAAGGAGTCACCGACCTTAACACGGAAGGTCCTGTTTGTCAGAAAGGAGCGAACCATGGCAACCAGGTCATCAGGGAAGCCAGGTCATCAGGGAAGCCACAAGTAATCATTTTATAAATGAGTTCATCATGCCAGACTTGATCAAAGGCCTTTTGAACGTCAAGAAAGATGATACCACCAAACATAGAAAGATTGAGAGGACCGTTCAAATTAGCAACAAGCCTCCATACCTGGAGCTGACAGGAGTGAGCTGTGCGGAAGCCGAGTTGCTCTTAACGAATAAGGTTGTTGCCTCCCAGTACTCGTTGAACCTCTTGAGTATAGTTCGCTCAAAGACCTTGGAGAGCACTGGCAGTAAGCTAATGGGCCTGTAGCTGATGGGAAGAGCAGGATCAAGTCCCGACTTGGGAATAGTGAGGATGATTGAGTCCTTCCAGGCTTTAGGGAAGTGACTGTTTAGCCAGCAGTCATTCATGATCCTGGTGATAATGCAAACAACATTAAGAGGCAAATTCTTCAGAGCACTGTTGGTGATGGTGTCGATGCCGGCTGCTTTTTTGTTTTTCAGGTGCTTAATGGTGTTCAAAATCTCAGAGGTGCCAATGATATTAGGATGAGTAAGAGCGCGTTAAGAGAAGCCAAACTTGTCACATACTTCCTTGACTTCACCAGTAATATTAACCAGACAGTCCTCTTTGGGCGTATTGAATTGACTTTTCAATGAGTCAGCGATGAGTTGAGCCTTGTCCTGGTCACTGCTAACAAATTCGCCGCTTTCTGTAAGCAGAGGAGGTAGTTCAATGGCCCTGTTGCTTTTAAGGGCCGTGACAGTATTCCAAAGAGAATTGTCTTGGACGGACAGACTCTTGATCTTGTCATTCCACCTTTGATTCCGTAAGTCCTGGATCTGCTCGCTGACTTTCCGCGATAGCCTGTTGTATTTCGTCTTGAAATGCGGGAGCCTGGTACGTTGCCACAGTCTTCTGCAAGTATTTTTTTCGTGAATAGTCTGCCTGATGCGGGGAGGAAGCTCAAGATGGTCTGGCCGCTTGTAATCAACTGGAGAAGCACTAGCATCGGAAGCCATGAGAATGGTGCAAGTGACATTTTCGACATTTTCGTCGATGTCATTGCTGCTGTCTGGATCCTGATATGGAATGCTACTATCTTTTAAAAGGTCCCTGAACAATTTCCAGTTCTGCTTGTAACGAAGATTTACCCTCAGATCGATATTTATCTCCTCGAAATTTAAAGCAACAGGGAGGTGGTCAGGTGATAAGGCATTCACTGTGTATATGTTGTATGGTTTGAAAAACCTCTTGAGGACAGCTATGTCAAGCACATCATTGACAGGTGAGTGATCACAGTAGTATGTATCTTCAAGGGAACCGACGATGGAAGTGTCAATCTGGTCTAACATGTATCTATAGAGTACTGAGCCGCTCTGATTTGTGCATCTAGAATTCCAGTGAGGGTGCTTCGCATTTAAATCACCTGCCGTAACAACTGGAATGGGTCCGGACAAAAGCTCATCGAGGTCGCGAGGGTCGAGTTTGTGCCCTGGAGGGTTATATGCGGAAGTAAACTTGACCTCACCAACGTCAACATCTTTAAGGATAATGGATACTGCTTCCATTTTCACTAAATCTGGGGTGACGTTCTTTGTATGATCAATGCATTTTCTGATAACAATAGCTGCCCCTCCAGAGCCTGGATCAGTAGCTTTTATAGGGGTCCTATCTCTTCTGTATATATAATAACCTGGCAGTGAAAGATCTGCTTTGCTTGAGGTGAGTCTCGCACAAAAACGCTACGTCGTTATTCCAACTTGTGAGGAAATCATAGAACTCATGACACTTGCGATTCCAGATAGTGCATCGTAGTTTTCCTTGCTTTAGTACTTTATACGGATGTCTAACCATGATTATTTCCTGCTCTCAACTGGAGTAATCTGTGGCAAATCGTTGCCACTTTCTTTCAGCATATTCATTAAGTTACCCAGAAATCTTTGAATTTTAGCCAGTTCTTTGTGGTCAACAGCTCCCTTACCAACTGAAGCAGAGGTAACGGAAGCGAAAGATCTACCTTCAACTACCTTAGAATTTCTATTCCTATTTGGGGCAGTTTGTGTGCTGGCCTTCGCAGCGAATACATTTAGGCGGGTCTTTACCTTTTATATTCGTACAGTCCCTTGATTGATGATCGCCTGCGCACTTGTGCAACCCTGAGACTCGTGCCCAAAACGTAAGCAATTGTAACATTGCAATGGCCTTTTATTACCCCTAAATAATTCAACTGCTACAGCAAGTGGACCGATACGTTTCAGATTTAGGAAGGACTTATTATGTTCAGTGTTTTGGAGGAGGACTAGAACCATTGGCATCTCGACAGCGCCGTTTGCTTTTTTAAGCCTAATTGCTTTGTCCGGGAAGTAGTTGGCACTTCTGAGGTCCTCATAGAAATCTTCGAGGTCGTATGTTTTGTCAACGTTACGAACAACGTATTTTAGTAGCTTTTCAGATTTTAGTTGGTGGTGTTGGATTTTAAGAACATCATTCCTTTTGATTCCAGAAACTAGAGTTTTGTGCATTTCTTCGTCATGACATTTGACTTTAATGGTGTCTGAACGACCCGTGTGGGCAGTAATTTTATCCAGAGCCACGTGATTTTTAATCTCATCTAGAATTTCCTTGATTGGCTTCCCGTGATGACGAATAATAATCGGAGGAATGTAAACAGCTTCCTTTCCATGGGCGACATTGCTTTGGGAATGACTAAGCTTAGCTTGTTACCTCGTAGGGCCACAGAGACACTATCGTCGATATTAACAGTGGCCTGGATGTTGTCTATCCTAACACCACCTTTGTTCCTTTTATTCTGCACAATACGCCAGTCACCTCCATCACTGTCAGCAGAATCATTTTCATGCCTTCTTTTAACGCTAGCTCGTAATGAGGCGTTTCCTTCGTTGGCCGCTTCCAGGCAAGTAGAAACGTTTTCAGGATTTACCACTATCATGGGTGAATCAGAAGTACTGGGAGAGCCCATAAAGTCTTTGATAATATTGCCAAAGTTAGCGAGGCCATTGGCAGTCTCTAAACTTGCACTTTGAACATCCTTTTTTAAATTATCAATTTTAATACCAAGTTCCTTGGACAGTGCTTCCACCCTTGATTCTAACTCTAGATACTTATTGTTCAGTTCAGTACGTAATGCCTCAAGTTGTTCGTTAATGATAATATCAAATGCTAGAAATCTCGGATCCTTATACGCATCTTTGTAGGCCAGTTCACAAGGTAACACTTTACCATCAAGCATACTTAACAGTACATGAAGAAGAAGAAAATTTTGACGCAGCGCCTGATGTCATCATGAAGCAGGTGTGGTGCGGGGTTTTGCCGTCCTTAGAAGGACGCACCTACTCAGAACCACACAGTTTAAAGACTTAAAAAGTCCTACCTTGCACTTCGATTCCACCGATTCACTCTCAATAGTAACCAGTATCAGCACTTTACACTTCAAAATCACAACCAGAAGTCCAAAAAGAGCGGTTGACACACCCCACGATAGAGACGATCTGCACACCCAAAAAAGACAATCGACAATCGAACAGTGAAGTGTACACTCGTTAGGATGGGACGAAAGCAGCGCTTTCACAAAGCTCATCCAACCAGAATAAACTCCAAAGGAAATACACTGAGGTAGTCAAGAAGCCTAACCAACCCAAACGGTCTTCCATATTATACAAAAAAGAAAGTAAGATTGACGATTGTCAGAAACAAAAAACAAACGAAATAAAAAATACAAGGAGAAATAAGATTATCACATCTTCCAGTAGTCTGGGAAAGAGACGTTGCTAATATCTTCAAAATTGATGTCAAGAACGTGCCTCGGTTTACGATACTTCGTATGCCAGTTCATATTCATTGAGTTCTCCAGTATCCCTTTCACAAGCTTATTGTCGTGAGTCTTCATCTTCTGTATCATAATCAAAAGGAGATCCTGTATAAACTTACCGATATGGGCCATGTTTAAATCGAGGTGGATGGATTGGTTTTTCACCGTCCTTCTGTCCAGCTGGGCAATGGTCCTCAGGGTAACATTCTGGAATGACTGTAGTTCACTCCATCTGCTTTTACAGATAGTCGCCCACGCAGGCATGCCATAGAGGAGTATGGTCCGGATAATCGATTTGTACAGAAGTAGCTTGTTGTCAATGCTGAGGGCGCTGTTGCGACCCATAAGAGCTATGATACTGTACTTAGCCCTCTTCGCTTTGTTCAGAGCATAGGACATATGCTGGTTCCATGAGAGTCTTGAGTCAATGATAACTCCCAGGTACTTGTAGTTGTCCACCCAGTCCAGTTTCTTATTAAACAGAACAAGAGAAGCTGGGGGATGCTTGAGCTTCCTATTGAGTTACAAATCCTTGCACTTTCCGACGTTAAGGTTCAACTTCCAGCAGTTAAACCAGTCTTCGAACTGCTTCAAGGCGCATTGCAGCCGAGTGATAACGTGAGCCGGCTGGTGTGCCCATGTCATAATGGCAGTGTCATCCGCATAAAAATACAGATTACAATTATCGGGTTTTGGGAAATCATGTACAAAGTAATTAAATAGCATAGGCCCGAGGACAGAACCCTGAGGGACACCAGCCTTTACAACACGGGGTGTGGAAAGATTTTCTCCAACCTTGGCCTGATAGGATCTGCCGTCAAGAAAGGATTTCACCATCAAGATCAAATCGGCAGGGAACCCGTCTCTGATCATTTTGTAGACAAGGCCCTCATGCCACACTTGGTCAAAAGCTTTACTGACATCGAGAAACACCACCCCACAGTACCTGGATAGGTTCAGGGGGGTGCTCAGGTCTTCAACGAGCCTCCATATCTGCATCGGACAAGAGTGGGCAGCACGAAAGCCAAACTGCTCTTCCCGTAAAAGGTCATTTGCTAGACAGTGATCTTGGAACCTGACAAGGATCGTTCTCTCCAACACCTTGGACATCGAGGGTAGCAAGCTAATAGGTCGGTAGCTCGCGGGAATTGCAGGATTTTGTCCCTGCTTTGGGATACTCAACACAATAGATTTCTTCCAAGCCACAGGGAAGTAAGAAAATTTCCAGCAGTCGCTAATGATATTGGTGAGAAATTCAATAGAGTTCTTTGGGAAATTCATAAGGGCGTTATTACTCACCTTGTCTTTTCCTGGAGCCTTCTTCTTTTTCAGTTTATTTATGATGTTGGCGATCTCACCAGCCTCGATGTTGTACTTCGTAAAATGCTTCGGGACTTCATCAAAGTTGTAAATACCTTCTTCCACACGCCGAGACATGATTTGGCTCTCGGGCTTATCGTTGGTAGGAGTAACAAACTGCAGTTCCAGTGAATCTGCAATGACTTGGGCCTTGTCCTGATCAGTTTGCACATAGTTACCTTGTGGTGTACGGAGTGGAGGAAGCATAACATTCTTCTTCTTCTGTAAAGCTCTGACCATACTCCAAATGGAATTGTCGCGAGCCGACAAGCTTTTGAGTTTTTCATTCCATCTAGCGTCGCGAAGCTCTTTTATCTCCTCTTGAACTCTTCGCACTAACCTGTTGTACTTGGTTTTGAGCCAAGGTTCACGATAGCGTTGCCAAAGTCTACGGGTCCTGTTTCTTTCAGCAATTAGGCGTTGGATTCCAGGAGAGAGTTGGATTCGATGAGAAGGTTTTTTCTCTGATGGATACTTACTGACTTCTATGGCACTGTTAATACATCTGGTGATGTCATCAACAAGTTGATCGATGTCCTCTGTACAGTAAGCAACGTCGGGATGGTAGCCATAGTCCTTAAGAATATCTTTGTAGAGCCTCCAGTCTTGATGATGTACGAGTTCCTCTCGGAGATTTATGTCAACATTGTCAAAGTACAACGCCACAGGCTTGTGGTCAGAAGAAAGGTCATCAATCGTGAAGATATTGTACGGTTTGAAGAAACCCTTCAAGAGCGAGATGTCCAAAACGTCACTACTAGGGGAGTGGTCGCAGTACCCAAAAAAGAGTCCCTTCATCAGCTTATATATACTCAATTACGAATAAAGCACGAATGGGAGGCCAGCGCCAAATTTCGAAAAAGGATTGGCTGCTGTATCCAGTGAAAGAACAATGATATGACTTAATCACGCCACTGTCTTCCACTGGTCTTCTCGTCTCGTCCTTGTTTTAATAATTGTCTAAAACCAGTTTTTTTTTGTTATTGGACAATAATTTCGCCCAAAAATCGTCACAAAATTCGCACAAGAAATCGATTTTCTCACAAGCTGAAACATCGACGTTGCCTTCTTGTGCGAAACCCATCTCAAACAGAGTAAGGCTTTCAATCTGCCAGGGTACTATGTTTACCGAAAAGATAGGCCCCCTAAAAAACCTTCAGATCCAGCCTCTGGTGGGGTAGCTATTGTTGTCAAAAAAGGTATTATTCACACTAAGATTGTCACACCAAACCTCATTAATATGGAAGCAGTTTCCATTGTCATCAAAGATGCTGATGTTGGAGAGGTCAAGTTTACTTCCCTATATAATCCACCCAGCCACAAGCTAGACCCTCGCGACTTAGATGACTCCAGTCGTTATGGCGGGTGATTTGAATGCGAAACACTCACACTGGAACTCCAGATGCACTAATCAAAGTGGCTTTGTACTTTATAGGTACTTGGTAGATCAGATCGACACTTCCGTTATTGGCCCTCTTGAAGATACATACTACTGTGACCACTCACCCGCTAGTGACGTACTCGACATTGCTGTTCTCAAGGGGTTTTTCAAACCCTACAATATTTTTACAGTAATTGCCTTATCATCTGACCAAGTACCAGTTGTACTAAATTTTGAGGGAATAAATATCGACCTGAGAATATATCTTCTTTATAAACAGGACTGGAAATTTTTTAGAGAACTTATGAACGACAATAACATTACCTATCAGGATCCCGTCACCAGCAGTGACATTGACGAAAATATCAAGAAAGTCACTCACTCTATCAAGATGGCTACAAATGCAAGTGCTACTCCGGTGGATTGCAAGCGGCCAGACCATCTGGAACTTCCTCCCTCCATCAGGCAACTCATCCACGAAAAAAACACCTTCAGAAGACTTTGGCAGCGTACCAGGTTTCTCCACTTCAAGACGAAGTACAACAGGCTATCCCGCAAGGTAAGTGAGCAGATTAAGGATTTAAGGAATCAAAGATGGAACGACAAAGTTAAAAATCTGTCCGTCCAGGATAACTCTCTCTGTAGTATGGTCAGGGCCCTTAAAAAAAACAGGACTGTTGTTCTCCCTCCTCTGCTTACAGAGGGTGGCGATTTCGTTAGCAATGACCAGGACAAAGCGCAAATTATCGCCGATTCACTGAAGAGCCAATTCTCTACGCCCAAAGAGGATGATCTGATCAATATTACTCGTGAGGTCAAAGACGTGTGTGATAGGTATGGACACACCCAGCGCGCTCTTGCCTCTCCTGATGTCATTGGCACCTCTGAGATATTGGACATCATAAAGCTCCTGAAAAGCAAAAAGGCAACCGGCATCGACACCATTACCAACAGTGCTCTCAAGAATTTGCCTCCCAGTCAGTGTTGCCA